>CAEMYA010001765.1:26031-36538 GCA_903131615.1 Diplodus sargus | reverse complement strand
CCTGTCCGCCCGAACAGTGCTGAAGCCGGGAATCGCCACGCTGTGGTCCAGGATGTTTGAGTGCAGCCATGTCTCCGTGAAACACAACACACTGCACTCACGATATTCCCTCTGAGCCTTTATCAGCGCGGCAAGCTCGTCCGTGTTGTTCCCCAGAGACCTCACGTTTCCCATGACGATCGCCGGTACAGCCGGTCTGTGTCTCCTCTTCTTCCCCCTCCTCTTCACTCCGGCTCTGCAGCCACGGCGTCTCCTCCGCAGCTCCTTCAGGACCTCAGGTCTGGCTCCGGGAAGCAGTGCAGGTTCACACAGTAGTGCAGGTTTACACAGCGCAATCAGCTGGTCGCGTGTGTAAACAATGCGCTCCATGATGTGCTCCTGTCCCTCCGTTGCTAGGGTTAGCATAATAAACATAAAAGTGCCACAAGCTCCTCCGTCTTGTTCAAAAAGACAAAATAGTTTAAAAAAAAGGAAGTGTCCATCTTCTCATGTCTCTTTAGAATAATTGCCAAAAATCACATCGAAAATCAAAACAGAAATACAAAAAAAAACTTGGAAGCCCACGGGAGCTGCTGCAACAGGCTGCCACCTAGTACGGCGCCATAGCAACAATATGCGTTTGTTTGTTTTTTACCCACCACCCCCCTCACTGGAGGACACTTTTTCTTGTCATTTTTCTTCCCTTTTTCTTGTTTTCTCTTCTCTATTATTATTATTATTGTTATTATTATTATTATCATCATCATCATCATCATCATCATTATCATCATCATCATCATCATTATTATTATTATTATTATTATTATTATTATAATATGATGATAATAATAATAATAGTAGGTGTCTTTTAGCTGCAGAGGCCTTATCTGTATCCATCTATCCAGATAAAAGTTTGTAGTATTTGCATAGTGTGGATTGCACATTGCAAGGCATAGAGACAATAAGAACAATATTGAGACACCCCCGTAAACTAGAACTATTACTACACCACAAAACTCATGTAAACAGTAAACGTTTTTTATGATTTTTTTTCTTCCAAATTGCTCATCAAAGGGCTTTATCAATTCCTGATATCATCTTCCTCATCCCTCAAGTAAGCCCAGCCACCATTACCATCATCATCATCATCATTTCCAGCCCTGTTCTGCGTTCCCCTGTTGCCTCTACCACGTCCACCTCTTCTATGGACACTGTGACCTCGTGTATCAGCCCTTCTATGAACATTTCGCCCACGTCTCCCCCTGTTATCCCCACTAGTGTAGGGAGAAGAGTTGGACTCGTGTGTGCTTCGTGAACACTGCTGCGGCGCTTAGCTGCACCACTACCGCGCATGGTGGCTACGTGACCGTCGCGGTAGAAAGAGTGAACACTAACGCCGGTCTCAGCGCTGTTCTCACCACCCCACTACTTCTACCACATCCATTCACTCCCCTACTGATACTACGAGTTCGTGTATCACTTCCATTCCCACCTATGTTGGGCAAAGGGTTGTGAGTTTGTGCTTGTGCGTCCACCTCGCTCTGCGCGGCACCACCATTGCTATGCAAAGACGCACCGCGACTAGCAAGCTCACTAATCAACCGACCGTCATCTCCCAAACTTAGATTTTCCCCTCGAGAATCAGAATCAGCGAACAGGAGCTCAATCACTCCCCTACGTGTCAACGTTTTGCTTGCCATTGTCGTTTATTTCGTGCTCAAATCCAGCAACAGCGCTTCCGCAAACTGGCTCCGTGGCGCACTGTCTCCGGTCTTTTACCCCACAGTTTGCACGGGACTTCCTCGAACATTTTGCATTGAAGCATGACGTTTTTCTGAGCTAAGGTCTTAGTACAGGATGTCTGCCAACTAGTGGTGGGGAGTATGAACGACATGTAACACTCTATTCAGAGAAAACAGCTGTTTTGTTCAGTACAGCGGCTTGTCGCAAATTTGCGACTCTGGCGCCTAAAGGGTTAAGCCTCGTTTCTGCTCGCACGAGACTCAGTCTAGAGCTAGCGTGCATGACTTGCCTGGATTAGCTACCGAAGCTAGCGCTACACTACGCTTTGAAAATCTGAACCCACTGCATTTAATTAGCAATGACTACAATACAGTGTGCTTTGTGACTTCAACATACCCCTTACCATAGTGCATTTACATCAGCAACGTTCCTGTAAACAGGTGGAGAGACCAGGTGAACTGGGGGAAACTGACAAACTGCTCCACACACTCTTGCGTCACTCTCTGTTGTTGTTCTCCCGCCCCCCAGCCAATCAGTAACTGAGGAACTTGACGTTGCCTCATGAGAGGCAGAATACAAGAGGTTGAATACAACAAACAGCAATGTAGGATGTACAATAAACAGGCTAGGTTTCAACACATGTAAATAGTTATGGACAAACACTATTTTACACATTATATGACTATAACAATAACAAAGATCTGATCAAGTAAACGTTGTTAAAAAAGATATAACTAAACTGTAATGTTGATATTGTGGAAAAGTCTTTAAGAAAAATGTTATGTGAGAATGACTTTAAGATCAAGATTCAAGATTCAAAGATTTATTTGTCACATGCATTGAACAAGTACAGCAGCGCTGAAATAGAATTGCAACCACTCCGTCAGCCGTGCAAAAATAGTGCAAACAAAAATTAAATAAAAACAAGATGAGAGATATAAAAATGAGAAACATAACAGACTTAAATTAAATAGAATACATATATATAAATCTGTGAGAGTTCTGCACAGTATCTTAGCTGTTCCGAGGACTGCGTTCTGCTGGACAGAGACTTCATATGTTGTACCTGGAATCTGCTGGAGCCACTCACCCAGTTTGGGGGTCACAGCCCCTAATGCTCATATTCCCACTGGCACGACTGTTGCCTTTACTCTCCACATTGTTTGTAGCTCCTCTTTCAGCCCATGGTATTTTTCAAGCTTCTCATGTTCCTTCTTCTTGATGTTGCTGTTGCTTGGGATTGCTACATCTATCACCACTTGCCCTTTTCTGTTGTTTGTCAACCGCCACGATGTCCAGTTGGTTAGCCATCACCATTTGTCTGTCTGGATCTGGAATTTCCGCGGGTTCTTATCTCGGTCATTCTCAACCACCCTAGGTTGTGCCTTCCATTCTGACCATGAGACTTCCAGCCCATAATACTCAGTGCAGATGTTTCTGTACACTATGCAGCCACTTGGTTATGACGTTCCGAGTATGCTGTTCCTGCCTACATCTTACACCCTGCTGTTATGTGCTGAACTGTCTCAAGTGTCTTTACACAGCCTGCACCTGGGTCCTGTCCGCTGTGGTAGACCCCAGCCTCTATTGATCTTGTACTCAAAGTCTGTTCTCGTGATGCCATGATAAGTGGTAGGATATCTTGATATCAGCCATTTCTTCTATATCTGCCGGTGATACATGCCATGCAGGGACTTGTCCCTCCATAATGGTCCATCCTCCTCCTCCTCCTCCTCCTCCTCATCATCATCACCATTATTGGGTTTCTGCGGCCTGAGGTATTCCCTTAGCAATTCATCTTTGGGGGCCATATTCCTGGTGTGCTCCTGGATCTTTGTTGTTTCATCTTGGACAGTGGAATTTTTCCCAGGCTCTCTGATTGAGGTTATAATTGCTTCCTTCCAATTTACAGTGTCATAACCTGGCTCCTAGGCTATGACAAATGCGGCATAGGACACAATAGATGGCAGTAAATGAGTGAATTTATTATATTAACTTAAACAACTGAGTTTATAAGTACAAATGTGAATGTGTTAGTCAGTAACATCAATAATGTAAATGTGGATGTGTGAGCAATATGAGGTGTAAATGTTGAAAAGTGGAAACAAAGCAGAAACCAAATTAAAAGAATGTGCTGCTGCTGGCGGGGATGCACCCGAATCAGAGAGAGCGAGGGCCGAGTTGAGGCTGGGTTTTTATCCTTTTAGGAGCGCCTGACCCAGGTGTTCCCAATCCGTATTCTGTTGATGGTACCTTCAAGGACACACAGGAAAAACAATAACTGGTCAACCACATCAACACTAGACAGGGACCGTCACAACAGGGACTTGTCCCAGTTACGTGCGGTGAGGTTCATGACTGGTGAAGCACTGACTGGAGTCGGCTATAAAAATATATGAACCCAAATCTATGAACCCATAAAAGAAGCTTATACAGTGGTGCCTTGACTTACGAGTGTCCCTACTAATGAATTTTTTTAGATACAAGCTGTCTCTCGACCGTTTTTTTGCATTGAGTTGTAAGCTAAAATTCGGGTTACAAGCCAGCTTCAGATACCCCACCGCCAAGTTGGTGTAGCGAACGCCACAGTGAACGCCATAACATCCGCCCAGCTCCGTGTCTCACTTGATAGCTAGACAGACATGCACATTACCGAATTGATTTGACATATGAACTACCTCACGGAACAAATTAAACTTGTAAGTCAAGGCAGTACTGTATTTCAATTTTGGCTTTTTTTTATTGCCCTCTTCAATTATCCAGTAGTAAATGGGATATGTAATTAATTCCTTTCTCCTTAGCACATCTATATTTCCAGCTTTAGTTTTTCTCCTACCTTGCTTTTCCTCTTAGGTCAAATTGTTGGAGCTGTGTTGGACACAAAGGTATTTCTAAAGCAGAACGGACTGTTAACTGTAATACATATGAAAAAAACCTACGTATGTTTGTACATGCATACCTTTTTAATTGTTTGGAATATGTGAGAAAGCGGCATCCAAATAAAATATATTATTATGAATATTTGTATTACTAGGGTGTATTATCTGGTGGTTGACCGCTTAGACAAGCCACACTTTAATTAATGTGTAATACGTTTACAAACTTGTCAGCAATCACACTAAATGTCTTTTATTTCTAAGAGCTGCCTCAGTGCACATAACGCCATCTGCTGGCATTTCGGCCTGCACACCCAAAGTATCATTGAACAATCGCAAGCAGCTCAGCAGACTTCCGGGACTGAGGAAGTGGATCACCTCTCCATTTCGAGGCAGAGTTTGTTGTTGCTGGTGACGTAAAGAGGTCAGCCGGAGGTGGCTCTATTACCACTAGTTGAAATGGGTGCCACCTATCGTACCGGGGTATGACATGCTTCGGCCAGTAATTAGATTTTCTAACCGGCATGTATACTCGTGTTATGCGCGCCCGCCCTTTCTCCTTTTCTCCTCTTCTCACCAGGTGTGTGTCTGACGAGGGTGATTGTCTGTGGTCTATTTAAGAGATGCTGGAGAAGCCACTCGTCCTCTGACTCTTCCCGTCTTCTCCGGTGCCCGTGCTGTCGGGTTTCAGTCTGCCTGCGATTGAGGCAGTTTTTGTTCTGTTTTGTTTCTTTGTTTTGTACCTTGAGAATGGAGGTCTGGTAGCTATGTTTTCGGGGAATTAGTTTGGTAACTCAGGTTACTATTGATTTCTTTTTTTAGGGAAGGGAGTCTGGGTCCTACGGCCCATTGCGCGGCTGGCCTGAACTCTCTTCATTCTTTTGTTTATTTTTTTTGCCAGACCTCCAGACTCTGGTAGTGTTAACTATTCGTTGATTTAATTTTCGTAAATAAAATCTTGGGTTTTGCATATATTTTCGGGTTGTGAATCTTTAATATGTTTATGGCCACAGAATGAGCCAATTTTTATGTTGTGGCCTTAACACTCGAACAATTGCAGTTGTCCGATTGAGTAGCATAGTCGAACTATGGCTGTAATCCGACTAAGCTGTGCATGTAAACGCACTGATTGACTATCCAATTCAGCTAATCAGAGGCATAGTTGGGCAGGTCTTTGCAGCTC
This sequence comes from Diplodus sargus, assembly GCA_903131615.1. Classification (NCBI taxonomy): domain Eukaryota; kingdom Metazoa; phylum Chordata; class Actinopteri; order Spariformes; family Sparidae; genus Diplodus; species Diplodus sargus. The sequence goes on along the minus strand of CAEMYA010001765.1, from coordinate 30,757 downwards.
ACCGAAGTCCGCCAAAAATGCAAAGTATAAAAAGAAACTAGAAAAATTGCATTTCCTGCGAAAATACAGTGTAAATGCTGAAGCGAAATCTGCTGAATGTACTGCCGCAAAGCTGAAAAAGCTGAAAGCTGAAATGCCAGAAAAGATGAAAGGGCTGAAAAGCTGAAAAGCTGAAAGGGCTGAAAAGCTGAAAAAGTTGCAAAGTTAAAGGCTGAAAGAGATTAAAAAGTTGAAAAGGCTGGAAAAGCAAAAAAACGCTGGAAAAACTGAAAAGGCTGAAAAGCTGAAAAGGCTGAAAAGCTGTAGAGTAAGAGGGCTGGAAGGGGTTAAAATAGTGAAAAAAGTCTAAAAACTTGAAAAGGTGAAGGCTGAAAGAGCTTAAAAGGGTGAAAAAGGATGAAAAGGATGGAAGAGGATGGAAAGCTGTAGAGTGAGAGGGCTGAAAAAGCTAAAACAGGTGAAAAAAGGATGAAAATGTAAAAAGTTAAAGGGTGAAAGAGCTTAAAAAGGTGAAAAAAAGATGAAAAGGTAAATAGCTGTAGAGTAAGAGAGCCGAAAAAGCTTAAAAAGCTGAAAAAGGATGAAAAGCTGTAGAGTGAGAGGGCCGAAAAAGGTAAAACAGGTGAAAAAATGATGAACATGTAAAAAAGAGGGTTGAAAGAGCTCAATAAGGTGAAATAAAGCTGTAAAGTAAGAGGGCTGGAAGAGGTTAAAATGGTGAAAAAAGGCTAAAAAGGTGAAAAGTGAAAGGCTGGAGGAGCTTAAAAATGTGAAAAAAGGATGAAAAGCTGTAGACCAAGAGGGCCGGACAAGGTTAAGAAGGTTAAAAATGATGAAGTAAGAGGGCTGACAAAGCCTCAAAAGGTGAAAAAGGATCAAAAGCTATAGAGTAAGAGGGCTGGAAGGGGTTAAAATGGTAAAAAAAAAAAAGGGCTAAAAAGTTGAAAAGTTAAAGGCCGAAAGAGTTTAAAAGGATGAAAAAAGCATGAAAAGGATGAAAAGCTGTAGAGCTGTGAGAGGGCTGAAGAAGCTAAAACAGGTGAAAAAAGGATGAAAATGTACAAAAGTTAAGGGTGAAAGAGTTTAAAATGGCTGCACATACGCTGGAGCAGGAGGAACCCCAAGCAAGAGCACATCTGATCTAAATCAGGTGTGCTCTTGCTTGGGTTGAATAAAAACCTGCAGCCACAGTGGCCCTTTCCTGGATCAGTTTGACACCACTGGTCTGTGTAAAGTAAAAGATGTGGCATCCAAATCCAGCTAAAGAGAATTCTTTCTCCAGTGTTCCAGCTGCTCTCAATCAAGTGATGATGTCACACACTCTAGCTCACGCAATACACACGCATTGTTGAGATACACACGCAGGAGAAGTAACAGAGACAGAGATGAAGGGATCCCATAAGGATGAATGGGGAAACACCTCCCAAACCCCTGCGATTCTTGAAAAGACTGTAATGGTTATGGCCAAAATATTTATATGACAAGTGAGAGGAGACATGGCTGAACTCGCTCATGTCGTTTTTATTTCTGTCGAGTCAGAAATGAGGGCACAGGAGCGAGAGACAAATCAGGTACCGTCTGCTCTCGGACAGAAATTTAGCCTCAAAATTAACATTGTGGCTTATGGAGCGGCTGCTCGGGTTCTTGTCGCTCCAGGGCTTCCACATCCAAAACTGTAAGTCGTACATCTAAAATGAGACCATCAGCTGAAAGCCAACAAGATTTCCTACATTTCTATGCATATACTGTCTATGTCAAGTAAAACGTGGATTCAGAATCAAGCTGAAGACAATTTTGTCTCCCATTTCTCGAGCGGCCTCACACTGTAGCGATGATGTCAAGCACTCTAGCTGACGCAGTACACACCCATTATAAAATCAGAAGACGGGCTAAAACTCCTTAAAACTAAAACTGCAACATTTTCAAAACCGTACAAGATTTTAAAAAAACTGAATACAGTGTCAATAGTTCATTGTCCACTGACCCGTTTAAAGTTGGAATGGCATCTCCAGCTCAAGGTATGAAGGATAAGTAGAGGTTGAAAGGCGTTGAGTTTTGCAGAGGATTTTAAGATTTTCCCATTCGCGTCAATGTTAATTTTTTTTGAAAAAGCTGAATTTATGAAAAAGCTGAAAGGTTGAAAAGCTGAAAAGCTCAAGGCTGAAAGAGCTTAGGAAGCTGAACATTTTGATAGCTGAACGGTTCCAATAGCTGAAGGCATGCTGAAGTTATAGCAGAATAAAATTTGAAAAATTCCCCATTAGGATGAATGGGAAAAATTTTGCATAAAAAGCTTAATATTTCCAAAAGTATAAAAGGTAGAAAAGAGAAAAATACAAGCAGTAATGTCCTTAAAAAGCTGCACATTTTGATATTTGAATGGTTTCAATAGCTAAAGATTTGAAGGAGAAGAAAGCGGACAAAAAACATACGGAAGCAGGAATAATAAGAAAAAGAAAGAAAAAGAAATTCCAGAAGAACAATAGTGTGAATGCCTTCAGCATTCACACTAATTACGAAGGTAAGTTAACTTACTAGCTTGATAGCTAATGTTTCCTAACGTAAACAGTACTGAGGATTAGCTATCTTGCTAACCAGCTAACTGTGCTACCTAACGTTAGGATTTTGACAACTATGTGCCTACTATGACCCAGTTTTAAGTGTGTTGATGATGACTTGATATTGTCCCCAGTATCAAATAAAGATCAACAGACAGGGAGAGTGAGCGTCCGAGCAACCTGCCACAGGTCTATGAGGAAACATGAGAAACCTCACAACCTCAGAGTAGGAAGATAGAAGATAGTTCAGTTGTTCGTCAGTTCTGCACCAACCTTTTCTGGGGATTTCAAGTGGCTAGGACAGGTTCTATAACTCTGTAACATTAACTTCTGAAGCAGGTAAGATAAGATAGGCACCTGTCTCGTAAGGGTAGCATTCAAATATTTAGCCTGTGCCTGTGAGCCGTACTGTGTTATTCCACCCAGATGCCCCTCCACCACCACCTCTACCTCTAGATGGTTACAGGTTGGAGCCTACTAGCTGCCAGTTTGTGTGCAGTCTCCAGCAGCAGCTACATCTGCAATCCTTAGAGACTCATTTAGAAATGGCCAGGAAAATAGAGGTTGCTACAAGGGAGCAGAGTGACTCTGTAGAGTGGCACCGAGTCAGGAGGAATAGAATCACATCTTCCCGCTTCAGGGAGATTTGCCATGTCCGTGGTCAAAGCTCAGCAGAACGCCTTGCTGAGCGAATTAAAAAGGGTGTGGCTCAAACAGCACCAATGAAGAGGGGCCTGGCATTGGAGCCTGTTGCCATTCACGAGTATTGTCGGGCAAAGAACAACAGTTACTGGCCTTGTGGCTTTGTCATTCACCCTGATGCTCCCTGGTTAGGGTCCTCTCCTGACGGGGTTGTGTTTGATCCAACTGAAAATCCACCCTTTGGCCTGCTGGAGATCAAATGCCCAAATGCCAAAAGCTATGTTGACTGTACTTACTTGAGACTACAAAGCAACACCATGAAATTAAAAAAGCAGCACAGCTACTACTGGCAGGTCCAAGGCCAGCTCCTCATTACAGGAATGGAGTGGTGTGACTTTGTTGTGTTTGCAGAAGAGGACATGGTAGTCCAGAGGATCTACAAAGATGCCGAGGTTGCTGCAGTGATTAGGGAGAAGGGAGATTACTTCTTTTTTTACATGGCAGGTTGCTTGAAAATCTGAAGTCAACCTCACAGTTTAAGCCAGTGGTGTCAAACTGATCCAGTAAAGGGCCATGTGGCTGCAGGTTTTCATTCCAACCAAGCAAGAACAAACTGACTTGTGTGTTCTCGCTTTAGAGATAATGAGTAAACTGTGCACAGCATGCTTAACAAGCCCAAAACATTCTACAAATTGTAAAGTAGATCTGAGATGACATGTTAATTGTGACTCATGGAAGTTACAATCTAAAACATGAGCATGCTGTGTACAGGTTACTCCTTATCTCTTAACGGATAACATTAACATGTCATCTCAGATCTACTTTACAATTTATAGAATGTTTTGGGCTTGTTAACAATGCTGACATGTAAATATTTGGCAGTCAACTGTATATAGACAATTGTATGTGTGTGTGTGTGTGTGTGTGTGTAGATCTATTTATCGATCGATCTATCTATCTATATAGATATAGATAGCTTTCTGTTTTGTTATAAATGAGATTGTAAATTATTGTTAATTAATTCAAAGAGCTTGAAGACTACGTTTGTACTGTTAAAATACTCTACTGGCTATAATAGATAGATAGATAGATAGATAGATAGATAGATAGATAGATAGATAGACTGATGGGATGAGCTAGTATGCACACTGTATGTTAAGGAGACTTGACTTTGCATAGGTCAATAGTTTAGAATCTATGTGATCAAAATGTCTTTCGACACTTGATAAACTGAGAATTTCAGGATGGGTAATTATTCTAATTCAAACCATGAATGTATATTTTGTTCAGGACCTTCCACAGTTAATGTGGGTTTACAGCTGTTGTTGAGGATCATTTGTGTAGCTGGTTTGCATTATCTGATGTCACCGTGTTCATGTTGTTCTTGCATTGTTTTCAACTATATATATAGATATATAGATGTATAGATAGATATAGATATAGATATAGAAATAGATATATATAGATATAGAGATATATAGATCGATATATATATATATATATATATATATATATATATATATATA
>CAEMYA010001765.1:11773-23917 GCA_903131615.1 Diplodus sargus | reverse complement strand
TGTTGCCGCTCTTTTTTTTTTTACTTCTGGAAGCTCTAAAAGTGCTGTTTTGGTTTTGGCAGCTAATGCAAGTTTTTAAATAAAAGAATATGTTGTCTCCTCTAATTTGTACCAGTGTCATGTAACTAGTATGAATGGTCACATGACCAGGCCTCTTTACTTCCTGCTTGCACCGCTGGCGGGAAATGTCTGCCTCAAACTCGCACAAGAGGAAGTAAGTAGAATACCTTAATCAACAGATATAAGTGAAATATTTTATACATATACTATTTAAAGGGTCTACTACTGATATATAATGAGAATTATATGCCTGCATACATTTTTTGATCATAAAAAGAGTAAATGTAACCACGGCAACATTTGTTGCCGCTAGCATAACACATAGTTATAGCGTTATGCTAGGTGTCAAAAGTTTTAGGTGTTTATTCTATTTTTCTTATGTTTTTCTCTACACAGCTTAAAACTATCAGATGTTTTGGATCTTCTAGACTTAAAAGAACCCCAAAGTGATGTGTGCTACATAACAGTCATTCCTACAGTTGAAAAAGATGCAATTGAAAGTGACTGTGATAGTGACTGCTCAGATAGAGAGTACCAAGGCGAAACAGGACATTTGCCTGCTAGACTGCTGAATGGTGAAGCAGAGGTGACATTTCTGGAGGATGAGAAAGATTTTGTCCTGATAAGTCCAGAACTACCCCCAGAACCTCCCTGCCCCCCCAACTCTCCCACTCCCTCATCTCTCACTCCGGCAACATTTGGTGTTGAAGAAAACCTCTTGCCGCTGGTTGGTGAATCTCCCACAGTATCCAGCCAGAAACCCAGAACACAAACCAGAAAAAGACGATGCCCTGAGGAAAATGAGATCCCAAAACCAAAAAAAAGGAGATGTCCTGAAGAAAATGAAACCCCAAAACCCCCCCCCAAAAACAGAAAAAAATGCTTAAAAATAAGCTAAATAGGGACAGGATTTTTAAAAGATCTCGAAGCCCAGCCACATCCGGTATACCAGATTTGTGACCTATGGCCCAACTGCAGCAGATTGCCTCAAACAAACTAAACCTGACCCTGTTGATTTGTTCCTTTTGATGTATCCTCCTACTCTGAGGGAGCTCACTGTTGAGATGTCAAACCTCTACTCAATGCAAACCAAAGGCAAGGCACTTGATCTGAGCATGGATGAGTTGCTGAGTTTTTATGGGGTTCTGCTCACATCTGGCTACAGTTCAGTACCACGGAGACACATGTATTGGTCATATGACCCTGATGTCTACAATGAAGCCATCTCAAGTGCAATAAGAAAGAACCGCTTTGACGAGATAATGGCCTCAATTCATCTTGTGGACAACTCAAAGGCCACAGACGACCCTTTCTACAAAGTGCGGCCCATCTTCAGTGCACTGAATGACACCTACAAGATGATGCCATACACAAAACAGCTGTCAATTGATGAAAGTATGATACGCTATTATGGCAGGCATGGCTGCAAGCAGTTCATCAGGGGCAAACCAATCCGGTTTGGATACAAGTTGTGGAGCCTTGCGTCACCCACAGGGTATATGTTTCACATGGAGCCCTATTGTGGAGTCCACACACATCTGCCTGAAACTGGCTTAGGACAGGGCCCAAGTGTAGTCCTTGGTCTGGCTGAACAAGCAGAAGTCCCTCCAGGATGCACATTTGTGCATGATAATCTTTTCACCTCACTTAGCCTCATTGATGAAATGACCAAACGAGGTTATGGGTCCCTTGGCACACTGAGACAGTGCCGTCTGCATGACATCCCTTTCACAGGTGTGAAGGACTTTGAAAAAATGCCTCGTGGAAGCACGGAGGTCCTTACAGAGGGGGAGAAGTTACTGGTGCGATGGAAGGATAACAGTGTTGTAACCATGGCAACCAATGCTGTAGAAAGATATTCAGAGGGTCAAGCATCCAGGTGGAGCAAAGAGAAAAAAGCAGTTGTCAAAGTGCCACAACCTTTGTGTTTCCTTACATACAACCAAAACATGGGTGGCGTGGATCTGCATGATCTTCATGTGTCAAGATATAGATCTGCAATAAGGTCAAAGAAGTGGTGGTGGCCAATCCTGGCCTGGTCCCTTCACAGTGCAGTGGTGAATAGTTGGCTGTTCTTCCGAGATGTTGTTGGCAGTGATTATGACCTCCTGACCTTTCAGCGGGTTTTGTCCCTAAATCTCCTCAAGAGATATGGAAAACAGCCTCTTGGGCAAGGCAGAAGATCTGCAACTGTGACACCTCAGGATTCCACAAGAGGTGATGGGAAACATCACTGGCCTGTAAACACAGGAAAACGCTACCAAAGATGCAGACGATGCTACAACCGCACTGTGTATGGATGTGAAAAGTGTGACGTTCCACTCCACATTGAGTGCTTCAAGATTTTTCATGGAGAGTAAAATCTAACCGATAAGCCTTTGAGCTGTTAGATGAATCAAATCTATTGAAACTGGTTCATAAGACTGTAAAATAAATATTCAGATTTTTGTCACTAATAGTGTGCCTTCAGTATGCACTGTTTTAATATTTTTTGCACTGTTTTTGTGGTACAGTGAATACTTGCCTCCGTTTTGTGTTCTGTTGAATAATACTGTGCACTCATCTTCTGACCATGATGTTAGTGGTCAGTAAATGTAAGTGAATCACACCACAATGGGAATTTTATTTTATTTTTATAAACTAGTATCAGTTCGGTTTTATGTGCTTTGAGCTATGCTTTGCTCCTGTCTTACGTAAATCAAATTTTGTTTTCATATCTTTTGCACTGCTTTTAAGGTACAGTAAATACTGACAATGTGAATGTATTTTATTTTTTACAAACTAGTATGAGTTCTTATTTTGTACGTTAAAACACTCTTAGCTCTACGGTTATTTAACCGTTTTTATGAGACTATGAAATGCTGTAATTGTGTTGTTGTTCTTGTTAGTTCCCTTCAGTATGCATTGCAATAATAGATAAATGTATCTAATAAAGTTCTAAACACATTTGTAACCATGGCTAGTTATGATGTATTATTCATGTTCATGTTATTTTTATTTTTTATATATGTAAATAGGTCAAATTGAAGAATTTGTGTAAATTCTGACTATGCGGTTTCCCACCGGCAACAATTGTTGCCGAGTATAAAACCTACATTTTCACTAACATAACCAACATGAAGTGAAAAAATTCATACATATTATATGTTAGGGAGGTCTCAGGAGTGAAATGCATGCAATTATTTTGCAGGGAAAAATTTTTTTTAATTTCATTTTAACTGGTTTTGCAATACTGAGTGGGATATGTATGCTGAAAACAACTGTGTTTTATCAATAGTCTTTGTGTAATTATGTAAAAAATTTAAAAAGTAAATTACACGTGTTATTACACTGCAATAGAGGATTAGATTTTATTACAAAGAAACTTTCAAGTCTAAAAATAATGCTTATGCAAATGGTCACAAACCAGCTACACCACCTGGCCATGTTGCTTCTACAGTCAGGGAGGATGAGAAAGTGAGAATTGTGTGTATTTAGGGCTGTGAGTGCGCTTTGAAATTATTCAAGCGGAATCCTATTTAAGTCAAGTGTGTGTCACTGTGTACAGACAGAATATCTGAATTTTGGAGCAGATTTGACTCATGGTGGAACCTAACCAAACCATAACCCAGATCACTGAATTACTGGATTTTTGGGGAACTTGTGTTTTGCTTTTTAAAGCTGTTGTTTATGTGTAACAGTAGGTGTCACTGTTCACCCACTTATTGCTACATTATTAAATTATGTACATATAATAATGCATAAAAGATATACGTTGCAAAATCACCAATGTTTTCCAGCATGATGATTGCATCCTAGCCCCTATATAGCTTTGATTGATCTACATTAAAATCCACATTAATTTGTCTGAATTAACCACTACAAACCTTTTCTGCGGAAATATTGCTATCAGACAGTAGGCCGTGCACAGGTATGGAGGGAAGCGACAGACCACGCTTGTGAGTATAACATTTCACCGATGTTCTCTATTTGTAATCATTCTAAAGCTGTAGTGTGTAAGGTCATAATGTGCTATAATTATGTACAATATTCCTGATGTGACCTTTTACGCTTATCACAGGGCTGATTGCATTCCAGCGCCATGCCGGATCTCCGGCGTACCGGTGTGACTGCAGGAAAAAAAAAAACGTGTTTGCCCAGAGATCTAACATACAGTTCTCTGGATCTAACAGAAGCCGTTTTTAGACAGGGCACCAAGCCGCCAATTTGCCCGTCCTTTTGGTGGCTCGGTCCGCGGTTTTAGACAGAGGCCGGCAAATTGGGGGTCTGTTTTGGTCCACCGATTTTCCGCCTCGGAGGGTACACTTATTTCCACCTCGACCGCTATCTAAAACCGAGGCAGAAATGTGCCGGCCCGTGGGTGAGGTGGGCGGAAGTGTCAATGACCTGCACTGTTGTGCAACCCACAACTGAGGAGTTAAAACCAGGAAACAGCTGATCACAGCAGTCAGTCCATCACTTCATCCGCGGACATTAAGATGAGCAGCTGGACAGCTGCTGAGATCCGGGTGATTCTAGTGTCTCCTGGATCTCAGCAGCTGTTTGGTTGTGTTAGCTTGTTGTTGTAGCGCAACGTAGGAATGGTCACTACTTTCAAGTTAAAAGCCCCCCACTAAGAACCAATTCTAAACTCTGATAGGGTGCAATGTAAAGCTCTTATTTTGAAGACAAATTCACTGTCACTGTTCACAGCCCAACTTCGAGCTTCACATCATGTTACATGTTTATGCCTACCTCAGAGGCGGCTTTTGGAAAAGGAAGAATATTACGCCTTCGTTTTAGAAAGACAGGCCGGCAAATTGCCGCCCTTACCTTGGAGCAAACGCGCTGCCTTTTCTATCTAAAAAGAGCTAGAGGCGCAACTGTCACTCAATCACACCACAATCATAGGTCTACTCACCAATCAGAAATACGGTGAAATACGGCCAAACAGATTGATCCAGAGAGCAGTCGCCAGTCTTGTCAACTTGGCGACTTTCTCGCTAGATTTAGCGACTTTTCAGACCCTCTTAGTGACTTTATTTCTAGAAAGCGACAAATTTAGCGACTTATTCAGATCATCAGGGGAAAGGCGAGAAATATATTATATTGTAATTCACATGCTGGTCAGAGTCATCGCAGTCCATGGCTCCTCTGCAGCAACACCGGGGTCTCTCCCTTCCCCTTTTGCGTGGCTGTGCAGGCGGCAGGCCAGTGCGTGGGGGCTGGCTGGGGCAGGCAGGAACAGACACCGCAGCCGCTCGTTCTGTGCATTTGAGACTGGATGGCTGCCGTTCACTCTGTTTTGATCTATCAATTCTCTGACTTCTTAGTCTTTCGCGGTTCTGCTGGTACTTTACTGGTACTTTAACCTTAAGCTGCTGAGTCTAGATCACGTTTGATCTTCTCTCTCACCCTTTCTCCAGATTAGGATGTTCCTCTATCTTGTAAAAATGTACATAGTTCGTTTGATCTGTATTTGTCTATTTGTCCCTGTAGTGAGTTTGTGATTATTTGGTAAAGATTTCTCTATCAACCTTTTGACTTAAGGTAAACGTCCCTTCACTGCAACAGACACATTTGATGATACACAGAGGAATGGCTTACAATAATGCATTATGTCAAACTCTCCTGTGATCTCCCAGGCATTGTAACCCAATATGGAATCAGAATAAAAATGAAAGTGTGTGAAAAAGTATGAGTTTATATCTGTCATTGTTTTTGTAATATCTTCAAAGGTCTGAAGAAAAACAAGAATTACTTTGGCACATGCAGAGGACAACCTCCCTTCTTGCCCAAACATACTTCAATACCTCATCCTCCTCTGCTCCACCATCCGCATCCCACTCATCCTCCTCTGCTCTGCCATCCGCATCCCGCTCATCCTCCTCTGCGCCACCCTCTACATCCTTCTCTGCGCTGTCTCCCCATCATTCATCTACCTCTCTGCCTTCATCCCCCTATTTGGCATCCTCATCTTCAGCAACACCCTCTCTGCTGCCAACTGTGTGGACCTCATGTGAAAGACAGTTAGACTCACAGCCTAACCATCAGGCTAACCTTGCGCGTCTCTTTTAGCCCTATGGGGTTATTTCTGGAGGGTGGAAAGGGTGCCACAAAGGGAAGCGAGAGGTCCCCTGGACCAATAGCTTTGTGTGCCTCCCTGAGCCAGGTGCTGAGGCAGCCCCAAGAGGCTCTTTTTTTTGAGAATGTGGAATTGGGAGAAAAACAATTACCTTCAGCAATATCATTTGGGATCACAAACATCTTAGCGATGTGCTGTACACCACCCACCGACCACTGTGTGGAGCTGGTGGTTATGATCTTGCCAAAACTGACTGCAGCAAAAAATTAAATGGAATCCCAATTCCCACCATCAGCATATTCCACTGAATACCTGCAGCGCCACATGGACATCAAGAGGGCCTCGCTGTACATAATCCCACTACAGCGATCACTCACCCTGCATCCGTCTGTGGTGGAGGTACACACAATGTCCTTTTCGTGTATTTGTCTGTTTTAAAGTTTGTAAATTGCTATGACATATTTAATCTCACTTCTTTAATTCTAGGCCCCCACTGTCATGAGCCCCATTCACACTGCCGTTTGCATGCGGGGATCCTGCGGCAATTCTCCGCACCCTCCTCTGTGTGAAAGTTTCAGATGCGGAGAGGGGGGAAATTTCGCTCCGGCGCTGATCCGCCTCTGGAGGTAGTATCAGGGCCACATTATTGGCGAGCTGCCCCAGTGTGAACGGATAAGCCGGAGGCATGGTGTAGGGGTGTGTCGGTCTGACTAGTCTGACTGCTCAGGTCCTTCACTCAACTAAATACAGAGAAATGTCCCACAAAGCAACGTTACATGACCAAACAAAAGTGACGTAGTAACTGTAACTCTCTTTGGCAACTTATATGTGGAAAACAAATACCATAGCTGTACTGGAGAACGTTCTTCCTCCTTGTCTGTCCTCCCGACTGTCCTGCCAACTCCTCGTCACATTTCTGCCCGAAAAACAGCGTCTGTCACCGGAAAAAAAAACTTTAACTCACCGAGTGTTTGTGATGAAAATAAATCACTACGACCGTCAGCCCTTCCGACCGAGACTTCAGGGAACTTTTCCCCAGAAAACAGCCTCCATCCCCACGAGTGAGGGAGTCAGACAGCCTCCAGTTTACTGATGGTGATTATGTATAATTATGTAATTTTGCGCGAAAAACTTAACTTTTTCACTTTCCAGGACGTTTGATGGGTCAGTATCTCAATCACTACACATCATAATGGCACCCATATGATTATAAACTGTCCGCGGGTTTAGATTGACTGGGGGAACACCTGGGAAACACAGACATCATCAACATGACGTGTACCGTCACGCCTCGTCTGCGCATCAATAAATCATTCAATCAGAAGTACTCTGATCTTCCTGTCGTTAATCTAGCACAGAAGGTATCTGCTGATGGCATCAACTTCAGAAATGGCATGATAATAGTGCATGGATTTGTTAGTGGACCATATGAGGGGCTGTCAGGGACATTATTCAGAATTACCTCACACACACACACATGTGAAATGCTCTCACATACACTACTGAAAAAGTATTCACTCACGCACACTACTAAAACGATCTCACACATACAAGTGAAATGCTCTTATATACACTACTGAAACACTCTCACACACTACTGAAACGCTCTCACACACACACTACTGAAACGCTCTCACACACACTACTGAAACGCTCTTATACACACTACTGAAATGCTCTCACACACACTACTGAAACGCTCTCACACATACTACTGAAATGCTCTCACACACACTACTGAAATGCTCTCTCACACACTACTGAAACGCTCTCACACACACTACTGAAATGCTCTCATACACACTACTGAAATGCTCTCATACACACTACTGAAACGCTCTCACACACACTACTGAAACGCTCTTATACACACTACTGAAACGCTCTCATACACACTACTGAAATGCTCTCACACACACTACTGAAACGCTCTTTCACACACGACTGAAACGCTCTCATACATACTACTGAAATGCTCTCATACACACTAGTGAAACTCTCTCACACACACAACTGAAACGCTCTCACACACACTACTGAAACGCTCTCATACATACTACTGAAACGCTCTCATACACACTACTGAAATGTTCTCGCACATGCAACTGAAATCCTTTCTTACACGCACAACATTTTGCAAAAACTACTAAAAAGCTTTACCACATACTAGTAAAATGTGCCCCAATGCTCTGATATAGAATTGTAAACTATAACAGTTCAGTAGTGAATATGAATATTACATTAAACAGGAAGGCCTTCCTGTCATCTGACAGAAACAGGAAGACTCCACACAGGGAAATGCATGTGCTTTTGCTGAGTTTAAAGTACTTCAATCCTTGCTTCAACCACAATGTATGTTCATCTGATATTCTTTGTTCATATATATATATATATTTATATATACATATATATATTAGGGGCAGAACGGTTCATCAAAAAAATCCGTCCCGTTCGGTACGCTTGTCATGGTTTGGTGCACATGTGTACCCTTCGGTTCATAGGCATGCACAACTTCTTTTTCTCATTTACTAACAAGGCGAAGCGTGTACACTCCAGAGCAGCAGGTGGCGGCACTGAGCTGGATGCCAACTGCCAGTAAACAAGAAGAAGAGCTACGAGTCGGCTGTGTTTCCGGCATTGCGGCTCGTGGGCCAGCTTGCGAGCCTCAATGCCAGAAACGCCCGCGTCTCGAGTCAGGGCAGGATAGCGCAAACCAACGGCTACGTTCTGAATGAGTAGCAGACAAGTGAGTGAAGTCTCTGGGTTAAACTTCCTCCAGCCAGCGTGAAAAGCACATCCCTGTCATTGTACAACAGAAGCCAATCTGCCACTTCTGAAAAAACATAATGTTACACAATGTTCTGCAGGTAGCCAGAGCCAACTCTAGGTTTGGTGTATAGATGTAGCATAATAAAATGAAACTTGGTCGACCGATTTTTGCAAAATAAAATAATTTATATATAAATATTATATATAAATATTAAGTAGTATATTGTAAGTAGGCTATTATTATCTCTGTTTGGGAACTTTATCCATTTTCACCTTTCCTACCTCAGTACTCTATTTTTTATTTGTTTTATTTTGCTTTATTTTATTTTAGTATCTCTTTTATTTTTCCAATCATATATATAATGTTTTATTGCATTGTGTTTTTTTACTACGTTAGTGGTTAAGAGACAATGGGCTTGAACTGAGTTTCCATGGTAATTAGGCAATACTGACTCACGTGACTCAAGTGACTTGCACAACCCAGTTCAGTTTAGTGAGTGACTCATGATGACTCCAATCCTTAAAAGGAAGCGTATTTATCACCTCTACTCCAGGGCTACTGAAAGTTTCCTGACTGTGACTGCCCATTACACTACATTAGTGACAGTGAATAACTGTTTGTTCCTAGCATTTGTTAAAGATAACTTTCTTTGCCAAATAAATGAAAAGCATATTGGAACTAGCAATATCACCTCTCTTGCAGTGCCAGAATCTACCTACTTTTAACCTAAGACTGTCACAATGATGTATCAAATGTCAGACTGCCTCATTCTTTCAGTTTTAACCTTACTATACAAGACATAATTGATTTTCCCAACGATCAGCGTATATGGAACCGAACCAAAAACCGTGACCACAAAACCGTGATATGAACCGAACCATGGATTTTGTGACCCGTTCCACCCCTAATATATGTATATATATACTGGACGCTGTCTGTTGCCACTGTTACCCTCCTCGGCATATATATATATATATATATATATATACTAAAAGCTGTCTGTTGCCACTGTTACCCTCCTCAGCAACAGATACAGTGCCCTTGCATCAGGCAGAATTTTCTTTAGATATTTTTCGAGCGACGTTTCTTCGTTGAACGTCATGGTGAAATATTTTGCTCCATTATCATCACATTTAAGGATGAATGAGTCAGGTTTGAGATCCCTAGATCCCCTATCAACACACCTGGTTTGCACTGATGTATCCTGGCCTCTCTCCTTCCCTTCGTCTTCCTCTGAGTCTGAACTATTGTAATTTAAATCAAATTTAAATTGTAGAAATATATATATATATATACATATATATATATATATATATATATAGTAGGTGATTTGTTAATTTTTAACAAGGGGGATGGCCCAATGGGATCACCACCCTAACCCTGCCCCGACACACCGATGTACACCTCCCAAAGGACATTGTTGCAGGACACCTTAACCATAACTGTGACATTTCTAATTCTACAATTCTTTTTTATCCAGTTACCTTCCTTCTCTCCCCACTACAAGTGTTTTTTTATAACTGTATTACAGTCATGAGTAAATAAATTGTATGCAGTGGACTGAGTTTATTCAGGCAGGGTTTACTAATGTTTCTCACAATGCACTACAAGCAGGGTTATTTTAAGTTACATTACCCACATGACCCCTTGGAATTTTTTTACCATCTAAATTTCTTGACGGACACACAGTCAACATTGTGCAAAATAGTGGAGCCCGACTGATTTATTGGTATTTGGCTTTATCGATATACCGGCTGATTTATAAGGTTTTAAAACCTTATATTATTAAGGTTTTAAAGGTTTTATATTAAGTGTAATGTAGCAAAGCATGCTTGGGGTAATTAAAAATTGGTGTAATGACATAGTTTGGCCAGCAGAGTGTGTTTCAATGGGGGATAAAACAGCTGGTGTCAGGAAATGTGACAGCTACCTTGCTAATGGTTAAGCTATAAACCAGCAAAGCAATTACAATTGACAACATAACATAAGCCACCATGTTCTGAACAGACACACTTAAAATGCTAACAAAAACTACAATTTTGGTTTTAGAACATTAATAGCAAACTTTTGTTGATCTGGTCATTATTTCGTTTTTATACAATCGGGAGTCTGCACAGGGTGTTTTCTTTTGAAAATTGACCGGATGCTCTATGCCTTTCCTGCGTCTCTGACTTCCTGTTGGTGCAATCTGCTCTGCGCAGCTTGTTGCAGCTTCCATCAAAAATAAACCAGGCAGCCTGACTGCAAAGCGACCGCTTGTAATTTGTGATTTGTAACACACTATCTGCTGCTTGCGGATGGAGAGTGATGGCAGGTTAACAAGGGGGATGCTTTTTGGTAATTTTGCTAAAAAGGGGGACGGCATCCCCCCTCAAATCCCCTACTGTATATATATATATATATATATATATATAGATAAACAAAGGATATCAGATGAACTTAAATTGTGGTTGAAGCAAGGGATGAAGTACTTCAAACGGAGCAAAAGCACATGCATTTCCCTATGTGCAGTCTTCCTGTTTCTGTCAGATGACAGGAAGGCCTTCCTGTTAACTGTAATTTTTATATTCACTTCTGAACTGTTATAGTTCACAATCCTATATCAGAGCATTTCAGCTGTGTGCATGAGCACATTTTACTAGTATGTGGTAAAGCTTTTTAGTAGTTTATGCAAAATGTTGTGCGTGTAAGAGAGCATTTCATTTGTGTGTGTGAGAGCGTTTCAGTAGTGTGTGTGAGAGCGTTTCAGTAGTGGGTGTGAGAGAGTTTCACTTAAACAGGAAGGTACCTGTTTAAGTGAACAGTCACCTGACCGAAACAGGAAGACTCCACACAGGGAAGTGCATGTGCGTTTGCTCAGTCTGAAGTGCTTGCTTCAACCACAATGTATGTTCATCTGATAGTCTTCATTTTTCATATACACACATACATATACACATATACATATACATACATATATACACATATACATATATACATACATATAAATATACATACATATATACATATACATACATATATATACACATATGTGTACATACGTGTATATATATATATATATATATACATATATATATATATATATATATATATACATATTCACATATACATATCTATGTATATATAAACACACACTTATGTATACATAGATACACATATATACATATACACACACATATATATATATATATATATATATATAATATATACAATTTCTAGCTTATATATATATATTGTTACGACCCTCAGC
>CAEMYA010001765.1:0-11428 GCA_903131615.1 Diplodus sargus | reverse complement strand
ATATATATATATATATATATATAAATATATATATATATATATATATGCATTTGCTGGAAATTGTCTGACTTGACAGCAGCTTTTTGTCTCTGCCCTCTGCTGCTGCCATCTGATCTTGTCTGCTTTCCAGACATCTTTTCCAACCGCATTTCAGTTGTTCATATGAGAACATTTCAGTAGTGTTTGAGAGCATTTCAGGAGTGTGTATAAGAGCGTTTCAGTGTTGTGTATAAGAGCATTTCAGTAGTGTGTGTGACAGCTTTTCAGTAGTGTGTGTGAGAGCGTTTCAGTAGTGTGTGTGATAGCGCTTCAATAGTGTGTGTGAGAGCGTTTCAGTAGTATATGTGAGAGCACTTCAATAGTTTGTGTGAGAGCGTTTCAGTAGCGTGTGTGAGAGTGTTTCAGTAGTGTGTGAGAGCGTTACAGTAGTGTGTATAAGAGCGTTTCAGTCGTGTGCGTGAGAGTGTTACAGTAGTGTGCGTGAGAGTGTTTCAGTACTGTGCGTGAGAGCGTTTCAGTAGTGTGCGTGAGAGCGTTTCAGTAGTGTGTATAAGAGTGTTTCAGTAGTGTACGTGAGAGTGTTTCAGTAGTGTGCGTGAGAGCGTTTCAGTAGTGTGCGTCAGAGCGTTTCAGTGGTGTGTATAAGAGCGTTTCAGTAGTGTGTGTGACAGCGTTTCAGCAGTGTGCATGAGAGCTTTTCAGTAGTGTGTATAAGAGCGTTTCAGTAGTGTGTGCGAAAGCGTTTCAGCAGTGTGTGTGAGAGCGTTTCAGTAGTGTGCATGAGAGCGTTTCAGTAGTGTGAGTGAGAGCGTTTCAGTAGTGTGTGTGAGAGCGTTTCACTCACTTGTATGTATGAGAGTGTTTCAGTAGTGTATATAAGAGCATTTCACTTGTTCGTGTGAAAGCATTTTAGTAGTGTGTGTGAGAGAATAATTTTTCAGTAGTGTATGTGAGAGCATTTGACATGTGTGTGAGAGGTTATTCTGAAAAATGTCCCTGACGGCCCCTCATACCAGACTTTGGCGAATTGTGAAGATGTGTGTTTAGAAAGATTGACTTCCCTAAGCTCATGGTACAGAGACCATTACAGATCCTTCGAGTTGGATGCTTCTCCAAGGGATGTTTCTGTGATTGAACTGAGTCAACTTGTGGATCGTTACCCCCTCTGTGATTACAAAGTTGGCACTCTACCGATGGTTACTTTGAAAAGATAAATACATTCTTCAGGTAATATTAAAGGAATCCTTGGGTTTTTTGGGCAAAATGCAGTTTTTCTGACTAACCCAAACGTACACAAGATGTTTAGATACCATTTACTCCTCTGTACATTCACTGGTTCTTTTGATAGTGGTTAGCATTTTAGATGGCTAGATTGAGCAGTTATTACAGCGACTCCCTTTAGCTTCACCGAAGCTAGCTTTGGCTTGTGTCAAGCTCGTCAAGCCAGCCGTTGTTCCTAGACTATGTGCATGAATGATATTAAAGTGATAGTTTTTTTGAAATGGGGTCATATAAAGTACATATCTATAGCCGGTCTGTTTCCTACCATAATCACCGATCAGCGCAGCCTCAGTTTGGAGAAGCAGAGAGCCGCCCCAGCCAGATGCTCAGCTTTGTACTGCAGTGAACGGGGTCCAGAGAAAAAGCTAAATAAACCACCTAAAACAAGGCTCATCTTAAAAAATCTATATCGGTTCAAGTGTACGTTGTATAGGTAAAATTTACACCGCTTCACACCGCTGTCATACCGCGCTTTCTTTTAGCACTACATTTTCTCAACCGCAGAACCCCCGTATCCATACGCACTAGCATAACTGGGCAACAGCTGATCTGTGAGCGGCGGAATACAGCGCTAGGCTCAGCTGCTGGACGAGACGTTTACTTTCGATAAAAACGAAACTTAACTCTCCGTATCCCTCCGCATTAGCACTCATGCAGAGGGATACGGAGGTTCTACAGTTAAGAAAATGTAGTGCATGGCGGACTCCGTACATACCCGTGCTATGTATATTCAGATCAGAAGGATATGTCAGATTGTTGGCAGAGGTAATTGTACAACAATGCGGACTTACTTATGAACGAAGACCTTGATTTTAAGTTTTAGTTAATGAATGACTTAAATAGTTACACACTGTCCGTTTAAGGACACAGGATTACTTAAAAAAAGTACTTCATACCAGTTATACAAGTAGTCTAGGAAGTACTTGGTTCAGCAGTATATGAATCTTGGACTACTTATGGAAAATAAGCTTTGTATTCCATGTCAATGTTGGGTGAAATGTGATTATTCCTTTCTCTGTAATGGATTCTGACACAGGATTACTCGAACAGTACACCTTAAAAATACTTCATATTATTCATGCACATAGTCTAGGAAGTACTAAGTCCAGCAGTGTATGAATCTTGAACTACTTATGGAAACTTTTTTTTTGCCTCACGTCGTCATTTACTTTGAAATCCAGACGTGATACCTTCAGTTTATTACCGGGAATAATGACTGTAAAAGTATCGTATGTTTCATGGGTCTGATGTGAGACTGCAGTCTACCCCCCAGTCACTACCAGCAGCTCTTCAGAGCGGCTTCATTATGATTCGCGCACTAGAAAACAACGTGTGGCTGATTTGACCAAGCTAACGCGAACCACGGCTGGCTTGATGAGCTTGACACTAGCCAAAGCTAGCTTCGGTGAAGCTAAAGGGAGTCGCTGTAATAACTGCTCATTGCTAGGACAGGAGCTAAAGCATAGAAACACAAATTGTCATGTTTGCTCGAGGTTTGCCAGCTGACATGTCCACTTTTACAAAACGGTGCAAGCGAGACCCACCGCTGAACAATCGTTAGCCTGCTAGCTAGCAGGAGACGCTGTCTCTGCTGCTGTTAGTTTAGCATATGCTAAATCCACCCTCTCCTCTGATGGCTGTGGGACAAAAAGCCCCTCTCCTCTGATTGGCTGTGGGATCAGTCAATCTCAGATCAGCACCCGCCTTTTGCACCATAGACTGAATGCACCGATAGTTTTGCACCACATTTCTCAGTGGAGGCGATTCGCGATTTGTAGTTGAAGGAAGTGGAGGGGCGGGATTCGTGATTTGTAGTTGAAGGAAACAGAATCTGTGACTCGTGGGGAAGATTCGCGCACTTGTACTTATCAATTTGTGTTTGTGTTTCATGTTTTTTGTTTCCCTCCAGGTTGGGGGAGAGTTCCTGCCTCAAGCGGAGGAGTTTAAGCATCTTGGGCTCTTGTTCACGAGTGAGGGAAGGATGGAATGTGAGATTGACAGGCGGATCGGTGCAGCGGCCGCAGTAATGCGGTCGTTGTATCGGTCTGTCGTGGTGAAGAGAGAGCTGAGTCGAAAGGCAAAGCTCTCGATTTACCGGTCAATCTACGTTCCTACCCTCACCTATGGTCATGAACTTTGGGTCATGACCGAAAGACTAAGAGCCTGGATACAAGCGGCCGGGATGAGTTTCCTCCGCAGGGTGGCGGGGCACTCCCTTAGAGATAGGATGAGGAGCTCTGTCACCCGGGAGGAGCTCGGAGTTGAGCCGCTGCTCCTCCACATCAAGAGGAGCCAGCTGAGGTGGCTCGGGCATCTGTTTCGGATGCCCCTGGGACGCCTCCCTCGGGAGGTGTTCCTGACATGTCCCGCCGGGAGGAGACCCCGAGGAAGACCCAGGACACGCTGGAGTGGCTATGTCACCCAGCTGGCCTGAGAACGCCTTGGGATCCTCCCGGAAGAGCTGGAGGAAGTGTTCGGGGAGAGGGAAGTCTGGGTGTCCCTGCTCAGACAGCTGCCCCCGCGACCCAGCCCCGGATAAGCGGACGAAAAATGGATGGATGGATGGATGGTTTGTGTTTAAATTTTTTTTTTACATGCATTGAACATTTATTGCACAAGTTCACATTCAGATTTGCACACATTCAAATTTTCTCCACAACTTCACATTGTCTGTTTCAGGTGCACAAATATGCTTTGCACCAAATATACTACAACAATTGGTGCAAAAATTTGAGCGTGTCAGTTTTTTAATCTGTGACTTGTAGAATAGGATTTTTGCACCTGTAATTAAGAATTTGTGAATGTGTAAGTGTTGTGTTGTATTTGTGGAGAGAAAGAAATCTACAAGTACACAACTCAAAGAGTATGTGACTACACATTCACTGATACACATACACAATCACTGTACACAACTACAAATTCCACTATTACAGATGCTCAAACTTTTTGCATCAACAACACCTCCATACTACAATCCTGGGGAGCTAGCAAGAGACCTAGCAAGATTTGAAAGTGACACCTCCTCTAAGTCCCCCCCCGCCCCCATCCCGTCAGTGCTCCGTCCAAAGCCATGCCCCCACAAACTTGAACACACATCTGGCAGTGGGACTCAGCATGGAGAAGGAAATGCCGGAGCGCGACGCAGCAAGTTAGCTGAATTTAGCATGGAGCAGACAGGAAGTCAAGCGCCGAAATAACAAACAACATCCGGTTACTTTTCAAAATAAAACACTCCATGTTGACACCCGCACACAAATCTCAAAAAAGAGAAACACACAAGCTCTTCTGCTGATCCTTTGGTCGGGAACAGTTTGTGTTGTTGTTTTAAATAACACAGACCTATAACTGCCGTTGCGAGTGATTATCACGGGAACTCCTCGGCCTCCTGACGCCAGCTGTCTATCATACTGCGCCATGGCTGACTCAAACCGCAACCATTCTCATGGCTAAAAACAACACACAAAGAAGCTAATGTTAGCATTGGGCTAATACGAGCTACAAACGTAGCTAAGTTGGCAAACCTTACATATTTCATGAAAATAACAAATTCCCCTAAAACAAAATAGCCTTTTCTGCCTCAGGCTTTCTTTCCCTTGCCTTTTTAGCGGGGTGAGTTGTTACAAGTAACGCTGGCTGCATTTTCTCTGTCATTGTAACCAATTGAACGTCTCTCCTGCAACTCCATATTTCTGCAGAGGAGTGTGCTGAATATTTCCGGCATCAGTGAAACGTGATGTGTGCATGCGCGAAGGAGCGAGGGACAGAGGGGGGCACAGGCAGAACAAGACATGAAGGCATCTGATTGGTTTCTATTCTATTTTCTATTCGGGCCGAATAGCATGGATTGATCAGCCTTTTCTCAGTCCTGCAGCTGCCGCTGAGGTCTGATTATTTTCGTTCTTTTTTCTGAAAACATAATGTATTGACCACTCTCAGGATAGAAGGACCATTTCATCCAGTACAACAAAATGTGTTTCTGAACAACATTACAAACCCTAGCTTTAACATTAAATAAATGAACTTACGGCATTGCTTCTATGATGCTTTTTAGTGGATGGAGGTGGATTACATTCAGAGCATGCACTACGGCTGTGTCCCAATTCAGGGTCTGCATCCTTTCACCGCATTTGATGGCCAATTACGTCACAACGCCGCACGAAGGCTGTCCCAATTCAAAGGCTCCTCCAAGTGCAACCCGCAAATGCGTCCTTCTTTTCCCTCTCCCAACATTGCGCGGCTGAAGAGAAGAAATAAATAAATCAATAACGGGGACTGGTAATGCTTAGCTTGATGCCTTTGGAAGTAAAGCCTTAAAAGCCTTCACTTTCAAATGTTAGATGTTCAGAGGTTGACTTATATCATATATCTTATTGTGACTGTGTAGATGTTATAGACTATTTTCACTTCATGTACATAAATGGACCAAGATGAACAGATTAAGATCAAGCTGTGATCCCTGCTTTATTTACAGGCTGTAAAACTGTAAAGTCTAGTCAAATGTTTGAATAAAGAGCTAAGTTTAGGATTATCTTTATGATGATTATATTTATATCATACATATAATATAATATATAAAATATATATTATATTTTGCTGTATTCGAACCCTTTTGTCTGTTGACATAACACAAAACATCTTTTAAATTTCATTTTGTTTTAGGGAGCAAACAAAGAACTTCATCACTGTCCGAGGTCAGAACGAACATTTGTTCACGGGGCGAAACATTCCGCCGTGGTTGGATGGAAGTAAGGCAATAATAAATAGCACATTTGTCAGTCCTGATGTCACTTTTTGTAAATCTTTGCATCCCTGTGTAAATGTGATCTTGTGTTTACCTTTTCTCTTGCCTCTCTCTGTTTTCAGAACAGTTCTGGAAACAATGGTCCTGCAAGGGAAGGTCGAGCCCAGCAGGCCAGAAACAACAAGTGGGACCATTTAAAGAACAAGTACAGAGTAGGTGCGGATTTGAATGATGATGTGGAAACTAAATTATATTTGTTTTACCCATGCAAGTTAATAAATAAATCGCTGAAAATTGCTGGCGTGATTGATTTCCACTGCCTTAGGATTGCTAATATCCAGGTACAGGAGAGGGGGTCAGCGGGAGGCCCAGCGCTGCTACTGGGTCCTGGTTTATCCTCATGGGTGAGGTATTAGGACAGAGGTCTTCCACTGCCCCCCCTGTCCTAACTGCCTTCATCCCTGAGGACACACCAGGGCCAAGTGACCAGGAGGAGGAGGATGACGACGATTAGGAGGAGGAGAGCAAGCCAGGGTCGAGGAGGAGGAGTAGGAGGAGGAGGAGGAGGGAGGATGAAGGAGGACATGAGGCTGCAGAGAGGATGGAGAGGCTCTTCTCTCTGCTCCAGAGGACAAATGTTACTGGGGTCCAGTTATTTAGTTTATTTATGAGTTCTTTTTAAATTATTTGTTCATAATGATTCATTTTACATAATTCATGAAATAAAATATTGTTCTATTGTTACTCATTGTCTATTCCATTTAGTATTTACAACTCAAGTACAATTTATAACAGCAAACACCATCAAGTGCTACTT
This sequence comes from Diplodus sargus, assembly GCA_903131615.1. NCBI lineage: Eukaryota > Metazoa > Chordata > Actinopteri > Spariformes > Sparidae > Diplodus > Diplodus sargus. The sequence continues at coordinate 4,589 of CAEMYA010001765.1, read as the reverse complement.
TTCAGAGACAACAAGGGCTTTAAGTTTTTCTTTTATTTTTAAGGTCTAAACATTTACAACTATTGACAAAACTAGAAAAATTGCATTTCCTGCGAAAATACAGTGTGAATGCTGCAGCGAAATCTGCTGAATGTACGGCCAAAAAGCTGAAATGCCAGAAAAGTTGAAAGGTCTGAAGAGCTGAAAAGCTGAAAGGGCTGAAAATGTGAAAAAATTGCAAAGTTAAAGGCTGAAAGAGCTTAAAAAGTTGAACATGTTGCGAGCTGAACAGTTTCTGGAGCTGAACATGAAGCTGAATGTATGAAAAAGTTGAAAAGGCTGGAAAAACTGAAAAGGCTGAAAAGCTGAAAAGACAGAAAAGTTAAAGGCTAAAGGAGTTGAAAAGTTGAACATTTTAATTGCTGAACATGAAGTTAAATGTTTGAAAGAGCTGAAAAGGCGCAGAAAGGTGAATATCTGAAAAGGATAAAAAGCTGTAAGTCAGAGGGCTGGAAGAGGTTAAAATATTTTTTTAAAAGCTGAAAAGGTGAAAAGCTGTAGAGTAAGAGGGCTGGAAGGGGTTAAAATGGTGAAAAGGGCTAAAAACTTGAAAAGGTGAAGGCTGAAAGAGTTTAAAAGGGTGAAAAAAGGATGAAAAGGATGGAAAAGGATGGAAAGCTGTAGAGTGAGAGGGCCAAAAAAGCTAAAAAAGGTGAAAAAAGGATGAAAATGTGAATAGCTGTAGAGTAAGAGCGCCGAACAAATTTAAAAAAGATGAAGTAAGAGAGCCGAAAAAGCTTAAAAAGCTGAAAAAGGATGAAAAGCTGTAGAGTGAGAGGGCCGAAAAAGGTAAATCAGGTGAAAAAATGAACATGTAAAAAAGAGGGTTGAAAGAGCTCAATAAGGTGAAATAAAGCTGTAAAGTAAGAGGGTTGGAAGAGGTTAAAATGGTGAAAAAAGGCTAAAAAGGTGAAAAGTGAAAGGCTGGAAGAGCTTAAAAATGTGAAAAAAGGATGAAAAGCTGTAGAGTGAGAGGCCCGAAAAAGCTTAAAAGGGTGAAAAAAGAATGAAAAGGATGGAAAAGGATGAAAAGCTGTAGAGTGAGAGGGCTGAAGAAGCTAAAACAGGTGAAAAAAGGATGAAAATGTACAAAAGTTAAGGGTGAAAGAGTTTAAAATGGCTGCACATACGCTGGAGCAGGAGGAACCCCAAGCAAGAGCACATCTGATCTAAATCAGGTGTGCTCTTGCTTAGTTGGAATAAAAACCTGCAGCCACAGTGGCCCTTTCCTGGATCAGTTTGACACCACTGGTCTGTGTAAAGTAAAAGATGTGGGATCCAAATCCAGCTAAAGCAGTGGTTCTCAACCGGTGGGGCCCGCCCCCCTGGGGGCGCACAGACACTCTCCCGGGGGGGCGCGAGTAGGCTTCAGGATGGGAGCAAAAAAAAATCAGAAAAAAATAAAAAATAAAAAAATCACGAAAATTCCCCCTATGTAGAAATACAAGTGGTTGGACTATTATAACACACAAACAAATCATCCTTCTGGTGACTTTTACTGGTGTTATTGGAGACTTTTGTGGTGTTTGGAGACTCTGACTTGAAAGCACGTATCACTCTGCAGTCACTGTGCTCAACGAGCAGCGAGTGCTGCCGTGAGTCTTTCCCCTGTCCAAGAGCACTCACAGGCGGTCAGTCTCTCAGTAGCCTCGCGCAGCAGACCCAGCCTGCAGTCAGAGCAGAGAGGAGACACACACCACTCCGCGTCCAGGCTGCAAGTGAATCGCGGATGCGCATGGCCGCCGCCGTTCCCGCCTGGCATATAGAGCGGGGTGTAAATGTACCGTATATTACCAAATAATAGACAGGTATTAATTAACCGCAGGATCTCCTTTTAACGCTGGGTGCAGGTGTATATTTTGATAAATAACCGCCGGTTCCAAATAAATGCTGAATCTAATTTATTTATTTATTTTAAATCAAGGAAGAAGACGTTCTTTGCCTTGTTCACATATTGTTCTTGCTTTCTGTCAGTCAATATCACACTGATGATCGCCATGGCTTCGGTGCAGCAAAAAAATAACAGCAGCTGCTAGACGTTTCTCTGTCTGCAGAAACAGCGGAGAGGAGAGGTGACGAGATGCGACTCACCATGACTGACAGGCATCAAGGCCACTCAGCGTTACCTTACCGACCCGCCCCCAATACACCGGCATTGTTGAGATACACACGCAGGAGAAGTAACAGAGACAGAGATGAAGGGATCCTATAAGGATGAATGGCAAAACACCTCCCAAACCCCTGCGATTCTTGAAAAGACTGTAATGGTTATGGCCAAAATATTTATATGATGAGTGAGAGGAGACATGGCTGAACTCGCTCATGTCGTTTTTATTTCTGTCAAGTCAAAAATGAGGGCACAGGAGTGAGAGACAAATCAGGTACCGTCTGCTCTCGGACAGAAATTTAGCCTCAAAATTAACATTGCGGCTTATGGAGCGGCTGCTCGGGTTCTTGTCGCTCCAGGGCTTCCACATCCAAAACTGTAAGTCGTACATCTGAAATGAGACCATCAGCTGAAAGCCAACAAGATTTCCTACATTTCTATGCATATATTGTCTATGTCGAGCAAAAGGTGTGGGATCAAAATCAAGCCGAAGACAGTTTTGGCTCCCATTCTTCGAAGGGCCTCACACTGTAGTGATGATGTCACTCACTCTAGCTGACGCAATACACACCCATTATAAAATCAGAATACGGGCTAAAACTCCTTAAAACTAAAACTGCGACATTTTCAAAACCATACAATATTTTTAAAAACTGAATACAGTGACAATAGTTCAAGTTTCGCTGACTCGTTTAAAGTTGGAATGGCGTCTCCAGCTCAAGGTATGAGGGATAAGTAGAGGTTGAAAGGCAATGAGTTTTGCAGAGGATTTTAAGATTTTCCCATTTGCGTCAATGTTAATTTTTTTTTGGAAAAAGCTGAATTTATGAAAAAGCTGAAAGGTTGATAGCTGAAGGCATGCTGAAGTTATAGCAGAATGAAATTTGAAAAATTCCCCATAAGGATGAATGGGCAAAATTTTGCATAAAAAGCTTTATATTTCTATAAGTATAAAAGGTAGAAATAAGAAAAATAGACCCGATCATGTCCTAAACAAGCTGAACATTTTGATACTTGAATTGTTTCTAGAGCTCAATACTTGTAGGAGGAGATAGGTGCCAAAAAACGTATGGAAGCAGAAATAATAACTTTAACTAGAAAAATGTGTATTTCCTATGAAAATACAGTGTGAATGCTGAAGTCTGAAGCGAAATCTGCTGAATGTACTTCCAAAAAGCTGAAAAAGTCGAGAAGATGAAAAGTTAAAAAGGTCAAGGCCGAAAGAGCTTAAAAATTTGAACATGTTGATAGCTGAACAGTTTCTGTAGCTGAACATGAAGCTGAATGTATAAAGAAGCTCAAAAGGCAGAAAGATGAATATTTTTAAAAGATGAAACGACAGAAAAGCTGAAGCGGGCTGAAAGACTTGAAAAAGTTGAACATTTTAATTGCTGAACATGAAGTTGAATGTTTGAAGGAGTTGAAAAGGTAGAAAGATGAATATCTGAAAAGGCTAAAAATCTGTAGACTAAGAGGGCTGAAAGAGGTTAAAAAGGTGAAAAAAGACTGAAAAGGCCAAACAGTTGTGCAATAACAGGGTTGAAAGAGCTTAAAAAGATGAAAAAAGATGGAAAAGGCAGAAAAGTTGGAGAGTAAGAGGACAGAAAGAGCATAAAAATGTGAAAAAAGACTGAAGAGGTGGAAAGTTAAAGGCAGAAAGAGCTTAAAAAGGTGAAAAAAGACTGAAAAGTTAGAAAAGATGGAGAGTAAGAGGACAGAAAGAGCATAAAAATGTGAAAAAAGACTGAAGAGGTGGAAAGTTAAAGGCAGAAAGAGCTTAAAAAAGCGAAAAAAAGACTGAAAAGGTGGAAAGTGAAAGGCAGAAAGAGCTTAAAATGGCTGCATCGTCTATGTAAAGTAAAAGATGTGGGATCCAAATCCAGCTGAAGAAAAGTCTTTCTCCAGATTTTCCAGCTGCTCCCCACTCGAAAGATGATGTCATCCACTCGAGCTCAGGCACTACACACGCACTCTTGAGATACACACGCGGGAGAAGTAGGAGAGCCAGAGATTAAGAGATCCCTATTAGAATGAATGGAAAACACCTCCCAAACCCCTGCGATTTTTGAAAAAACTGTAATGGTTATGGCAAAAATATGTATGTGCTGAGTGAGAGGAGATGTGGCTGAATGCTCTCATGTCATTTTTATTTCTGTCGAGTGAGAAATGAGGGCACAGTAGCGAGAGACAAATCAGGTGCCATCTGCTCTCTGCCAAGAATTTAGCCTCAAAATTAACTTTGCGGCTTATGGGGCTATGTTTTGACCTCTTGTCATTCTTGGGCTGCTAAATCCAAAACCGTAAGTCGTACATCTGAAATGAGACCATCAGCTGAAAGCCAACAAGATTTCCTACATTTCTATGCATATATTGTCTATACCAAGCAAAAGGTGTGGGATCAAAATCAAGCCGAAGACAGTTTTGGCTCCCATTCTTCGAACGG
>CAEMYA010001763.1:0-17204 GCA_903131615.1 Diplodus sargus | reverse complement strand
TTTGCTTAAGGTGTCAGAAGAAGCCACAGGTGGCGACACATTCCCTACATGGGACTATACAGCAGTGTAGATAAGATGACATTTACTGTCCCATCTGCTACATCAACGGCTCACTGTCCTGGGAAGACAGGATACACCCAAACATCAAAGAATCATTGTAATGTAAAGAAAATGTTTTATGACTGTTGTAACTGAAGGTAACCTCCTCTCTCCTGACTGTACTTAAAGGGATATCAATTTAGAGTTCAGCAGAAAATGTTCTTGCCTTTTCTTCATGCTGCGTGAAATAAACGAGATCTGATTCATTACGCTGTCTGAAATTCTTCGGAGACTTAGCAACTCTCTACCTCACAAAGGAGAATTGTCCTCTCCAGTCCTATCTAAAGTAAAATCGGTGCAGCAGCTGCAGTCTCCACCCAATACAATACACCCCCTTTTATGAATGTCACTTAACTTTTCTTTTAATATTTTAAAAAGCCCTTCTCACTCAGAGCTTTGGTTAGGTGCATAAATATTGATCAACATAAAAACAAAACCATCTATCTTAACTTTCACCATGAGGACTCTGCCCTTCACTATTAAATGTTAGCTTTTAAAGTGGGCGACAATAAAATCGCAGCTCCTGCACTAAAATGTGTCCCATGGCTAAGGACATGTGTCTCTGCCCACCATAAACCCCAATTAATTTCATTCATGACATCACTGTGTGTTTCTTGTAGAAAAACTACATCCAGGCTTTTCTTTTGGATGACTTCTGCTATTAAAGCTCTTTTCTGTGCGTCTCTGCTCCCATTTATGTTTAAAGACGCCACCCTCAAACTCTGCATAAAAACACAGGATTGACAGAACAATCAAGAGCCAGACAGAACCAGACAGTAGAAAAGACACCCAGCGTTGTTTAATCATGGTAATTAAATGTAATTAAATTTTCATGCAATTGGTAATTCAATTTCATTTCATTATGGATATTTAATCTCAGCCCCACTTCATACAGGTGAGTCAGCAGGACGCTGCTCCCCTCCTCACTGCCAGCCACAGTGGGCCCCACTGCATGCTGTCTGTGGGGACAAGTGATCCGCTTGAGACTCACATCTCCACACTCAAAACACTTCATGTTCCCAGAACTTACATACACCATGTAGGACCCCTCCTCATATTTGACAAGTAAAGAGACATCCAGTGTTTAAGTCGGAGACTCCAGAAACATAAACACTTGCCTCCGCTGAGACTGAACATGTTTCTGTTTGGTGTCCTGGTAGCAGTAGCGTAACTTCATGGTGATAGGCCACGGTGCAAATATTTTTCTTGTGCCCCCCACCCGCCCTAAACACAAGCGCAGGCGCGCACACACACGGACACACACACAACCTCGGACACACACGCACAGCCACTTGAAAGAACTGCTATTGCAGGGGTGGACATCAGGAGTACCGGGATTTTTCAATAATGGGCTGATGGACGGATGTTTTTTATTTTATTCTTATTTATTTATTTATTTATTTATTTATTCATTTTTTCTGCTGCGCCTTGCCTTGGTAACTACCGTAAATTACCAAATAACAGTTAGTTTCAATTAACCGCAGGCTCCCTTTAAATGTCCCGTGCAGCTGTATATTTTGGTAAGTAACCACTGGTTTCAAATAAATGCTGGTTTTTTTAAATCAAGGAAGAAGATGGACCACTGACACTGCACGTTGTTCTTCTTCGCCCTTTTCACGTGTTGTGCTGCTTTCTGTCAGTCAATATCACACTGATGATCGCCATGGCTCCGGTGCAGCAAAAACATAAAAAGTACGACTTGAAATTCAAACTTGCTGTCTTAGAATATGCAGAGGAAAACTCGGGAGAAGCAGCCGCTAGACGTTTCTCTGTTGACCCCAAGAGAGTGAGAGAAACTGAGCTTCAGCGTCTGTCCGAGGAGGACAGCAGCAGGTCAGGCTGTCTGCTGGAGGGAGGAAGAAGGCCAGCGAGGAGCCTGAGATAAACATGTGGGGATGAGTTATCAGCATATGGGCACGCCACGAGAGAGTGTCCCGCAAAATCATCAGGGCGATGGAGAAACAAATGTACACTATCGTGAGTGACAGCAGAGATGAGGAGTTTGTCGCGAGTGCTGGTCGGCTGAATCGTTTCCTCTGCCGCAACAACTTCACTTGCAGAAGACAGCTATTGCCCAGAAGGATGCCAGAGAATTCACAGAGAAGCTGGAGAAGTTTGTGACATTTTCATCCTGGATTTTTGAAAGGAAGGAATTAAACGCCTGTCCCGAATTGCCGCCTGGTCTGTTAAGTGACTGAAACAAATAAACCCCCTGGCTATTATTTGGTATTGTACGGTATGATAACTCTCCCGGCCCGGGGACAGAGACGTGCATTGGCTCGGCCCACAGTGCTCAGCTGCAGACACAACAGAGAGGTGAGGAGACGCGACTCATCATGACTGACAGGCTTCAAGGCCACTCAGCGTTACCTTACCGACCCGCCCCCAGATATTTCATTCACAAAAACAGGGGCCTGCATCTATGGAGGACTGAAAGTGCCATAATTAAATAAATAAATACGCCATTAAATAATTAATCAAATGTATCATTAATTAATTAAAATTGGAATTAAATGCGTCAATAATTTATTAAAATACCAATTCATTTTATGTAAAAACATATATAATTATTTCACTATTTAATTAATTAATTCATGGTCCCGTGTTGCAGTGCTTCATGAATTTATTTTATCTGTCAAACTCACCCATCAAAGTAAGTGGGCAGGGCTTACATAAATTTAGTGTAATCCATTGCTTTGGTCTTAAGTCTTGAACCCGAAAGAACATCTCCTTGAACGTTCTAGTGAGATCAAGTTTTTGGCATTTTGTCCTTTGTAAATGACCTTTAATGTGATGATTATTTATAAGAGCATCTTGTTTTCAATTGGTTCACTGATATTCTTTGAAGCCAGGTTATTATTTCATTAAATATTAGACGCTAAATGCGGGACTTTTATTTTGAAAGCGTCTCGCTGTGACCTGAAAACATCTGTGTTCTTGTGCATCGTGTGTGTCTGCATTAGGGCTGGTCAAAACGATTATTTTTGTAATCGATTAATCTAGCGATTATTTTTTCGATGCATCAATTAATCTAACGATTAATCTTTCAATTCCATTCAATTTCGATTCGATTCGCTTATCGATTATTTCTCCATTATTTGACTTATATAGCAATTTACATATGCTAATTTATGTACCTCAATGAAAAAACACAAATTTCTTCATTCCAATACATTTTTATTGTTCTTAATTAACAAATTCCAAAACATTCAAGTACTGAATACAGTTGTGCAATCTGATGCTAGAGGTAGCATTTAACAAAAAATAAAATACTGTCTTTCAATAAATAAAACTGTTGTGCAAACAAACACAATCTGAATCAAGGAAGTGTTATCAACAAAAAATAAACAAAATATTAACAGCAGCAGTGGTGTCCTTTTTGAACCAACAAAATATAACATATTTTACAACAATATTTACTTTGCTTTCTGCAAAAAAGTGCTCTTCATTCACATGAAAATAACATATACTCTGCCACTTTTTGCCTTTTCCCTTAAGAATAATCAGTGTGTGTGTTTAATTCAAGACATGATGTAGTCATACATTGGAGTGGAGGAATGTCAGCATTTCAACATGATCAGCAGTCACGCTTGCCCTTTTTTTGGTGACAATATTTCCAGCAACTGAAAAAAGCCTTTCAGATGGTGTTGACGTCGCAGGTACAGCCAAATAAGATTTGGCTAAAGCAGCCAGTGTGGGGAATCTTGTTGCATTATCCTTCCACCATTTAAGGGGGTCATTGTCCCTTGGGATTGTGTTTTCCCCAAAATACAACAGTACTTCTTTCCTCACTCCCTCATTGTCCCCATCCTCATCCTGGTCCACGTCTTCGTTGCCGTCTTCCTCCTCAGATTCTGTGCCCAACAAAGTGTCCAACACAGACCTCTTCTTAGGTAGGGGACTTTCTGAGGCTTCCTGCCCCACAGCTGCCAGCTGTAGCTGTGATCTCTGCTCCCTTTTGAGTTCAAGTGCATCACTCTGTACTCTTACTTGCAGTTTCAGAGCATCCTCTGGAGAAAGGAATTTCAGTTTGCGGAAACGTGGATCAAGGGCAACAGCAATGAGTGACACATTTTTCCCATCCTCTTGAAATGCTGATACCTCTGGCTGCCACCTTGACAAGATTTCATCTTCTGCACTGTTCTGGAACATGTTCATGGCAGCAGAATCAAAGGATCTGTTTTGGGTGGATTTCAGGAGACCTTTCAGCAGGGGGGGAGAACAGAGGCTGTAACATAAGATGGTCCACTAAGAAAAATAGTGGCTTGCTCATAAGGCTTGAGCACCTCCTTCAGTTCATCCACTGATCATTTTTCAGATCCAGGTACTGTTTCCCACGCTGTGTGACTTCTGGATCTGACAGCGTCGCAACCACTGGCCATCGCTGTTCTAACAGACTTTCAACCATATAGTATGAGCTGTTCCATCTGACAACTACATCCTGGATTAGTTTATGCTCAGCTGTGCCCATCTGCTTTTGTTTCTGCTTAAGTTTGATGCTAGCTGGCTCACTTTTCCTGATGTGCTTCACAAGGCCCCGTGCAGCTGATAGTGCCCTATCAATCCTGGGGTCCTTCATTGCATGGTTTACAACCAGCTGCAGAGTATGCCCAGCACACCGATAAGATACCACTCCAAACTTCTCTTCGAGGATGCGGAGAGCTGCAACTATGTTACTTGCATTATCATGCACAATGGCAAAGACGTTATGCAATGAAATGTTGAAGTTTTCTGCCACCTTCTCCACCCAGGAGGCAGGAGGTTTTCTGCTGTGTGGCGCTCTTCAACTGGCAGTGTTGCTAAATTGAAGGAGACAAGATCCCAACTGTCATCAATGAAATGACAAGTTACCCCTAAGAAGGCCTCTGTGACCAGACTTGTCCAAGTATCGGTGGTAAGGGAGATTCTGGATGTGGCCTTTTTTAGTTCGTTCCTTAGTTTCTCCACTGAAGTTTCATACTTTCTCTCCATCATGCTTGTAAAATGGCGCCTCGAGGGCAGAGTATAACCTGGTTGAAAAGTGGTCAGCATTTCTTTGAATCCCTCACCCTCAACCATAGCAAGCGGCCTCATGTCTTTCACAATCATAGATAGGACGCTCTCAGTAAGTACAGCCGCCTCCTGGGGGGTGCAGGGGGTTGTTTTTTTCTTCTGAAAGTAGTCCTCCACACTTTTCTGCTTGCTCCTGAAAACATAAATCACACACACAGCACACAGATTAATACAAATATATTTTTAACTAATTATTATTATTTAATAATAATAATAATAATAATAATAATAATAATAATAATAATAACTTTAACAACTTCAGTCAACCACTACATAACATGTTAAAATAACCAGTAGCCTAAAAAGTTTAAAGTTTTATTAGTTAAATTACAAAACAATCAATGTAGTACAGGACTAATAAAGTGCAAAACAAAGCAGGCAGACAAAAAATAAAAACAAAACTAACAGAAACCAGAAATAAAAACCAACAAAACTTATCAGTTTTGAGTTTGAGGAGGGGGTGTGTGTGTGTGAGTGAGTGCGTGTGTGTGTGTGTGTGTGTGTATGTGTGTGTGTGTGTGTGTGTGTGTGTGTGTGTGAGTGAGTGGGCGTGTGTGTGTGTGTGTGTGTATGAGGGTGTGAGTGAGTGAGTGAGTGAGTGAGTGGGTGTGTGTGAGAGTGCATGTGTACGTGGGGGTGTTTGGATGAATGACAGGGTATGGTGTTTAACGTATAGTATGTTAATACGATACAACAAAACAAACAAGAAAAGAAGAAAAAATTGATACAGTGAAAAGTTGAAAACTTACGGTGTTTTCTCCTGGATGCCGTCTTTTGAGATGCTGGTGCATAGCCGTCGTGCTTTTATGATACGCCATTTCCATCTTACAAAGCCGACAAACAACTAAATCGCTTCCTTTTATGGTAAAATAGTCCCATACCTTAGAACTACGAGTTCGTTTTGTGCATTGATCAGAGTCAACAGACTCACTCGTATTGCAGCTGCCGCTAATCGCTGCCGCCATTTTTTGTTTTGGTCCGACGACGCATCGACGCAAAAACTGTGCGTCGATGCGTCGTCGGTACGTATACGGTACGTATTTTTTACGTCGACGTGTCGCCCCGGCCCTAGTCTGCATGTTGAAGTGTGCCTGCATGGTCTTTGCTTAACGTGATGAAAATGATTTACTTTGTACCTGGCTGATAAAGGGCACAGGGTTTGTTGTCATATCGCTTCATGACATGTTTAATGTTTAATTGAGATTGTAACTTTTACAGATTTGTACAGTTTGATATAGCATGTTTGAGCTAGCGGGAACGCTAATAAGCATTAGCTCAGCTATCCTGTCGGTACAGAGCAACGGAGATGAGGTGTTCGAAGGTGTGTTCGAGAGTGTACAAGGTTCCTGTAATAAACACTTTGGACCATCAGTTAGAGAGTCTGACCATCATTCAGAAAGGGATGCTACATCCTGCACCTCGCACTCTGTATCACTGTATCAACAGTGGGGCTAGCAGGGGACCGAGCCTTCCACAGCGTTGCCAATATAGCTTTGTTTGATTGTGTGGCTGTGCGGAAGTGGTTGCGCAATGGGCTCGCGGCCACCGTACATTCGCGGAACTGATTACAAGATAAAAGGCACCTGTTGGCAGTCCGTGCGGGATTCTTGACTTTGTTTCCACGGAGGGCTGGCACGCTGCTTGACTGGTGTGGGCTCCGGAAAGGGAGAAAGTCGGCCGACGGGGACTGTGGTGAGTCTCGCTGTGTTAAGACGTTAATGTTGTGGCATCTTGGGTGCGCGTCATAAAATCCAACTCAAGTTTATTTGTTCTTAGGAAGTCCCAGTGTCGGGAGGCGTTTCGCCTTTCTGTGGCAGGTTGTCTGCTGAAGGTACATTTCACATCTGTGGGGGTGGGGAAGAAATTTGGCGTTTTCCTTGTAAACTCAGGTGTGCATTTGTTGTGTTTATAGGTTGTGGGTAATATGAGTGCCCTTGGTGGGGAGGGGAACTCTGACTGCAATCTGCTGTATAGTAGGCGGGTTAGCATATTGATAATATTGCTTGTTGTGTTTTCTTTTCACATACTATGGTGTTTGGTGTAAGATTAATGACAGTTGGTTTGGTTTGCAGCTAGTGAGCCGCTGCCTTGGTTAAAAATATTTTTTTTGTTGTCTGTTATGTTGGTTTGAGTATTATTTATTTTGTATTTGTTTCCACATGTTCTGTACCAGCCTGTGTCCAAACGGGGGGGTGAACCAACCTGTCGCTTTTGGCTGAATAAATCAATTACATTGGTCATTATACGTTGTCTGGTGTTCTCAGCTCAAAAGTGTGTTGGAGCCGGTGGTGTGTGGTAACAGGGGGCTACAATTGCATCAATCCATTATCTGGAATCAATTTGCTTTGACTTGATGCGCAGGGTAACCAATCATCAAAGTTGATGGGTGAGTTTGCCAGATAAAATAAATTCATGAAGCACTGCAACACAGGACCATGAAATAATTAATTAATTAGTGAAATAATTATATGTTTTTTTTTACATCAAATGATTTGATATTTTAATTAATTAATGACACATTTAATTCCAATTTTAATTAATTAATGACACATTTAATTAATTAATGACACATTTAATTAATGATTTAATAGTGTATTTATTTATTTATTTAATTGTGGCACTTTTAGTCCTCCATATGCAGCAATTCTGGACATCTGTTTGTTTTTTTTCCCCTGATAGCATCTGGGCCCCGGTGCAGCTACACCGGTTGCACCACTGATACTTATGCCACTGCCTTGTAGCCCAGACTCACCATCCGGAACCCACTCACCAACCTCCGGACACGGTGATCCTAGTGGAAGGCACCGCCAGCAGGGAAGTTTGTTCTAACTCATTGTTCACATGTAGGCTGCTCTCTATGAGCTGATGGACAAACCCCTGCTCCTTCAGTAACACCACTACAGCTTTATTCATTCGTGAGGCACACAAGATGTTTGCGTGCCCCACCTGTTCACCTATCGCCAACAGAACTGCTCCACTGTGGTGTTGGGTTGCGGTACCACCCTTAATCATGCTTCAGAGACAGGGACAGCAAGGACGCCATCCCTGCCAAGAAAACACGGTTTACCGTCAGCCAAACAACCACGAGATTCACCAAACTACACCAACAACTACCACAAACAACTACAATCATACAATAAAGACAAGATGAAAAGAACAAGAAATGTTTGAGAAACCATTCAAACTCACCACACTCTCAACTACCAATCTCCCAACATGCACTCACAGTCAGAAAGAGAGAGAGAGACAGAGAGAGAAAGAGATACTGACCTGTATCTACAGTACTGACCTGTATCTACAGTGCTGACCTCTGACCTGTATCTACAGCACTGACCTGTATCTACAGTACTGACCTGTATCTACAGTACTGACCTCTGACCTGTATCTACAGCACTGACCTGTATCTACAGTACTGACCTCTGACCTGTATCTACAGTACTGACCTGTATCTACAGTACTGACCTCTGACCTGTATCTACAGTACTGACCTCTGACCTGTATCTACAGTACTGACCTCTGACCTGTATCTACAGTACTGACCTCTGACCCACAGCACCACTTGTTTCTTCATCAGGATGTCTTCCTCCCTGTTGTAGACTGTGCAGGTGTAGATGTCTGTCTCTCTGTACGTGAGGTATTTCAGGGTCAGACTGAGGTCTCCAGGTTCCAGCAGTTTTTCCTTCATCTCTGTTCGACCTCTGTAATCACTGTGCTGTTCTTCAGGCTGGTCAGAACCGTTCTGATACACATGGACCATCCAGTTTCTGTCCCTCCACTCCACTTTAGCGTCTTTAGGCAGGTGAACTGTGGTTTTGCAGGGCAGCTGGACAGACTCCACCCCTGAATCCACCTCCACCTGGTAGACTGAGAGACAACAAACCACAACATCAGCTGTACATACAGCAGCAGGTACTGTGACGTAGTGACGAAACATGTTCATCGTGACATGATGTGTGGTGGCGTCTGTATCCGCACTGAGCAGGAGGGGGAGGGGCTACAGAGAGAGAGAAATTCTGTGTCTGCAGTGCTGACCTCTCCCCCGTATCTACAGTGCTGACCTCTGACCTGTATCTACAGTGCTGACCTCTGACCTGTATCTACAGTACTGACCTGTATCTACAGCACTGACCTGTATCTACAGTACTGACCTTTGACCTTCAACTTCACTTGTTTCTTCATCAGGATGTCTCCCTCCCTGTTGTAGGCGGTGCAGGTGTAGATGTGTCTGTCTGTGTCTGTGTCTATGATTGTGGGGTATTTCAGGGTCAGACTGAGGTCTCCAGGTTCCAGCAGTTTTCTCTTCATCTCTGTTCGACCTCTGTAATCACTGTCCTGTTCTTCAAGCTGGTCAGAACGATTTGGATACACATGGACCTTCCTGTTGTATCTGTCCCTCCAGATCACTTTAGCGTTTTCAGGCAGGTGAACTGTGGTTTTGCAGGGCAGCTGGACAGACTCCGCCCCTGAATCCACCTCCACCTGGTAGACTGAGAGGACAAGAAGAGAGAGACACAGACAGAGAGGATTTTGAATTTCAACAATACTTCATTCAAAATTCAAGAAATTATAAATAAATTATAAAAACCACAATCAAAAAACGACACATCAGCTGTACAGACAACAGCAGGAACTGTGATGGAAACCTCACCGTCTCATCCTTCTCTTATAATCCCAGACCTCACCGTCTCATCCTTCTCTTATAATCCCAGACCTCACTGTCTCATCCTTCTTTATAATCCCAGACCTCACTGTCTCATCCTTCTTTATAATCCCAGACCTCACTGTCTCATCCTTCTTTATAATCCCAGACCTCACTGTCTCATACTTCTCTTATAATCCCAGACAGTGGCATCATTAGGCCTCCCTAAATAATTTGGCGTTTTTATTAAAAAAAGATTGATTTATTTTTTTTAAAAAAGTGTTGACAGTTTCAATTTACAGTGGCCAGAATATGGGTTTAAATAAATAATCATATAACCTGTCATTATTCACTTAAATATGATCATAAATCTGTCAGTTTCCCTCCACTTCATCGTGTAAGGCAGAGAGAACCCCTTCAGTGTGTCGTTATCCAATCCAGTCCAGTCCACTTGTTCATATAGAGAACACCCACATAACTGAAAATCCAGTCCAGGTTTTCCCTGAGACCTTGCTTGCACTCTGTACCTGCAGCTTGTGTGTCTGTGAAGCACACAGAGCGACTAGAACAGTATAAGGAGAAGAACCTGAATGAAGAAGAAAGTTTTTCAAGAAAGTAAGTATTCATCACTGCTGGTAGTAACAGTTACTTAGCTCCAGTCCACAGCTAACAGCAGAAAGTCCCATGGAACTAATGAACCAAGTGCTCCCTCTTTGACAAATGCAAACCTAGCTTGCACACTACAGACAATCTCTGCGCACGTCTCACCTTTGTTGTTTCGCGGTCGAAAAAAGAACGCTGCTACTTAGCTAGCTGGTAATCTGAACTGCATTGTGAAGGCCCTGGTTGTTTATAGAGTTAAGTGTGCACTCTTTTTACCAAATACTATCTTTGGGTGACTTCCTTCCGCAGCATCAGCTATGTTTCTCACATCATGCATGGATGCACACCGTAAAAGAGGAGCTGAGCTCATTCATCAGTGGATAATAATAATAATAATAATAATAATAATAATAATACACTAATAATAATCACTCCACCACCCCTATTGACCTGTAGGAGTCAGGGCAGAGGAGCACAGGGAGTGAGAGTGGAGAGACCTCTACTCGAAAGGTGAGTCTAAAGTATTTCACAGGATAGAGTCATTTGTTATGCAGACAGTCTTGACATTTTATGGAACTCAGTATGAATATGAAATATGACACATTTCAGTCAAGGTGCACCATATAAGACTTATTTAACTTCAGCTTTTATTGAGAAGAGTAATGTGCGTATATGCCAAATGACTATGAATGATTATCAAGAGTATCTTCAAGTAATTCAGTAATATTTCTCAGGGCTTGAAATTACAACCATTTAAGTCACATATGTGCCCAAAATGTAATTTGTGCGACTTCAAAATGATAATAATAATAATAATAAACGATTTCTCAGTTTTGTTAGCTGTTTGTGAATTTTTGTGCTCGCACGCTACGTTTGCTCACATCCTGTGCATCTCTTGGGGACAAAGCCTCCCCTGTCCTTAAAACCTAGTGACGCCCCTGATCCCAAACCTCACTGTTTCATCGTTCTCTTATAATCCCAGACCTCACTGTCTCATCCTTCTGTTATAATGCCAGACCTCACTGTCTCATCCTTCTTTCATAATTAAAGACCTCTCTGTTGACAGTCTGTCTCAACAGTCAGGGAGCTATCAGAGTAAAATGCTGCCCAGGTGCATGATGGGTAGTGTAGTAGTAGTGACATACCTGACATGAAATAGTGCCTAAAATGTACTAGAAGAGCTCCAACAACAAGTCCAACAGCCAGAAGAACCAGGAGAGCTTTGGCCCAGGATGGGAATCGTTCTGTGGGAACCAGAAACATAAAGAACATGACTTCTGACCTGTGATCTTTAGCTACAGGAGGTTTTAGGGTTAGTTGCTGACCTTTGACCTGCAGCTGTACATCCATCACTCTCAGTTCCTTCTTTATCCCCATACTGAACCCTCTGATGGTGCAGGTGTAGGAGCCGCTGTCAGAGAGGTGGAGTTTTGTCAGATTGAGGCTGAGGTCCCCAGTTTCCAGAGCGTCAGTCTTCATGGATGTTCGGCTGCTGTAAAGCTGGTTTTGGTCTTTAAGTTTGTCACCTTCCTGCTGACGCTGGTGGACGGTTGAAGGATCCAGATCGTAGCGGCTCCACACCACTGAGGGCTCCTCCAGTCCATCAGTGGGAAAGTCACAGGGCAGCAGGACAAACTGGTCCCAGTCATAAACCTCCACAGCTGAGGCATGCTGGGAAACTGTGAGGTCACACAGACAGAGAGGGTCAATGACAGCAGCCTTATTTCATGTCTCAGGTGTCTTTAATAGAGAGACATGTCTGTAGGCTGGAGCAGCTTCTGTCAGTTAGAAATACGGGCACAGTAGATAGCATTTGCCTGCTAGCCTTAGCTTTAGCTCAGTCTTGCCGGCGCTGCAGTTGTATCCAGCAACATAGACAGGTGATAGAGAAGGTTTGACACGAGGGATGTAGCACTCTGCAGGTCGCAGGTGACGAGAGAGCCTGCTAGTGATACAGTCAGTGCGGGTTTGGACTCTACCAACCTAGTTAATGTGGTCATTCAGGGACGTAGTGCAGAAAACCAGACTGATAGCTGAGTTTATAATACTAAGACTGTCACCTTCCCTCACCACTCTGTCACTGAATCATCCTCTAAATGTGTAAATCATAATAATCTAATGTTGATCTCCTCTGTCAGTGGGGAAATGTCTCAGCAAGCAGCGTCTTTGAAATTGCTTCCAAATTACCAAAATAATGAGCTCAAGATGTCTAAAAGAAATCACCCCAACATGATGTAGTAATGATATTCTGCTATTGAGACAACCAGACAATATATTTTACTTCACTGAACATCAGATCTCACTGTCTCATCCTTCTCTAATAATCCTTGACCTCACTGTTGACAGTCTGTTTCAACATTCAGGGAGCTACCAGAGTAAAGATGATGCCCAGGTGCATAATGAGTAGTGTAGTAGTAGTGACATACCTGACACGAAATACTGCCTAAAATGGACTGAAAGAGCTCCAGAAACAAGAAGTCCAACAGCCAGGAGAACCAGAAGAGCTGTGGCCCAGGATGGGAATCGTTCTATGGGAACTACAAACAAGTCCTCTGACCTCTGATCTCTGACCTGTATCTACAGGAGGTTTTAGGGTTAGTTACTGACCTTTGACCTGCAGCTCTATGTCCGTCACTCTCAGTTCTTTCTTTATCCCCCTACTGAACCATCTGACGGTGCAGGTGTAGGAGCCGCTGTCAGAAAGGTGAAGTTTTGTCAGATTGAGGCTGAGGTCTCCAGTTTCCAGAGCGTCAGTCTTCATGGATGTTCGGCTGCTGTAAAGCTGGTTTTGGTCTTTAAGTTCGTCACCTTCCTGCTGACGCTGGTGGATGGTTGAAGGATTGAGATCGTTGCGGCTCCACACCACAGAGGGCTCGTCCCGTCCACCAACAGCAAAATCACAGGGCAGCTGGACAAACGGGTCCCCCTCATACACCTCCACAGCTGAGGCATGCTGGGAAACTATGAGGTCACACAGACAGAGAGGGTCAATGACAGCAGCCTTATGACAGATTCACATTAAAGACATAACGTTGGATCGAGGTAACAATCAGATGAGAGGGAGTGTCACAAACTGGGCCACCCAGCCATGACAAAAAAGGGAGATGCACCCAACAAAGTCAGTTACCAAATGATTTATTAGTATAAATAATAATATAAGAGAAATGATAACTAACAGTGGGATGTAAAATCAGTATGTTCAGAGGTCCATGAGTGAAAAAATGTGTATGTGCAGTGTTATATGATTCAGCAACACAAACCAAAACAGCAACCAAAAGCTGAGAGGATGTGTCAGAGAGGAGAGAACCAGCAACTGAACCCAAGAGGGGTTTAAAAAGTTCAACCCAGGAGCTGCCACTCTACTGATGACCCTCTGCCATACAAACAAGGTAACAGGCAGACAGGGTCGTCACAGGAGGAAGGTTATCTTACCGTGCACAAGGGTCACAAACACCACAAACATCTTCATCTTCCTGTCACAGCTACAACAAGCACAAAGTCCTCTTTACTGAGCTTCACTTCAGAAACACATGGAGGACATCAGTTCACAGCCAGTCGTCACTTTGCTGCTGCTGACCGTCAACTGACACCAGGACTGAACTGGACTGAACTTTGAGCTGTTTCCAGTGAAGCAGCTGCTGGAAAGTGAACAAACAGGTCCAACATGTTTGTGATAAAGACCTGTGTGTGTGTTTGTGGCAGCTCTCTGGAATGAAGTCCAGACTGCCACAGATCACTTCTGAGGAAAGAGGAGGAGCTTCAGTTTCCTCATACTTTTCAGAGCTGTTGGTCCAGTTTGTGTGAGCATGAAGCAGCTCAGACTGACGGACAGGAAGCTGAACCTTCAGTCCTGCTGATTCTCTGTACAAGAACCAAACGTCTTCATCAATCTGCAGAGTGTTTTGGAATTTCAGCTCGAATGACCATTTAGATGAGATGAAGACTCAGAGACACATATGACTTACATTGAGATAGTTTATAGAACAAGATCATGGAGGAGCAACATAACATCACGTCTGTGACGTGTTCCAGCAACCTGAACTTGCCATGACAGTAAACAGACACATTATAATCTTTGCAGAAGCATTCATGTAACTACAACTACTACTAAAGCAACCCTACAGCAAGCCAGCATTAGACAGGGTCAGTTTTCACAAAATCAGAACCCCGAAGGCATTTTGTGAATATTTATTATATACAACATTTCTAGGGGTATTAAGGGGTGCTGAATCCAAATCTGCTGTATATGAAGCTCAAAAATGCCCCAAAATGCCTCAAAATTGAGAAATCCAACATGGCTGCCACCGCCAGGCTGAAATCTACTTTTCAGTGTATCTTTTTGACCAGACAAGGTAAAAACATGAATTAAATGTGCTTTTATAGGTTTTCCTACATGAGCAATCCAATGGCATATTCAGATTTGAGATATAATGTGAAGAAACTGCTTAGGTATTGCAAAAATAGTTGTTTAGTGAATACATGCTCAGCTATCATTATTATTATTATTATTATTATTATTATTATTATTATTATTATTAATGTTTTTTTAATTTCAGGCTTCTTTTACTTTGTCTTTTATTTTGAGGTCAAATGTGCTGTAATGGAACCCTGGTCATCCCCAATATAACCCCAACCCACCCACAAAGAACATATCTTCTTGACTATGCAAGGTACAAACTTAATGTGTTTTCACAGGTTATCAAACATGGGGAATTTAACATCTTGTCCTGATTTAGATCAAATGTCAATAATCAGCTTGAAAGTCAAACAATAGGGAAAAAGGTGGTCATTAGTGATAAATAAGTTGTCAATCAAATAAGAACAAAACGCAGGATGATCCATAGGTCATGGTTTAATCCATTACAGTGACTTTACTCTTAATGTCAACTCTTTAAGTTTGCTTTTAATCTTTTGTTTTGATGTGCTGTACATTTTATGTCAGACCCCAGATGCAGCTAATGGGTGTCCAAATAAAACAATAAACAGCTTATTCACAGTCTTCTTCCGTGTTCTGGCAAGTGTTGTCATGTTTCCTGCAGTTGCATGCTTCCATGCATTCCATGTGACTCTTTCTAAATAGAATAGAATAGAATAGAATAGAATAGAATAGAATAGAAAAATTACAAACAGTACAGGTACATTGGAATACATTTGAGTTATCCTTACTCTTATTTAGTTTCTGTGTTACTTTTTTCCTCAGTTAGAGGTTCACAATTATCAGGTTATGGGTTCAACAATCTCTTAATAAGTAGTAGTGGGCAGTCGAGCAGGCTGATATTCTCTACCAGTCTATCGTATATGTACAATCTTGTACACGTTGCTCAACATCAGATAATCCCCTATACACATACCTGCAGCTGCAGCATTGGCTGAGACATCCCTTGGTACACCCACATGAAGAGAACTCCCTGCAGGCTTAAGGCATGGGTGGCAGAGACAGTAGCAGTGGCACTAACTGACCTTCCTTGTGCATCCATCCCATTTCATCCACTGGAGGAAGATCAGGATGTGGCAGGTGAGCTTGGTTCCAGATTGTCGCTTGATAGTATTTTCCAGTACATGATATTCGCAAGTTACTATCTGATGTTCAAGTGGACACACTCCTAGCCTTCCATGCCATTACTGGCTGTGATAGTGTGTCTCAGGTCAGCGGTCACGGAAAGAAAACAGCCTGGCAGGTATTTGAGCAACATCACACTGATCTTACCGGCCTTGGGAAGGGCACTCTCACGGAAGATGTTTTGAATTCAACAGAGAAATTAATCTGTTAGAAGTACGGTGTGCCTGAGGTTGATGCATGCAACAAAACAAGAGTGAAGTTGTTTTGCCAAGGTCGCCCACAAGAGACTCTGCCACCAACCTCAGATGCAGTGAAGTTTCATATCATGCATTCACACTATCAAGCGACAATCTGGAACCAGGCTCACCTGCCGCATCCTGATCTTCTTCCAGTGGATGAAATGGGATGGATGCACAAGGAAGGTCAGTTAGTGCCGCTGCTACTGTCTCTGCCACCCATGCCTAAAGCCTGCAGGGAGTTCACTTCATGTGGGTGTACCAAGGGATGCCTCAGCCAACGCTGCAGCTGCAGGTATGTGTATAGGGGATTATCTGATGTTAAGCAATGTGTGCAAGATTGTACAAATACGATAGACTGGTAGAGAATATCAGCCTGCTAGACTGCACACTACTACTTATAAACAGGTTGTTGAACCCATAACCTGATAATTGTGAACCTCTAACTGAGGAAAAAAGTAACACAGAAACTAAATAAGAGTAAGGATAGCTAAAATGTATTCCAATGTACCTGTACTGTTTGTGATTTTTCTATTCTATTCTATTCTATTCTATTCTTTTCTATTCTATTCTATTCTATTTAGAAAGAGTCACATGGAATGCATGGAAGCATGCAACTGCAGGAAACATGACAACACTTGCCAGAACACGGAAGAAGACTGTGAATAAGCTGTTTATTGTTTTATTTGGACACCCATTAGCTGCACCTGGGGTCTGACATAAAATGTACAGCACATCAAAACAAAAGATTAAAAGCAAACTTAAAGAGTTGACATTAAGAGTAAAGTCACTGTAATGGATTAAACCATGACCTATGGATCATCCTGCGTTTTGTTCTTATTTGATTGACAACTTATTTATCACTAATGACCACCTTTCTCCCTATCGTTTGACTCTTAAAGCTGTTTATTGACATTTGATCTAAATCAGGACAAGATGTTAAATTCCCCATGTTTGAAAACCTGTGAAAACACATTAAGTTTGTACCTTGCATAGTCAAGAAGATATGTTCTTT
>CAEMYA010001762.1:6265-23301 GCA_903131615.1 Diplodus sargus | reverse complement strand
TCACCCCCCACTTTGTCACTCATTAGAATTCATCCTTGAAACCAAAGCCTTTCAAAAAGTGGCCAATCACTGCATCGCTTGAGTACAGCGACCAGTTATTCTCTCAATGTGCATTTGAGCCTTGTACGAATGTATACTTGAAAAAATATGAACCTTTGCTCTAAAGTCTGTGATGAGTTAAGTTATTTGTTTCTTTGTTCTTACCTTTTATCATCTCTTCAGAAGAGTGAGGTCTTCACAACACCAGTCTGAGGCTGAGGAGAGACCAGATAACAGACCACAGGTATAAACAGAAACATGCTACCTTGTCCTTCTTTACCCTCGTCTCTTCTGTGTTTCTTCCCCAACATAAATCACTTCCTTTTCCTTCTATCACCCTCACATACTTTTCTGTGTGCACCTCAACTCATGAGCAGAATTAAGATAATGTGAAGGATTTGCTGCAGTGGAAGGGCAAAATGTTATACCGAAATTACTTCAAAACTTGAACGTTTCCTTTAAATACCCACAATAAATGAAACAATAAACAGTGAAGTACTGTCAGTCCAACAATGCATCCAGCACAGGGTTCAACTTTGAAAGGGGGACTATGTTGTTTTTGGAGTAGAAATTTAAACTCAGAATTTTAATATTTACAATATGAATGAAGTAATAATACAAACTCAGAAATATGTATTATTTCCATGAGTGAAATGTAATGCTTCATGCAAAATTGTGAAGAAATCATTATAGGCACATTAAAAAATGGTTGAATACTCACACGGGGCACCATACATATTGTATATTAATCACTTAATTAATCACTTAATCAGTAATAATTAATGATTATCAGCGATAAATAATAATTTTAATAAATAAGATCCAATTCACATTAGATCACCTCGGGGCACCACCCTTGAAGAAGGGAAAATATAGCCAATTCACCAAATCAGTCTTTGAAGAAAAGGTGCTGGTTGTTCCTTGGCTAATGAGCCAAGTAGGAGAAGGTTGGGATTCCAGTGTTGAACAATGCTGTTCTTGCTGTGCAAGGTCTGATGAAAGACAGCAGGTGGAGGGAACTGTGCACTCCTTTCCTTTGCAAGGATAGCAGCTCTGTGCGAACTTGCTTGGTTTTCCTTGGGTTGCGTAGCTAACTGATAAGCTTTGCGTTGCAGCTGCTGGCGCTAACTACACTGGAATATTAGCAGGACCTCACGTCGCTGCAGTGAGGAGAAGTGCTTTGGGTGGTTGGCAGCTCTGAACAGCTGTTAGGCCCAGAAGAATCCAAAGACGAGAACTTGAGGGCAGGCAGCACTGTGGCGAGAGAGGTGGAGAAGAGAGAGGACAAAGGAAGTTCGAGTGTTGTCCTTCTTTTCAGAAGGGGTCTGTCATCCTGACCAATAATAGCTCACAGCTGAATTTGCACCTTGGTGCATACACTGGGGAATTCTGGGAAACTGAGTTCAGTTCAGAGTCGGTTTTGAAATTCACAATGAACGACTACATCTGTGGATCCCAACAGAATGAACAAGCTGTTGTCAGAGGACAATAAGGACCCAGAACACTGTTTGAAGCTAGAAAGGTGGCAGGGTCCGCCACATGTAAACAAAGAAAAATAGGACGTAATTGTGTTGTCCTTTAAGCTCACTTTGTTTAGACATAAAAATAAATAAATCAGTCAATGAAGATTTTTCTCTTCTGATTAAAATTCCCTCCTCAAAACTATGTAGTGCTCCTTTAAAGACCACACAGGAGTCCATTTGTATGGTTGTAAATAATGAGTTTTGAAAGAATGTTGTGACCTCTGCTGGTGAGCAGTAGGTAGTGCAATAACAAAAACAAGCTTCAGGATCACACACATCTGTGTTTTAGCAAATTAGGCAGACACTCCATTTCTTAGTTTATTGAATGTTGATTTGATGCAACAGCACAATAAATGTTTTATTAACTACCTTAAAGGGCCAGTTCACCCTAAAAATAAAACATACATGTTGTTGAGTTTTTGAGTTGCCAGCCATAGAGATGTTGGTTTTCTCTCCAATATAATGGAACTAGATGGAACTTCACCTCCACCTTGTTGTGAACAGCTTCATATCGGAACTAATTTTGTATCACTGCACAAAGGAAGCATGCATCGACTCAAACTATCACCAGGACACCAATAATGTTTACATCCAGCACTATTATGACCATGAGCCTGTCATCCATAAGTAGCTCTTGTGGGTCGATTGGTGGGTGTTTTTCAGGAGAAAGAAAACAGTTCCTACATGAAACTCCTCACAACAAGGTCTGTGGAATATCTTGAGAAACCAGTTCATGATTTCTAGAAAGAGAGATTGCTGCAGAGTTTTTTAAATGTATTTCTTGGGACACAAGCTGAGAATCTAGTTCCATTATATTGGGTTTCTTTGTCAAGAGTTTGAATACATGGAAAATGCAAAAGTACTTGTAGTTTCTGGGCTCTTTTCCTCAAAGGTGTCGGCGTGTAGTTTGATGATAAAAGAATTCTGCGGAGGCATGGCTTGAGTGGAGGAAAGAGCAGTCTTTATTGAAACAGTTCTTCTAGCCAGCGTCCGAACTCAGAGTGTGGCCGCCCTCTGGAGTTCTCAAATCTATGGCGAAGGTAATGCCAAACGGCTTCGCCCTCTGCTCGATCTTTACCAAAATGCCACCCCCCGATTCTTTATTCGTGAGCCTTCTTAAAGTCTCTTGGGCTGTACTTGCCTACTTGTAATTGGTCACTGTGGTGGGTTGAGGGTCCATCTGTCCAATCAACTAAAAAAAAGGAGTTGGCCTATCTCTCTGCTCATCTCCCATAAATGGCTAAATCTGTTATTGTCACTTCTTAGGTCTTGTGCTCCAAAATTACCTAAATGACCCCTCTATCCTTTTCTGGAGATGTACACAGTTAGATATCTTTCTCCAGCTGACATAGGAGTCAGGCTCCATTTTAGTCCCTATAGTGGCCTTGTCTCCTGCTAACCTTTGACCTACACACAGCTGAATGCTGGCTCCAATGTCCCTTGGAGCTGTGAGCCCCGTATTGTCTGCATTCCCTAACTTACACCAGGACGAACAGGTTAAATTTACACTGAGTTGAATTAAAGGCCAGAATGTGTTGCTGTCCAGAAACCTCATACTCTTGTCCCTGGGGCCAGCAGACAGAAGAACTTCACTATGGCAGCGTACGATTCATACGGACCCAGCCAGACGCTCTTCACTCAGACTTCAGCTCAGATCGGCCTCACAGCAACGAGGAGGAGAGTGTTGTATACGCGACTCCAAACTTCATCAGTGCCTCAAGGTGAGCAACTCCTCACACAGGAGAATCTTTGATGTTGTTTGAGTTTAAATGAAAAACACATCAACTTTGAAGGTTTTGTGTCAGTTGAATGTGTCTGTTGCATACTAAACTGTTTGGAATTTCATGACCTTTTAAGGTTTCTTGTTTATTATTTTACCATTTTTTCAACAAACTATTTAGATTTCTGTTTAATTCCTCCACAGAACAAACCATCAGGCAGCTGTGGAGGATCCGTCTGCACTGTACAGCAGAGTTATCAAAAGCCACCGAGTGTGATGCCAGCATGGATCTGTGGTTTGTATTGATGGATCTTTTCTTCACTGATGGTTTGACTAAGAACGCAGCGTTTGGGCAACAATATTTCATGTACACCTCATTTATATTAATGAGGGCAGACTGAACATTAGAAACACCTCTCAGTGTAACACATGCAGTTCTAAACAATGACCACAACACCTTCCTACAGCTGTTTAAACATAAATGGAACATTATCACCTTCATGAAGGCAGAATTTATTACAGGACTGTTTTGTTAGACTGTATTAGATTAGCCTTGATGTGTATAATAACTCCATCTGACCGTAGTTACAGCAGTTTTCACTATTTTAATGATCACAACTGTTTATATCATCAAAGTCAAATATCCTTTGTATATATTCACCTGCTCATTTTCTGAATTTGTATTTTTATTGCATTGAAATCTCAGCTGTTTATTATTAGGTGTCTATATTGCTGTTTGTATTTATCTACTTTGAAAACTGTGTTTACATTTGTCACATTTTCGTCATCCTGCATGGAAAATAGCAAGTAAGACTCAAAGGAAAAACTCATATTTCTGACTGTATGTTGGCAGAATAACTAAAAAAAATTTGTTTTGTCCTTTCTTTCACATTTTCAGTCTTTTCACCTTGAATATGTATTCAGGTCCGATTAAACAGAAGCTTCATCATATCATTGTGTTGTTGTGTCTGATATGAAAAGCAGTCGAACACATTGGGACATGAGTTCACTTTTAAAAAGATCATTTTAGATTAAATGGGGTTAACCAATCTGTACGTGGTGTGATGCTAATGTTATACCCTGAAAAGGGAAAATATCAATAAAGATGCTCGGATACAATGTTTCATCTCTGGCAGTTTCATTGAAGATCCAATTATTACAGAATCATTAACAGAAGGTACAAAAGTTCCTTTTTTATGAGATATACAAAATATTACAATGTACAAAAATACACGTTTCCTGCAAGTCCATGTTTCACTGTGATTTTCTTCTGCCATGAAACAGGTAGATATAAATTTGCATTTTTCACTTTCTTTTAGCAGGTCAAATTAAATACAACAGGTAAATAGACATGAAATAGTCTATGGATAAACATACATTTAAATTATTCAACTGAATTTACACAAACAAGAACCACACTCCCTTTAGCATGAAGGTAGTTTTAATTGGATTAATAGGAGGTTTTATGAGGAAAGAGAAGGGGGTCTAGGTGGATGAAGGAAAAGTGGAGTAGAATGTGTTGGATGAACGGAGAGGACAATCAAATTCTGTTCTGGAGAGGAGAACTTCCGAGATGAATGAGGAGTTGGGGATAACCTCGATGCTTGGGTGGAAAACGAAAGGTGGCAACGTGGGTGAGGAAGTGGACAAACTGGCTGGTCGGAGTGGTGTTTTGATCAGACTTTGAGGTTGTAATGTCAATGGGGGTTTAGAGGTATTGGCTTAGAGTGTGTTTTTGGTGTGATTTTGATGGCAAATGGACCTGGCATGTGCTCCGCTGCAGAGAGAGCAGGTCTTCAAAAGTGCAGCCAGATGACTTGCAGTCCAGCTCGTTGAAGTTACTGCATACCATCCTACCACCTTCGTAGAGGACTGGCCCCCCCCTTTTGTCGACGTCATGGGGAAGCGGGCCGGGGACAGGGAGCAGGAATGTCACTGATGGGGGAAGGAGGTGGAGAGGCTGCAAGACTACTAAATGTGGGAGGGGTACATGCGAGTGGGGCAAGAGGTTGGGGCAGGGGGGCAGTGATGACACGTTCAGTTGCTGGGTGTGAGGGAGCTCTGCAATGGTTGCAAGTCAAGGAGGGTCTTGCCGCGAACACAAGGCAATAGAGCTCTGAGTCCCGGGCCTCAAGAAGGTGCCCTGGTTGAACTGGTGGAGGTGGCCTGCAGCTTGGGAGGAGAAAAGGGACATATTAGGAGTAAAAACCTGTGCCATCGAAACGCAGAACCAGGTCCAAGATGGTGGAAAGGTAGTTGTCCTTGATCTGCTGCTGAGGGAAGTTGAAAAGGTTGAGGGTCGTGTGGCTAAAGGGGGCGGAAAGGAGGAGTGGCAGAAGCCAGAGTAAATTTACTGGTGGTCGTTGGGTTGAAGATGGATGGAGCTTTCCCCAGTGTCCCCTGGTTCTCTGTTGGCAGCCTGACCAACACCTTTTCCAGACCCTGAGTTTTCCATCCCTGCTGACCCACTACCAGATCTCCCAGATAATCATTCAGCAGGCTTCTCTGACAGCCAACCAGACCTGCCTCATGTCATAGTCCTGGTGCCTCAGTCTGACCTTGAGTCTTGCTGCCCTGTTGCCGACCTCCTGCTCTGGTGTCCAGCTGCTATGGCTTGTTATTAAAGCTTGCCTCTTGTTCTTTACCCTGCCTGCCTCCTTAGTGTCTTGTGTTTGTGTTCTCACTATTGTTGCTACACGTAACATCCAGTTTATTGTCTAAACATTAGCTCACACACACTCTGATGAATGTCTGGTTTCTGCTTTTTGATTTAATCAAGCTCAGATTAAAATCAAGGCTGACTGAATCTTTGCTGTTCTGCTGCCTCACCTGTGGAACAATATCACATTTAGTGTTCAGTTTGCTGAAACGTCCACGTTTTTGAATGCATCATGTTTTAAAGCAACAGTAAGAATGATTTCACAGGCGTTCGTCTCTACATACATGTCAATCATGTAAAGAGGAAGGAAGCCAGCCAGTTAACACCTCCATGTGTGTTTAAGACAAATGAACCAACCAGAGAGAGACAAACTGTCTCGTGACCGCGTCTTCCCTCTTTATGTAGAAGTGTTTGGTGAGATGAGCTGACATTCAGAACTTCTCATGTATGTGATCAACCTGCTGATTTAACAGACGTGAGGAGAAGCTATGAGTTTAACAGCAGCAGCAAGTGGATTTGTTGTCGTCCTTCTCTCTGTACAAGGTACTGTACATCTACATTTATACTGTAAGACAGTTAGCATGGTGAGTTTTATCGTAAAGTTTTGATGTGCAACAGTGCAGTTAGAGATAGTGAAGTTGTGTTTGTATGGATGTACAGTGACAGTAAATAATTTACATTAACAATGGAAACATCTGAAAATCTGTTTTATAAAATGAATCGCTCTGAGGAACTTCCTCAATCGTTCCAACTTCCTCCAAACTGAACTTGAGCCGACATTCGTAGGTGTTAGAGGCTGATCGATGTGCTCCGATAGAATAATTAACACAGGAACCAAAGTTCAGAAATAACACAAATCTATTATGTCTTTCACATCAACTGGTATTCCTGTCAGCTTCACAGAGTTTTTTTTTGTTTTATTTGTATAACTTTATTGTTTTAGTTCACTCTAAGTGTTCTCATCAGCCTCGTTTCCTGTTTTCAGTGAAACACCTTTAAAAACCAGCTGTGCACTACCTGCCCAGCACCCAAGAACAGAGTCAACATCTAGCTGGAGACCAAAGTAGAGTATTTAGCTGCTAGACAATTATTTTATCAGTATTTGTGAGTATTTCTTGCTTCAGGATAAATTTGTCAGTGTTTTCTATCTGTGAGAAAAGTTGCTCACACCTCAGAGTTCTGCATTTCTGTGCAGTTCTCATTTACACTCTGCAGCAGCCTGACCACAGTAAGATAACCAGCAGACACTTGTTTCATGCGTCACACTTTTCTTCTAAGTACTTCTCTCTAAGTACTGTGTTAAAGTACATAGGGGCAACACATTGTTGCTCCTTCACTGCAGCCTCTGTGTGATGTCCGTCCTCAGTGCTCTCAGAGATCATGTGCACATCTTTCTCTGTTCCTTTGCTTTAAATATTATCATGTAAAACTTAAAGATTTGTTTATTTCTCCACACCTCTGTTGACTTTGTCATGAAGCACAAATACCACTGAAACTTTATTTACAGTATCAACCCATTTTTAAAACAGACCTTAAGAGAAATGTGTGATACAGAACAAGTCTTACGTAACGTTCTCGTTAAGATAACAGAGACTGACCAAAAACCTGTTGATGAATTTTCATCCATCTGATTAAAACAGGTGAGAATGGAGATTCAGGAGAGGTGATGCCTCATGTTGAAGTATTTAATGAAGCTCCATCAAGGAGAACAAAGCTCAACAGTACATGTAGTGAGACAGTGTATTGCTTCACCAGTGCTGAAGGACACTTCCTGGTCTCAAGACCTCAGGGTGACTCTACCTCCTCTGTCAGCAGAGTGGGAGATGTATGCAGACACATTTACTACTTTGAACCTGACTGAACATGTGAAAATTGCTTTACAAAACCGTCTGAAGGCTGCTTTTGCTCGCCCACCAAACAAAAGTTTATATGAGAGAGCCACAGTGTGTTGGAAAGTGAAGATTCATAGACTGAAGATCCTTCACTACAGTGAAAATCTCATGTTTTTTTGTTTTTTTAACACTTTATTCATAAAGTTTTTAAAGTTTAAACCACAAAAAAAAAATCAGACAAACGATGTGCAACAAGATACACAGAACAAAACAAGACAAACTGCCAGCCCACAATAATATAAACATGAAAAAATTACATTTATACATGTCAGTCCACGCACTGAATCAAGAGTACAGGGGTAGATTTTAAAGTCCAAGACAGAGTCCAGAGAGCCAGGATCAAGAGAGGTCACGGAGAGGCTTGGTTGTACAAAGCACAATGCAATTAGTGCTAAACAAAATGAGACAGAATAATATAGTCCAGTGTAATATGGAGTAAGGTAGCTGTCAAAAAGACGTCTGCATGATTCTCACATTCGTATTCATAATGTTAAACATTTGTGCACAAATAAAATTGTTGTACACAAAATTCTACTGTCACACACGTGAGTCTGAGAAATTATTTGGGTTAGGATTGTTTTTATGTGAGTATGAATCTAAAAGCTGTGAGTGCAAAGTCTTGTGAGGACGACTCTAATTTCTACGACTACGAAGTCTTCACTGTGAACACGAATTTAAGTTTTTAGGTACGTGTTGAAAAGTGTTGAAATGACGTCATGTAGGTCACAGGGGAAAATAATCGAACCCCGATTACTCCAGGCGCGCATTAGTGATGGGAACGGCAGTTCTTTTTACTGTACTGAATCTCTAGAATCCATTCATTAAAATGATTCGTTCAAAAGATTCGTTCACTGAATCGTTCAGTGCTCTCCAACTCCCTAAACTGATAAACAGCCAAACGATCCGTCATTCAGTTCATGATTCAGCCTTGAGGTTCACGTTCACTTACTGAGGGACGGTGCGTTCACGGACTATAGTACACAATCATTCGCGGAAGACGCAGCGCTGCTTTGAGTGGTATACATGCACTAAAATTATTACACAGTGAAAGTGTCCTCTGTGCACAGTAAAATCACTTAACATGATGCTACACGGATGCTAGCAACACAGCGCTAATTTTAGCGGTACGGTCACCGAAGGTGAATCAACTTCTCTGCCCTGAGTGAGTGAGTGACACAGCGCCACTTTCAGCACAGTAAGTTAACGAGATTCACGTCCTGCTGAGAATCACGTTCGCGAACGTGAGTGACTTTTATTGTGCAGTAAAATCGCTAAACATGATGCTATACTGATGCTAGCAACACAGCGCTAATTTTAGCAGTAGGGTCACTGAAGGTGAATCAACTCCTCTGCCCTGAGTGAGGGAGTGAGTGAGTGAGTGAGTGACACAGCGCCACTTTCAGCACAGTAAGTGAATGAGATTCACGTCCTCAGCAACGCGAACAATAAGTGAATCAGTCGTTCGCGAACGACCTGCTGAGGACGTGAATCACGTTCGCGCAGCGCTGTCACTGAATCAGCTTCCTCAGCAGGTCTGGGAATTACGTTCGCGAACATGAGTGACTTTTATTGTGCAGTAAAATCACTTAACATGATGCTATACTGATGTTAGCAACACAGCGCTAATTTTAGCTGTACGGTTACTGAAGCTGAATGAACTCCTCTGCCCTGAGTGATTGAGTGAGTGACCCAGCGACACAGTTCGCGAACGACCTGCTGAGGACGTGAATCACGTTCGTGCAGCGCTGTCACTGAATCAGCTTCCTCAGCAGGTCTGGTAATCAGTGAGTGACTGTTATTGTGCAGTAAAATCACTTAACATGATGCTATACTGATGTTAGCAACACAGTGCTAATTTTAGCAGTACGGTTACTGAAGGTGAACCTCTCCTCTCCTACTCCTCTGCCCTGAGTGAGTGAGTAGCCCTTTTTAGATAGAAAAGGCGGCACATTTGCTCCAAGGTAAGGGCGGCAATTTGCCGGCCCGTCTTTCTAAAACCGAGACGTAATATTCCTCCTTTCCAAAAGCCGCCTCTGAGGTAGGCGTAAACATGTGACGTGACGTGAAGCTGAAAGTTGGGCTGTGAACGGTGACATAGAATTTGTCTTCAAAATAAGAGCTTTGCATTGTACCACACTGGAGTTTAGAACTGGGTTCTTAGCGGGGGGGCTTTTAATTTGAACGTAGCGACCATCCTTAGCTTTCCAACATAACATCAAGCTAACACAACAAAACAGCTACAGAGACCGAGGCTCCTGGATCTCAGCGGCTGTTCAGTTGTTAATCTTAATGTCCGCGGATGAAATGAAGGACTGACTGCTGTGATCAGCTGTTTCCCTTTTTTAAAACTCCTCGGTTGTGGGTCGCACAACAGTGCAGGTCATTGACACCTCCGCCCACCTCACCCACGGGCCGGCACATTTCCGCCTCGGTTTTAGATAGCAGTCGAGGCGGAAATAAGTGTACCCTCCGAGGCGGAAAATCGGCGGACTACAACAGACCCCCAATTTGCCGGCCTCTGTCTTAAACCGCCAAAAGGACGGGCAAATTGGCGGCTTGGTGCTCTGTCTAAAAACGGCTAGTGAGTGAGTGACACAGTGCCACTTTTAGCACAGTAGGTGAACGAGATTCACGTCCTCAGCGACGCGAATCATAAGTGAATCAGTGAACAGACTTTCTGCTTGCAAGCTAAATTGACATAAATCTGTCCATCGTTTAAGTATGGTTTCTTTTCCTCTTTGCTAACCCTCCTCTCGGTCATGTGCATTTGTCTACAAGGAAGCTGGCGGGAAACCAATCAGTGGATCGATGGATTATCATACACACTTTATGAAGTGTATATGTGTAGTCTTATCTGTAGCAGAAAGTCTGTAAGTCCATGAACTGTATATTATTTTAAATAGTACAATTTTATGAAATAAATATTGGATATACACGTTATTGACTTTACCTGTCAATGTCCATACACTCACACAGAAACTGCAAGTATGTATTCAAGATTTTATTTCTTTCAAGTCAAAAATATCACACCAAATAAAACTGAAGAAAGAAACAAGTGATCAAAATACAATATAAATAAGGCATTGTGCAAACATATTATCTCTCAGCCTCAGAGTGCCGTCTCTCACTTATCTATTGTAGGCTGCTTTGCAAAACGACCTCCAACTCCTTCCATGTTGCCTTGTGGGTATTGGGCTCCCGGCTATCCTCATGAACCTTCAGGAAGTGGCTCTCATTGTTCCAGTCCTTTAATCCTTCCTTATTAAGTCTATTAAGTCTGGATTCTCTTGGAGTAAACATTTAGCAGCAGGAGCAGTGCAAGTCATGTTGACACTCTCCCATCTTTGTTTTTGGAAAATGTGGAACTGCTTTTTTATTTGAACTACTCAAAAGAGATGTCCAGTCAGCAGGTCTGTTGGTGCCTTTAGTCCTGATGCTGTGTCACTCTGCTGTGCTGAGGTAGAGGGACAGGAGCACTTGATGCTGTGTCACTGGGCTGCTGGTGAAATATGTTAAAAGTGCATCTGAAGAGAGAAGAGAAGTATATGTGACCACTGGATGTTACATTTTAATAGAAACGTGCTATACATAAGACTAATATAGACTAATAATGAACATGTGATGAGATTTATTCAGTTTATTGTCATTGCAATGCAATTCAGTCTAATCAGAGTGCAACTGCAGTGTATGTATGTATGTATATATGTGTATATATACATACATACACACACACATATATACAGATAGATAGATAGATAGATAGATAGATAGATAGATAGATATCATGAATGACATGGAAAAGCTGAGGTGTGGAGTATTAGCAGTAATATACTTTAACTGCTCTTTAACACTGATGCAAACTTTAACAAACATAAACTGTGACACAATAAAATAAAACGGCTTACAACGACCCTATTACAAAGGGGATGGACAACTAAAAGCATTTTAACTGACATACAAGCAGGAAACACAGCCAACAGGTTAAGTAACACCTGAACAGGCCTAACGTTAACTTTCCAAACGTACCTGATGAATTTAAGGTGCAGTAACATTAACACACGTCGACTCAGCTATTTATTGATTATTAAACAATGCTGCTATCGTCCGAAGTAAGCTAGCAAGCTAACACTCTGCTCCAACAACGGTAACTACGATCATTAAACTATTAATTTCATTCACTTCATCACACTGACGTTACTGTACCTGTATCTTCTTCACGTTTTTCTTCCTCTTCTTTCCTTCTGTTCCTTCACTGGGCGCCGGATGGTTTCAGTCTTTAGGACCTTGTGGTTCTGCTACAGTATCAGTAAATCTCTCTCTTGGTCTTGGGGGTCTCGGTCCGGTCACATTCTGGCAGCTCGCCTCTCGACTCGCCCCTCTCGCAGAGGGCAGGTACAGTGCACCGTTTGGAGTGGAGTGTGTTCACAGTGAAGACTTCGTAGTCGTAGAAATTAGAGTCGTCCTCACAAGATTTGCACGTGTGTGACAGTAGAATTTTGTGTACAACAATTTTATTTGTGCACAAATGTTTACCATTATGAATACGAATGTGAGAATCATGCACACGTCTTTTTGACAGCTATCTTACTCCATAGGTGTAACTAGTCCAGGGGATGAAGTTTATCACTTCGAATGTACTAAATAAAGGGTCTCCAAACTTTAAGGAACTTGTGGTGAGTCTCTGACAGAGTATATCAAATTTCTTCCAGGTAGATACAGGAAACCATGTAGTGTTGTAGTGATGAGGGAAGAGTGGGAGAAAAGTTGGAACAGCCCAATATTATCAGAAGACTGGGATCAACTGTTTGCTGTATGACACTGTATAAGTGGAAAATGTCATGCCAAAAAATCCCAAGCTTAAGGCAGGAACAGAAAAGGTGACCCAGAGTCCCGTCATCTGATCTGCATTTATCACAGCAGAAACAGAGGGATAGATCCTTTTCAGTCTGGTCTTGGAGAAATGTTGCCGGTGGATGACTTTAAACTGAATAAATTGAAGTCTAGCATTGATAGAGCAAGATTTGATCCTATTCAGTCCCTGAGCCCACAGCGCATCTGAAATCTCATCACCGGTGTCTGATACCCAGGCTTCTTTGATACGGAGAGAAGGGCCGCTAAACTAAAAAGATCAACAAACTGAGAGATCAGGCATTTGGAGGTGGGTGTTTGATCACAAGCTCATAAAAGGTGTGTAATTCAGGCAACGTTTCAAATTGAGGGACCAACTGCCTAACAAAATTTCTGACTTGCAAGTATCGAAAAAAATGACTGGAAGGGAGACCAAATTTTGCCTGCAATGTTCAGGTGCAGTAATTTAATAGGAATTGAAGGCAGCAGCACGGAGCTCCGAAGAAACACGTCTATGTTATTATTATTATGTTTTGAGTCTGGATGTAGTTTCTGATGTTCTCTGTGTTACAGTGATACAGGGTCAGGATGACTGGGGAGTGACTTACAGCTCTACTGAGATCTGTGCCTTAAAAGGATCAACAGTGGAAATAAGATGCACGTATACATACCCATCCAGAATAGATGGCCGT
The DNA here is from genome assembly GCA_903131615.1 of Diplodus sargus. Classification (NCBI taxonomy): domain Eukaryota; kingdom Metazoa; phylum Chordata; class Actinopteri; order Spariformes; family Sparidae; genus Diplodus; species Diplodus sargus. The sequence continues at coordinate 9,928 of CAEMYA010001762.1, read as the reverse complement.
TATACTGAAGTTAAAGGAACATTCTGGTTTACCAAAGAGAGAATATATCAACCTGTGGATCTGAGAACAGACTCAGATTATCAAGATCGTGATGAGTACAGTTGTTCTGAGAAGAGCTGCACTCTGAGAATCACAGACCTGAGAGAGAGCGACTCAGCTGAGTACAAGTTCAGGTTCATAACAAACCAACCAGGTGGGAGACATACTGGTTCACCTGGAGTCACTTTGAGGGTCACAGGTAACATTTTCATTAATATTTTAATTGTTTCCAAATGTTCAACATCTAGACAACAATAATATAAATGTGTTGTGTGTATTTGTTGACAGTTTGTCTAAAATAACATTCTTGTTCCTTCTTCACATCCAGATCTGCAGGTGACGGTGACCACATCCTCAGTTTCTTCCTGGAAATACCTGAGCTGTCACAGCAGTTGTCGTCTACCTGATCATTCTTCCTACATCTGGTACAAAAATGGACAGAAAATTCAGTCACAAACATCTTCTACTTATTCATTCTATGGTACTTCCAGAGACAGTTTTTCCTGTGCTGTTAAAGGACATGAGGATTTCCCCTCTCCTCCAGTGTGTGAGTTTACTACACTAACATAACACCATCTGATGGAGCCTTTTAACCACATGTATTTTAATATGGAGACCTTCATTGTGACTCTTCATCAACTCTGATCCAAACTTTGTTTTATCTTTCAGGTGTTGAACATCAAACCTGCAACAGAGTGATTTACACTGACAGAAGCATCTGTGCCTTCAAAGGCTCATCAGTGGACATTTCTTGCACTTACAGCAGTTATGACACTATCAGATCTAAATTCTGGTTCAGTCCTGAACGTTCTCATCAGTGGCAGAGTCCTTCACAGCCTGAGGACCTTAGTGAAGAATCCCAGTTTGCAGGTCGTGTTCAGGTCCTTGAAACAGAGACAGGACGCTCCACTCTGAGAATCACTGACCTGACAGAGAGTGATTCAGCTCAGTATCACTTTAAATTCAATACCACAAAGTCTGAGTGGATCAGTAGTTTACCTGGTACAACTCTGACTGTCACAGGTACTGATGAACACACACTGATGTAGAACATCAACATAGAACATTTAGAAACAGTGAACATGTTAAAAATGATGAATGGATCAATCAGTGCTTTCTGTTAGAACCAGTGATAATAATATTGTTTCTTGTTCTCATATCCAGCTCTGCAGGTGCAGGTGAGCAGAATAACAGTCCACCAGTCTGATACTGAGGCAGAGCTGAAGTGTCACAGCAGCTGCAGTCCAGCTGGTCGTCTTTCATACGTCTGGTTCAAGAACGGACAGAAAGTCACAGGGGTGGAGACATCTTCTTTTAAAGGCCGGGTTTATCCTGGAGACATCATCTCTTGTGCTTTGAAAGGACATGAGAACTACGGCTCTCCTTCAGTCTGTCAGTTTGATCCTCTGTATCAGGAAAAAACACATACATTTCAATCACAAGAGTCAATTGTCTGATAACATATTTTAACTATTCATTAATACATGTTCACATCTTCTCCAGATGCTCCAAAGCTTCCCTCTGTGTCAGTGAGTCCCTCTGCTGAGATAGTGGAGGGCAGTTCAGTGACTCTGACCTGTAGCAGTGATGCTAACCCAGCAGCTAAATACACCTGGTACAAGGAGAATGGAGATCCAGACCTTCAACCTCTCAGTAAAGAACGACAGCTTGTCTTCAGCTCCATCCAGTCCTCTGACTCTGGAGAGTATTACTGTACAGCTGAGAACGAGCTGGGGAGGAGGACATCTGAATACATCTATATTAATGTGACATGTGAGTGAAACAGTTCATTTGAAAGTAACAGAAGATTACAGAAGATTCTTCTGATCACATCTACTTTCTTTAATTCCCATGAATGCCATTTTACTAACAAACACTTAAACTGGAACAACATATCTCCTCCAGATGCTCCAAGACTTCCCTCTGTGTCCGTGAGTCCCTCTGCTGAGATAGTGGAGGGCAGTTCAATGAATCTGACCTGTAGCAGTGATGCTAACCCAGCAGCTAATTACACCTGGTACAAGAAGAATGAAGACTCACCAAAAGCATCAGGACAGATCTTCACCATCACTGACTTCAGAGCTGAACACAGTGGGAATTATTACTGTGAAGCCCAGAACAGAAGAGGACGTCATAACTCCAACTTGCAGCTGATTGTTGTTGCAGGTGAGACACTAATTAGCTGATTAACAGACAGTAACACCTGGGAAATTGATTAATGAATCAAACCCTACTAGTGAGGTCCACTACAGTCTATCTACTATCTGTCTATCTCCATTTCCAGGGAGCTCATCAATGATAAATATCATCAGGTTGACTCTGGTGACTCTGGTGCCGGTTCTGCTGCTTCTGTTTTGTCTGTGGATGAGGTGAAACTACAAACATTTATCAGTTCTATCACTGATCTGTTACTTTGAATATCTACTGTCATGTTTTTTCGAGTTTTTAAAAAACATGTTTGTTTGTTTGTCTGTTTGTCAATTTCCTTCAGGGAGAAGAAAACTCTGAGCTCCACCACTAAACCAAATGAGCCCATAGAGACTGTGGAGATGAGAGAGGTATTGGACCACAGTGACCACAAATCAGCACATTTACTGTAGATGTTTTTATAACAAAGATCAAGTTAAGGAAACAGTTCTGCTTTAAACATGTCTGGGTTTGTTGTCATTTAAAATCTAATTGTGTCTATGTTCCATTTCTGAGGCCTTTGACTCTCATCTTGTTGTCTCTCCCCATCAGTTGGAGTCTGATCCTGATTACACCAACATCTCACCTTTGAACAGAGAAACTGCAGCATGTGGCAGAAGTTCTGAGTAGCATGCAGCTTTATGTTTACCTGTGCAGGTACATTACACATGTCAAGGGTTATATTTTGTATGCAACATGCATTTTATCTCTTAATGCTTATAATATAACATTTTAATCTAATGCAGTAACTTTTTCTGAAGAAATACTGATTGTTCTATCACATCACACCTGTCCTGGCAGAGAAAGACATGTGGAACAGGAAGCACAGCATCTCACAGCAAGTACATTATATATTAAACACATTGACATGTAACATGAGCCCAGCTCTATCACTCTGTAGCTGTAACATTTTCAAAGTACTGCAGTGGCTGATTCAAATAAACATCCAGCTTCCTGCAACAACTCTGTAGTTTGAACATCATGTCAGTTCCCTCTCTGTGCTGCAGAGGGCGACAGTGTGCAGAAAGTTTCAGCTTTAAACAAACTCTTTTTGTGTTTAGTCTTCAGAATAAAGGTTTTATTTATCGATAATGGACACCAATGAAATGTGAATCACTTTGTTTACTCTGACTGTGTACCCAGCGCTTCATTGGTTTGTACTTTATTTAGTTGATGTATTTTTTGTACTTCTTTAATTCTTGTATTGGCTCCTGCCTGCTCCTCCAGTTCTTGTTGCTTTTTGTATTTTGTATTCAGACCTCAGCTTTGTTATTTAAGCTCACCTTTTGTTCCTTACCTTGCCTGCCTCCAGAGTGTCTTGTGTTTGGGTTCTCACCATTTCATGACTCATAACAAAACCAACTGACCAACAATGGACCCAGCGGACAGAAAATCTCTGATGGGGGACTGAAGAAGTACTGCTTGATTATTGAAAGA
>CAEMYA010001755.1:0-16194 GCA_903131615.1 Diplodus sargus | reverse complement strand
AAATATGCAAAAATAAATAAATAAATAACGGTTTATTATGTTATTAATAAATGCATAATTGAACTTCTTAAAATGCTACATTTTGGTGTAATTTCGTCAAAGAAAAATATATCATGACATAATGAAGGCATTCATCACTCAATCGGGTATTTACATGAGAGATTATAGAGTTTAAAATCTAGCGGTCCAAATGACCGCTTACAGCTGTTCAAGTAGTTGTGGATTACCGGACACTTTGGGCGAATCAGAAACATTTGACCGGATCAAACTCGTGGGTCGTGTAAAGCGCAACCAAGATATAGATCATTAAGATTAACTGGATCAGATCTGACTGGAATGAATCTGTCACAGTTGCTGGTAAACTGATTCAATTCACCCACCAGGCACCAGCACACGTGTGCTAATTTCGATCCCTGCAGTGTAATAAAGACATACATTCATTCTTTCCCCGTTAGTCTACATAGTTAGATATGATTATCGAGAGCTCTCTCTCTCGCGCTCTTGGTCTGGAGTCTTGCAACGAGGATGGCGCCCGACACTGCAGCATGTTGCCAAGCTCGATAGCAAATACAATTTTTAAAAAAAAAAATAGGCACGCTTAGAGAGATTATTTGGGCTTTTATTTTGGTTTTATTTTGGTGATTAACTAACTTCCGCATGAGACTTCCGGTATGGATTGGATAAAAAGCGGCTTTTATTTTGGTTTTATTTTGGTGATCAAGCAACTTCCGGTTGGGACTTCCGGTATGGATTGGATATATGGCGGCGCCCTTGTCGGCCATCTTGACTGCAGATGGGTGCCTCTCACAAAACGGGCAAAACCTCACTCGATGGCTGTCCATGTTGAATTCACCATGAACTCCATCAACAACAACTCGAATTGGCCGCTGCCGGGTTATCACTTCCGGTTCAACCCCGGAGTTGGTACATTCCCTTTCCGGTTGATGTTATTTGTAAATTTGTTTTGGGACTTGTAAATTTGTCTCGGTGTTTGTAAATTTGTTTTCTGTAATGTAAATTTGTTTTCTGTAATGTAAATTTGTTTTCTGAAATGTAAATTTGTTTTATGAAATGCAAAAATGTTTTCCAAAATGTAAATTTGTCTCACGCTTCGTAAAAGTGTTTCACATTTTGTAATTTTGGTTTGCACCTCCCGGCCACCGTACTTGTGCTATCTTTCTGTCACAGAGAGACTGATGGCCGATTGATTCCACTGTTACATTTCTGTCTGTTAATTGTGGAGTTAAACTCAGGAGGTGGTTAGCTTAGCTTAACATAAAGACTGGAGGCAGAAGGAAACAGACATTAGTTAGAAACACACCTTCCAGCACCAGGCTGACTGTTTCACTCTGTTTATGGGTTTAATGCTAAAGCTAGGCTAATGGTTTCTGACTCCATCAGATTCCATATTAATAATGAATGAATTGATGAGTTTATGAAGCCAAAGAGCTGAACATGTCCTGGTATCAGCTCTGTGACTCACAGCTGTTGGTGCTCATTATTAACACTCAGGTGTCAAAGTGCTTCATTTGGCAGCAGAGTGAGTTTGAATTGGATGTTTATAATAATCCTAATCTGTAGTGATGAAGCTGAAATCATGACAGATAATTAAATGAGAGACGGTGATCTAATGTTCTGTTTGGTGGTCGACCTCAGTGGAACATTGAACACTGAGATTCTTCTGTAAAACAATGAAAGTAAAACTGAAACTGTTCAGACCAACTTTCACTCTCCATTCTTGACTGTTTGAAAACAGACTTTTAAAAGATGAAACAAACATTAAAAAGTTAACTTTATGTAATTTATACATTTTCTTTTCTTTTCTGCACATTCTCATCTGCGGATAACGCATCCTCCAGATGATTCAGATGATGACTTAGGAGGTAAGTCACCTCTCAACAATGGTGGTTTGTAACAAATTACTGTGGTGAGTTTGATGGGAAGAAAGTCTCACGAGACAGATTTTAACTTCAACACAGATCCCGTGCTACTGACAACTAAAGATGTCGGATTTGTTGGAGTTTCTCAATAGAGGAAGCCATTGCAATAATGCAAGAGCAAAAAGGGAGTGAAAAAGAAATATATGTTGGTATGGTGCCTGGCATTTGTAAAAACAAAGAAAGGATACAGATATGAAGGATGTGAAATCCAGACAGGGGTTAGCTAGTACCGTTAGCACGTTTGTTAGTTATAAGCTGTTACTTGGGCGGTATCAATATATTACGGTAGACCAGGGTATTTATTAATTCCGAAGGTATGACTTTTAATACCGTTAAAAATACAGAGCCTCCGCTCTCTATTAAACTGATACAGAGACGCTGTATTGAGGCAATGTATTGTAGCACACAGCATGCGCCACCAAAGGTCAATCTTTGGTCTGAGCTGCCAAACAGAAACACAGCCTCTGATTGGTTGACAGACTCAACCCAAGGCATCATGGGATTGCTAGGAAACAACAACAACAACTGTTTTCAATCCGGAAAGCTTGATAATAAATCACAGGAGACATTCAGCGTTGGATTTATCATTATGGATTTATTTTACAAAGTCTCCAAAAACACACTGCCGTTCAAGGCTGGATTACAAAACTACTGAAAGGGATACGATCACTGGTCGGCATGTGTAGCCTACTTTATTTCCTTTATAAAGGTGAGGTGCTTATCATTCCTGCAAAGTGTGCCAAGTATTTATATTGTGGTGTACCTCACTGAAAAGCAGAAACATTAAGTTAGGTTATTGACCGTTGATCAGCATTGGAGTTGAAATCACAGATACACTCTTGAGTTACCAGTCTTCCTCTGGTAGCCTAATTGTCAGGCATTCTCTCCGGTTTTCCCAGTTAAAGTGACTTTGTGTGAACTCCATGTTCTGGTAGATGAGCATTGATCAGATTGATTAGGCTGGAAAATCAAACTATATTCATCCCCATGGGTAAATTAGGATGTTGCATCCCTTTGACAGAACAGGGTGGGTGAAAGTTATATTTGCAATGATTTAGCCATTTAGCGCCATTGACCCACATTCTCTCAGGTGTGGCAGGTAATTAACACGGAGGCTCTGCCTACTTTGAAAAGGCCTAGAATGGAGTAAAATAGATGATCAGTTATGATTTGCAGGCAACATCCATTTACTTATAAACATGTGAGTGAATGTGAAGTCTCACAGTGAGAGGGTTAGCACTCCCAGGCTTCTTTTTTTAACAAGGAGAGGGTTGAAAAGCTACGCAGAATCATTTAAATAAAAAGTGTGATTTTTGGTTGTTAGTTCCATTATTTATTCATATGTTTGTTTATTTGACAGGGACGGTGCACAGCTTCTGTACCAGAGTTAGCTATAAGAATTTTCATCTGTAGTCCCTGGGCAGGAGACAGAGAATTACATTGCTGTTAAGAAAATTAACACTGTAGTATAAAAACACAACATCAGCAACAACAACAAGATTTTAACAAAAACACGCTGACGAGACAGTAGCATGACACAACAACAACAAGATTTCAAAGCGTTACGACACCACAACAATAAAAAACAGGTTTTACAACATTAAGAGACATCATGTGTTGGCGTTTACGTTTGATGGATACATGATTGGGTTGAGTTGTACTGACGCCACCATACAAAGCTTTCCTGCAAATTTAGATCAGTATTTCCCTACTGACACTAATACTGACTTAAGGGGCTTAACCTTAACATTATTTATTCAATGTGCACTTTGAAGAAGTATTGTCTTTCTTTTCTTTCTTTTTCTGTGCAGATTGAAAGCGACGTCATCGTGCTGATGGATGATGCAACTCTGACAAATTACATCCCTTCCTACGGAGACTGAATTGCCCTCTTCAATTTCTCCAAAAGTAAAAAGTCCCTCCCAAAGCGCAAACAAGGGCTTTTGGAAAAACTTTGTGAGAAGATGAAATTCAGAAAGGAAAAAGAGATAGGATGGATTCATAGTGACGTTAACATAGCCAGACATGTGAGGTCAAAGCAGGGAGATGGCACCAGAAAAGTTCAATTGGCAAATAATGCTGGACAGAAAGACATCCTTCAAGAAGGAAGGACACTTTTCTTCCCTGATGGAATATCTCCGAAAGGATCTGAATCAGATTTTGAGTTTGAGGTGTTGGATTTTAAAACCGCCTTACTGATCACACTTGCCTGTTAGGGGTGGGAAAAATAATTGTTGAAATCCCGGTTGGTGCTCACTAGGTTAACGTTCGCTGGCTAAAGTTAACGTTAGCCAGCTAACATAAGCTAGCTAACGATAACTTTGCAGTCTCATCCCACACTAAAAAAAAGATGTTGCGGTACACTAGAGCGTAAAATCCTAAAACCTCATGTTAAAGATATATAAAGTACATATCTATAGTCGATCTGTTTCCTACCGTAATCACCGATCAGCGCAGCCTCAGTTTGGAGAAGTAGAGAGCCGCTCCAGCCAGTCGCTCCAGCTTTGTACTGCAGTGAACGGGGTCCAGAGAAAAAGCGAAATAAACCACCTAAAACAAGGCTCACCTTAAAAAATCCATAACAGTTCAAGTGTACGTTGTATAGGTAAAATTCACACCGCTTTACATCGCCGTCAGACCGCGCTTTCTTTTGGCACTACATTTTCTCAACTGTAGAACCCCCGTATGTACTGTGTACTGTGTGCCGTGTGATGTGACGTGACGTCAGTTGCCGCACTTTCGCTATTTACAGTAATCCTGTATTATTACCATGGCATATTACAGCCTGGTTACACACAAACAACTCATGGGTGGAACAGTCTGAGGCATTTGTTGACGCCGAGTGGCTCGAGAGCAGCGTGGAGACGACTGCACTGTAAAATCAAACATGCTGTTTCAACGTACAAATATGAGTTTTAAGGCTGCCTTAAAATTTTATATTGAATGAAAAAGTACTAGAAGTTCTCCAAACATCATCTGTTGTTATCTTGATTGAATATCCCTTATTGTGTTCACGTCTGTGTTGGTTCATTTGATTTAGATTTGTTCACTGATTGAACTTGTAAATCTATTTCAGGTTAATTGAAATGCCACAGTCAATTTGAATTAAATTATTTTATCTATTGAATTTCTCCTGTAGTGTGTTGCACTTATAAATTCATATCAACATAACTAATGTGTTTTGTTGTGTTGACACTGTCTTGCTACAGTTAATTCAAAATTATACGTTGACCTGACTGCATTTTCAGTTGTTAAAACTTAAAACTATTTGTCAGAATGCTTATTTAACCAAATCACACAAAATCATGCTTCCAGACATCAGCATCCACCATTTATTGTGGGAAGTCAAATCACTGACCAACAGTCAAGAATGACAATCACATCCAATGCCATAAATCTGGACAGTGTGAATTACTCAATACTCTGCATACTGTCCTTTAACAATCTGGACACAGTATGACTTAATACTCTGCAAACAAAAAATGAACAAATCTGCACACACTAACTCAAAACTCTGCATACTATCCCTGAACAAATCTGGACACAGTATGATACTCAATACTCTGCATACTATCCTTTAACAATCTGGACACAGTATGACTTAATACTCTGCAAACAAAAAATGAACAAATCTGCACACACTTACTCAATACTCTGCATGTTACTCAACATTGTACATACTATTCTTGAACAAATTTGCACACAGTTCGACGTACACAATACTTGGTGTAGTCTTAGATCTTCTTCCTCAAGTGTCGATTGCGTACGCCATGCACGAGCGAGGAACATGGGCCTGCACCAATATTCATGAGGATCCTCTGGATGACCTCAAAGGTGTATTTCAGTTCTTTTGGGTAATCGATGTTGAGGGCATAAAGAAGTCCCATGAGCATGGCAACAGCATTTGGAACATCACCCAAGTCACATAGGACCACTGCCTCCTCAAGAACCACTGAAGTGTTGATGATGTCAGCTCCCTCTTTGACGATGACGATGCCCACTTTCACCCCCTTTGTGTACGTGTCCTCATCGTCTGTAGCCTACAAAAATGACAAGGAAAGCAAAAGTTAATAATAGCTCTGTCTAATATTTGAGGAAATACGGTATGTATGTTTAGGTGGTTACCACTTTTCAGGATTTAAGGCATTTCCATTACACAGACCACAGCAGTAAACATGAAATAAAATACTTACCTCAACTATCTTGACAAAGTGTGAGGGTTCATCCTTCAGGAAATAAGGAAGGCCCATCAGAACAATGGTCCTCTTCCTGCTGATTGAGCTCTAATGACAAACATAACAAGTCAGTTGAGCATAGATCGATGGTTATAGAAGAAACACCCTACACGAAACAAGCTGTGTGCATTGTTAAACACCATTACCTCAAACCAGTTATGAAATATCAAAAATATGGGCAAGATAACAAATGCAGGGAACAACTAACATTCCAAAACTTACATTGTCTTTAAGATTTTCCAGAAGCCTCCTCAGACCCACATTGTTAATCTTTGCTTGATACAGCTCCAAGATCCTCTCGAGATGCTGGTCCAGTCCGGCATAAAGGGAGCCCTTCAGGTCAACAGATCAGGCGAGCAAATTCTGCTACAATCTGTTGATATGGGCAAATAACACAACAAAAAAAAGTATCAAATCCCTTGTAGTAAAGTCTGATTTGAGAAAACAAGTATAAGACAGCTTACCTGCCGTTCAGAGAATAAGGCTGGCCATCTGTCTTTGATTTCTGCCACAGGTGGTTCATCTTCCACTATCTCTTTGCGGTGCAAAGTGAAGGTGTTTTTCATCATTTCATCAATCTGCTTCCAGTCAACCTTTCTTTTCTTCATCTGCCTGGTCATGGCAGATCTTTCCATGTCATAGTCACTTTGGGTTATCCCTGCAGCAAAATCTGGCAGAAAATTCACCTCTGACTTTTTTGCTCTCTTAAGTCTTTTTGATTTGCACCTCCAGAGCTACGAGCATTGACTCTGAGCTCGCTGCATCCAGCCACTCGCAGCTTCTGACGGAAGTTTCCCATTTTGAACTTCAAACTGAACTTCCAGCAGTACCAACCATGTGAAGAACCAGGTTCCTTCAGGCAAGGATGCTTGTTGATGAGAGCTTGGGCCACATGATCTATCTCTTCAGGTCTGGGGTAGAGGTTGTAAGCAAATATAGCTTCGGCTATCTTATCCAAGATGTCAGATTTCATGTCTTTTGCAATTTCAAGAAGGCTCCCATCTCTATGAAAGGCTTCATTTCCTTGACCAAGTCTTAACTCAACGTCATGAGCGAAGACAGGAATGGGGAATGGCTGAGGCAGTTGACGAGTTTGCGTACTGGGGCCTTCATCAGTGGAAGATAACATGCTTGCTGTGTCTAGAGTTGAGTCTGTGTGAAATGATTCACAGGACTTTACTCTCAAAGTTGCTTTATCTTTGGGAAGTTCTGACATGCTACTTAAATTGCATAGTTCATTGTCAAACTCAGGGTCTTGATACTGAACCACAAGAACCCCTTCCAGTCCAAGCTTGTCCTTTATGATTGAGCAGAAATCATCAACAGTTTCAGGCAAGTCATCAATGGTGATCTTTCGAATGTCATTTTCACTCAAGATGACACGCAGCAGCATGACGACGTCCTGAAAAAGGAAAAAATAGTAAAATGTCAAATACAATTTCACAAATAGATTGAGTGTCATCACATAAGCACTACTATAAAACAGGCAGAAAGGAGCAAGGAATTAAGAAAAACACGTTTTGGAATTATGTCCAATGTTTTTTTAATCAGTAAGTACTGTGTGTTGCATTTGTGGAAAATGCCCAATACATGGGCAAATCTCAAGTGTGTGAGTGAGTATGTGTCTGTCTGTCTATCTGTGTGTGTGTGTGTGTGTGTGAGAGTGAGAGAGTGAGTGAGTGAGTGAGTGAGTCTCTGTTTTTGTCTGTCTTTATTACCTTAATGTACAAGAAAGACTTTTGGTGATGTAGGCAGACAAAGGGGTGTGGTGGTTGAGGTCTTTGGGTTCAACTACCATCAGTTGAGCGGGATCTCTTTTGCAGACTTCGTAAGATCTGAGGTGCTCCAAATACCAAGCTGAGAAAGGTTCAACAACAAAGAAGAGCTTGTTGCACACCAACAACACATGAACAATCTTACAAAAATCAGGAAGCCCACTTGTGCTTCCAACTGACAAAAACATTCCCTTGGTGTATCTTGTTCCATGCATGTAGGCAGTAGTGGCCAAGGAAACACTACTCAGACTTCCACATTTACTCTCAATTACTTGCTTGACAGAAGAAGCCAGAATGTCCAGGGCCACATTTGATACTCCTTTTAGTTCGACTGTTGGTTTAAACAGGCTGGGCATGTCCAGGTAGTATGCTACCATGAGTTCATGTCTGAGGGACAGAGTCATTAAAATGTTTTTGAAATTGTTGACATCACGAACAACCTTCTTGAAAAAGCTATGTTTAGCTTCAAAACGAAATGTCCAGAAATCCACTGCCGGTCCAAAGCAGCGGATTAAATGAGGGTAGTGTTCCAGAAAATGGTGTTTAGGTTTGAGTTTCAGGTCTGGAAACACGCTTTGTAGTAGTCTTCTGTGTTCACTTATTTTGGCATCAAGATAACACAAACTTGCATCTGTAAAGCTAGAGGATGCCAAAAGTTCCACAATGTCTTTAAGTTCCAGAATTACAGACCATGCATCATCATTTTCAGGTACAACATCACCTATCAAAATGGGTAGCAACCTCAATAGAGTCCAGTTCTCATGACCATTGCCTCCAATGGTTTCACTCACCAGCACTTTGTCTGGAATTTTCTGTGGACGATTAGTTCTGTCAAAATATTTATAGGGAAAGTTCTGTATTATGGTGTTCAAATGATCTAAGCTGATGTACTTCTTTGTAATGAACTTTTTCAAACACAAACAAATTTCTAGGGGAACAATGCCTTCTAGCAGGTCATGCAAAAAGTCAGGGGGAAACCCTGTAATACAGTGAAAGTAAGATAATTTATTTAACACACAGTCTCTTTTCACTCCGTCAACAACTTTCAAGTTCTCGTTTTCCCTGAGCCTGGAAATGTTTATGTTATGGGACTCTTTGGTTCTCAAAAAAAAGGATTTACTCTGTACAGAACAACTCTGTATATCACAGCGACTGGCTAAACAAAAAACGACAAAATTTGTCAACATTGAAAGACCCTTGAAAACCTGCTAATGAATGCGCTCCCAAATTATCAGATGATGTATACAACACTGTACCCCTAACACTGGTTCCCAACCTACTGATGTAAATCCCCTGGTTTTCAAGGAGTTGTAGATCTGTTAAAAGTGGTTGTAATATCCTCTCATATCCAAATGTCTTTACATCAACGCTTCTACACAAGATTGCAAGGTATATGTTAGACAATGTTGATCTATACTTAACAGGCAAATTTGCTATCACCCAGTACACTGCACACAATTTATGCTTTTTTCTTGAGGTTCCCAAAGGGTTACAAATCTCAAAATCATCAATATAAAGAGCGAGAGAAATACTCAGATCTTCCCCAGACAAAAGTGGGTTTTCCTTGAAATATAATCCATCAGATGAGGAGTTATAACGGCCAGGTTGTGTTTCTGTATTGGGTTCTTCTAATACTTTATCGATTACATCACCTCTGTTTAATAATCTTTGCAGTGTTCTTAAAACTGGGACATAAACAAAATTTTTCTTTGATGACAAATCTAAAACATACTCCACAGGGTCAATGACACCAAATTTGTCTTTGAAATACAACAATCTTTTTTGATCTGAACCCAGACACCGACTATCAGAAATGGATCTGAGGGGATCGAGGCTACGTAAGGAGTCTATTACCAAAGTAATAGTGTTTTCATCTATGTTACAATTGTGCTGCTGTAGTACCTGTTTGACAGTTTATTCATTCAATTTACCAAATAAAACACCAATGTCATGAAATTCACTTACAATTTCTTGAGTGGCTAATTTGGAAACATGCAAGACTGCTTGCATTCGCAGAAGCAACGAGGCAAGGCTTTTTTCAATTTTTTCTGTAGTGTCATGGTGGTCGGGTTCAGATTCATCAGAATTATTTCCAGGTGGTACTACAAAGTCATTGTCAGATACACCAGATGATTCAGCTGTTTGACATTCCAAATCATTACCATCACACTCTTGGGTAACAATCTCAGCCCTTAAGTCTTTTAAAGTACATTGAGGGTGACAACGGCATTTGTGCGATGTAAATGAGGAATAAATATTAGATTTAAAAGCACAGAGATTAAAAGGACAAGTAACAGTTTCTCTACTCCTCAAATGCTTGCCAAGATGAGCTATATATTGCTTTATACCAACTGCTTCTTTGAATTCACACAATAGGCATTTTAGTTTAAAGCCAAAAAGTCCACTGCTCGTTTCTAAGACCCCATGATTCTTCAAGTGGATGTGGAGCGATTTTTTAGATCTAAAATACTGTGCACAGTCTGTGTATATGCAGGGTAATGGACAATTTCTTCCGTAATGTCTGTGGCTACTTTTATAATACTCAAGGATTCTCTTTTGACTTCCAGAGAAAAAAGTACAAAGTTTACAAGTCCATCTCATGGAAAATTATTTAAAAAAAAGAGGGAAATGCAGAAACACCCAGTTGTCATAATGGACCTATGGAAACAAATTTGAAAAAAATAACAAAAAAGTCAGTTATAAATTCTTTTAAACTTAATACTAAGTTGTTTCAAATATTTTCACTGCATCTTCCCATTTGGGCTTTTTCCTTGAAGCAGGATTTAAGGATTTTTAATAAAAAAAGCACACCTCCTAATGACTTCAACAACTAGTGACATCACACAACCCCCAGGTTAGCAAGTACAAAGTTAGGTTTTTTGGGATATTTATCATGGTAATTGTACTTACCCTACATGTCTAGTCACACACCCAGGTTTGAAGAAACTGTTCAAAGTGTAAATAATACCCTTTTTTTTCCCACAGGTAAACTTTTTTTGGCACCTGGAAAAAAAGAAAAAGTTAAGATTTATGTAGCACACCACTTTTTATTAGTGGCACACTGAAACATAAGCTATTTTTGGACACATGAGGTACTTATTTTGCATAGTCATAACCCTGTAGACAATTTTTTATGTTATTACTGTCTTTTTGCAGTACAAAACGGAAATACAATGTAAATGCGTGCGTAAACACAGAGCTCGTCACCGTCATACTCGACACCGCTTGAGTCTCGCTACGTCATCAAACATTGCCACGCCCTTTTTACACAGCCTCTCCGCATTATTTCCGGAGCAGTGGTCCGGCAATCCTCCGCCGATGGTGATTCACACAGAGCGAAGCCTCTCCACCTTCACATGTGTAATTCACACAGAAAGCCGGCGCTGCGGCTCCTAAAGAGGCGTGACGGTACACGTCATGTTGATGACGTAGGTGTTTCCCCAGGTGTTCCCCGTGTTAATCCAAACCCGCGGACAGTTTATAATCATATGGATGCTGTTATAATGTGAAGTGATCTAGATTCTGACCCACCAAACATCCTGGAAAGTGACGGAGTGAAGTTTTTCGCGCTAAATGACATAATTATACATAATCACCATCAGTAAACTGGACGCTGTCTGACTCTGTCACTCGCGGGGACGGAGACTGTTTTCTGGGGGGAAAGTTCCCTGAAGTCTCCGTCTGGAGAGCTGACGGTCGCGGTGATTTATTTTCGTCACTAGCACTCCGTGAGTTAAAAGTTTTTTGCTGGTGACTGACGCCGTTTTTCGGGCACAAATGTAAGGAAGCAGCGGGAGGACAGGCGGAGGGCGGACGGGAGGACAGGCGCTGCTTTCAGGGAGGGTGCGAGAATTGGCGCAGGATCCCCGCATGCAAACGGCTGTGTAAAAGGGACTACTGGCTGCAACGTCACCAGAAGGGACAGGACATGAAAACCTTTTCACGTGAAAATATGGAAACAAATGCGCTTCCACGGTGCCGATAATAATGGGGCGCTAGCCTCAAGGCTAATGCTACAACGTAGTACAAAATCAGTCGCACTGTCCAACCCTGCGTGAAATGATACCAAACTTCTTTACTTTCTGCCCTGTGCGTGTACCCAATATGACGCTGAATTGTGACTGTTTAACAGCGAAATCAAATAAAACTTACCACAGCCGTTTTGTTCGATGCCTCAAAAGTGCAGTCACTGCAATTATCTTTGAAATCATCAACTGGTGCGTGAAAATCCGCAGTCCGGGTGAGGAGAATCAGACGACGGTCTCCAAGCGCTGGGCAAGAGGAGGAAGAAGGGGTGTGTCTACCGCCAAAAATCACCTTTCCAAAAACGTGATGACGTAGCGTACGTGCCCCAACTATCTCGAAAGCTGCTCGAAAGTCCAGTTGACAAACACTCCTAATTAAGTTACACTCAGATTTTCATTTTAAAGAATATTTAGTAGTTGAGGCGTTTTCAACTCCTAATTTCATTTTGTAACAATGATTGCAGTAACCCTTTGTTATACTGACATAGAATAATGAGCAAAAATAACAAATGTGCAAAATTACAATTTACAGTGTGTTGGCTGTTAAGGCAGGAACACACCGGCCCAACCGTTGGACGTCTGAAACGTTTGGGGAGACTCGGACGAGGTCGGGAACATTTCTGTTCAGTGTGTTCAGCTGCGTCGGAAGCTTTCGGAGCCGTTCGGACGCTGTCTGCTCCAATTGAGCATGTGAAGTCTGAGGAGGAGGGCTGTCGGACGTCTGAGCCATTGGATTCTCTGATTGGTTGTGTGCCAGCTGAATGGCCGTTCTGATTGGCGTTGTGCTAGTGAATCAGCGCGGTGTGTGGGAGGGCGGAATACTGTGTGCACTTTGTTTTTCTACGCACTCCATTCTGTCATTGCCTGTTTTCATGTTTTGCAGTACTGACACGAGACAAGTTGTTATGTCTGTTCAGGATGAACGAATCTGTGTTCGTTTGGTAATGCCTCCCAGCATGTTTAGTATGCAGCTGTTTTTATCCGAAATAGTGAAGCTTCGTTGTAATCGAAAGTAAATAGAGTTGCGTGCATAAACCTCTCGTCCAGTGTCTTTTTTATGCCCAACACAAGCGCCAGCCGCTTATTGCATCTCGCACGAGCGCAGAACGTACACGCTGCTGTGGAGTAGGCAGCACGTCGAAGCGGTGTGTTCAATGCAACTTTTCTGCCAAACGGGTCAGACAAAAGGCAACAGAGTGGTCGGAGAGTGGTCGGATAAGGCAGTTGGACGTCTGGGGGGTGTGTGGGGGGCTTTAGCTGTTAACTGTGGCGTTGAGTGTGCAGCGTCCAGGTTAACTTGTGACGCCTGTAACTATCGGGTATTTCTGTCATTCCGCACTGCGTTCAAATGGTTACTTAAAGCCATCAGTCCCAGTCGCATACATCGTAATTAAGCTGAATCCAAGTCGATGTGAAAACTGTACACTGTCTAACAGCCCGCAAAGTATGTTGAAATCCAGCCCGAACTCAGCGTGAGGTCAGTTCAGCTGTGGCAAAGTGTGAGACGTCCAGATCAACCTGTGATAGAAACACCTGTACCGACCGTCAACCAGCTGCAGCTGTATTAATGAACTACATGTGCTGCTACAGGAACACTTTTCTTTTTCTTTTGGTTCTTTGCAAAGCTGGATGTTTGCTAGCAAATGTAACCTTCCAGTTGACTTGCCACATTTCTTTCATTTGTTTTATTAATTAAATATATTGGAAGTAAATTAAAAATGGATCATTACAAACACTTTGCTTGAAAGTACCAAGTAGTCACACAAAAGGAGAAAAAAGTATGAAGTGATTAGCAAACTCAGATTTAATTATTATTATTATAATTATTATAATACTAATTATTATTATTGTTATTATTATTCGTATTATTGTTATTATTATTATTATTTAAAATCATGGAAATGTACATTAAAAAAATGCTGCATCGAGATGCATCGAGAATCAGTTTAGAATCGAATCGTGAGGTGCTAAGAGATCCCCCCCCCCATTGCCTATCCATTGAAAATATGTATGAGACTGCGAGGCTGACAATGTTACGCTTTTAGATCATGCCAAAAGAACTTGAAGATGATACTAGCGAGACATCTGAAGTGATCCTTGTCTTGACACACAGTGGCAATGAAATCACTACAGCAGAACTACAACTGGGAGATGTCATGGGTGATTTTGATGAAATCCAGCCTGCTTTAGAAAAGTCTTTAATCTCTGAAATTAACGTTGGTCCTCTTCTGAGCGTTGAAGAAGACACAGAGGACACATTGATCTATGAGGGTTTTCCTATGCCCACCAGTCCAGCTCATCCAGATAATGTGATAACCATCACTGTACATCATACTAACACTTTCCATGACATTGTAGCCGTAATTAGTGTGCACTTTATATTTTGGGTTATTTTTATATATTATGTTTTATATAAGTTTATTATGTATATTATTTGTATTAACTGATAAATATATATTATTATGATTATGTTATTGTTACATTATATATTTCATTGTCATTTGTGTGTTTTTTATGTACAGTGTTTGGGTTGTTGCTTGGTGCCCCCTTGACGGTGGGTTGATTGGTTCCTTCATGCTTTGTTTTGGTGGGGACAGGTATGGGCGTGACGTTGTGGTTCGCCATGTTGATCGAGGTAGAAGTGTGGTTTTTGTGTTTTGTGGACCCCATCATATGAGGTCAGAGATATTTGTACTGTTTAGCCGTTTTGGTGATCATTAAAAGAAGACTAAAAACGAGAAGTGTAACCCACTATATATCCACAGCCAGAAGAGACTGCAATACGTTACCAGGCAAGAAAAGAGGGTGACAACATGATAGCTGCTTTCTCTGATGCAGCGATTTTGATTAAAGTACTAAATGTGAGACGCATATTTCCAGACAACAAAGAAGAAGCAGGCAGCGGATCTGGGGTACTGAGAGACAGGGGTGTCGGGTTTAGCCCCCAAGAGATGCACAGCATGTGAGCAAACCTAGTGCGCAAGCACAAAATTTCACAAACAGCTAAAATAGATCAACATAGAGGCTAATGCCATGACTTTAGCTCACAACATAGTAATTGTTTGCTCCCAAATATTTTGAAGTCGCACAGATTACATTTTGGGCACATAGACTCTGCTGAATGAAACAAGTCCCATCTGCTTGCATGCACGCAGCCCTAACAGTGGAAGAACGTGTGTAGAATGGTAATGTGTATGGTTGTCCTTCCAACTGGCGCTGCAACTTAACCATACCCACAGTTTTGATTTTGCTCCCACCATATGCAACAAGGTTTGTGGATGTAATGCATGCACTTACTTGTTCTGCAAGCTTCAGTTGCTCAAGTGTCTGTTCTGGCAAAACGTTACACTTAGCACCTGTGTCTACCTTCATTTCAACTGTAGTGCCATTAGCTTGCACACAGACAAAAGCTTCATCATATTTATCTATTTGTGCATCAGTTGAATCAACAGTCATTAGTGTTATACCATCGACATAAAAAGTGTCATCTGCACTATCAGCATGGTCAGGTTCTAGCTGATGAACAGCCCGTCTCGGTCTTTGCCTGCATGTCGTAGGTTTGTTGTTTGGACTTGCAACATTGTTTGAAGTGACTCCCTTTTTTACAGGCATGACACTGTTGCCGAAAGCTGGGCATTTGTCTTTCTTGGCTGCATGGCCACCTCCACAGTTGTAACAGTTAACAATATCCTGTGCGTTGTTTTCTGACTGGCTGTTATATCATGACATTAGTCTTTTTGGTTTTCCGTCATATTTACACATTGGTTTCAGTTTAGTCTTTCAACACAGATGCTTTTCTGTAAATATATTTTCACCGCATTTAATAAACGGTAATCGTCATGGCAGAACGCGTTGGAAATGACCTCAAATTCCCTCAAGGGGCAGTTTCGTGGTTAGATTGCCAGTACAGTGTAATTAAGGCTTCTGTTTCTCTGTTCTTAATGTTTCTCTCCTTAAACACTGTAATCCTCATGTACATGCAGAGAAGTGATGAACAGCAAACATAGACATGTTTCATTTATAATCCTGTAAGTGTCCTTTATAACTGATGTGTCAGAACCAGGTGAGATTCTGTGCTGGTCGTGTTGTTTCACAGACAGCTGGAGGAATGAGTGCAGTCAGTAGTGCAGCAGTGGATGAGTGAAGATGTGCTTCAAGGTTGTTTGCACTTTGATGCAGAAGACGCAGATTTGGACTGAGGTGCTCATTACTTGGCATT
>CAEMYA010001754.1:0-13216 GCA_903131615.1 Diplodus sargus | reverse complement strand
AATAGACGCCGACACACACACCTGTGATCAGCCTGTTTCTCATGGATGGACCTCCACCTGGACATCAATGAAACAAGAGATGATAAGAGCGACTGAAGCTGGAATAAACCAGTTTAAAAAGATGGTAATTTATCAGCTGGATCAGAAAAGGCTGACGATGAGAAGATAAGAAGGTTTAATGGGTTTCACATTTCTTATTTCTGTACTCAGAATCCCTGATTTTATTGCATTTTATTTGGTTTATTTCTCTATGATCCACTAGCTGTGCCCCTCTATTTCCTCCGTTGTAACTCTGCTTTCGTTAAAGTTGAATATTCTGAAATGTTTCTTGGATTTGAAAATCAAATAACACCTAAAGTCTAGAAAAGACGCAGGACATAGGAATGTTCGATTTGAATAAACAGGCTGTTATCCAATAGATGACATTAAAAACAAACTGTTTTAGATGAATTGATCATGTTCTCACCGTTGACTTCTGCTTCCTCTTTAGGACCAGGAGTCTGCAGCGGCGTCTCTGTTGTTACAGACTTTGGCTCTGGAAAAAACATATAACTCAGTATTTAAAGCAGACAGCAGCAGCTTCCTGTGGAGGAAACAGCTGCGTATGTTGTTGATAAAATCAGCCAACGAGTCTTAAAGCTATTTGAGGCCTCATCAATAAGGTGCAGTTTGTAAGAATTAGCAACTAACGGCTGCACATTGTAGCTGCCATTAGCTCAGTTAGCTGTGCAGCTAGCAGTCCAGCCTGAGGGTTGGGAGCACTGAGATAGTGTTAGCACGAGAGCTTTCGGACCTGGCTGGGCTAGCTGGTTAGCATGCTAACTTCAGTAGATGCAAACCTATTAAATACATACAAAACTGTGTTTCCACAAATTCTGTTGATAATTTTAGTTACTTTTGAATGTCTTCAACTAAAATTCTTACACATTGCACCTTTAGTTTGGATATCTGGATTAGCGACATTAGCATCGGGGTTACATCACAAGTATAATGCAGTTTATCTGGACCAGATACAAGGTTTTAACACTCACCAACAGAAAGGTAAATGATTGAATACTTAAAATGGCTCTTTAAATTCGGGATGAAACATTTATATCTTCCTTCATCTTCAAACGTCACGTTGGTGATCTTGAGCGATATATTTCCTCGTGTCAGGCCGTCTGCGAACAGCTCCGTCCTCTTGAAGTACTCTGCGATCTTCATGTCCAGGTCCTCTCGGGCGTCCTGATACAGGTGGACGTACTCGACCCGGCGCAGGCGATCATTGGGGTCAGGCTGAAGGTCGGGCTTGGACCACTCCACCGTCAGACCGGTCACGTCAATCTGAGGCTCCACGTGACACGGCAGGATGATGTCATCACCCAGGGCAGCCACGATTGGCTCAGGTGACCCGATCACCTTAAAATCCCCTGAGAAATGGAGGAAAACTTTAATATTATATTGAAGCTTCACATAAAGTCAACAAAGTCTCAGTTTGTCATCAAACTAATGAAATATCAGACTGTGAACATACGTAATTATAGACAGTGTCGTTAGACGTCGTCTTATTGAGCGTTCAGCAAAACTCATAACTTAAACATTGAAGAGCTGCTCTTGTTTATTAGTTTACTTACAGAGCTGACCGTCACTATTTATTGATTTATTGTGATTTACATCTTTTTTTTCCGACCTTTTCTGAGCCCAGTTGGTGTTGGTGACGTGTGTTGAGCGAGACGATGTCGTTAACTGAGCACAATTGTGGCTCAATTGTTGAAAAACTCGCGCTAAAATGCCCTCTTGGGAGCCAAAAAAGCGTGCCAATGTGCCCTCTTGGTTGGCAAAACACACTAAACTGCCCCCTTGGCTGGTTAAAACATGATAAACTGTTCTCTTGGGAGCCAAAACGCGTGTGCAGTGCCCTCCTTTTCACCCCTGCCCTTCAAAAAGTCTGTGCACGCCACTGCTGACAGGTGATACCATAATGGGGTTGTGGGTCTCTACCTGTTCAAACCAGTCTTTTACTTTAATCTGCAGCTCAGCTAAGGAAGGAAGTATTTTAAATTAGACAAAACAGCGGAAGAAGTACAGAAGTTAGAACTTGTCTGTCTAATCTCACACAGCATTTAGAACAAGCTGCAGCATTCAGACCAAACAATGAACTGATTAATGAAGAAAATACAATAATGATTCTTACCTTCAGTCTGAGCTCCTAACTAAGCATTTCATTAAGAAGCACCCTATAATACATTTTAATTAATGTCTTAACCCATTATTTAAGTTATTGTAAAACAGGAATAAAAGGTGTTTTTCTTCATGTAAATCACTCATACAATCATAAACAGGAATAACCTCGACAAATCAGCATTAAATATTACTGTGCTATTGTAAAAACCACCATCTATATTTAAATTATAAGTGAATCAACAGTACACAAACTGTATGTTAAAAAGTATCAGTATCTATGGCCCTCTTTGTTCTGTGGCTCTTCGTGTGTTAAAGCTGCTAAAGGAACTATTCTCCTTTAAAACACACCTGCAGGATGTTATGATGTGATGATGGTGAGACAGAAGACTGCTTAGAGCATTAACACAGGACGACGGAGCAAGTGTATATAAAGACCTGTTGACAGGAAAATCAATGAGTAACTAAAATACAGTTAGCTTAGCTCCATTGTGTTCCCGTTTTTATCATCTCCTGTGATAACGCCAGATGTTTGAACGGTTAACTGCGCTTTGCTGTTCCCATAGTCGGCTTAATGACTGTAAGCTAATGTTCAACCAGGCTTCATTAACTTTAGTTAAAGATTAATCAAAGAACAAATGTGATGTTAGATTCTTTTAATTTTCCTCTTATGTTCTTGGCTTTGTATGTGTATTTTTTCCCGTTTACTTCTTCAGAAATCTGGTAGAAATACTTAGATTTGACTTTATTTGCATTGCTTCTTAAGCACATACACAGTGGAAAACTCAGGACTTATATCAATACCAATATTCAGTATGTGTTTAGGGCCAATATCTACAATATCAATGAGAATATTAGCTCAGAAATGTGTATTTTTTCCACAACTGAATAAACAAGCTGTTCTCAGAGTAAAATAACGTCAGCAGGAAGGCTTGAGGAGCTTTTTGTCTGCCATGACTGGTGATACTACGAGCAATGTTTCATGTTGTGTCGAGCCTTCGTAGTGTTTTAAAAATAGAGATTTTGATGCTAGCGCAAAAGTGCCTGTAGCACTCCCGTTGAAAATGAAGATGAAGGGGGCTATTGTCTTTGTGGCTTTAAGATGATTAACTGGTCTGATGATGATGGAACAAAGACCTTTTGTTTAAGTGCAGTACGAGACAACAGAGCATCTTACTTCCTCTGAGATAGACGAGTATGTCTGGATATATAAAGACCAGCTGACAGGAAATGTGACGAGTAACTAAAATAACTCTGTCGATACAGTTGGTCTTCTCGCTGATGGTCAAAAACAGAAGGACCAATAATAAATTCAGACTGTTTAATAACCAGCTAAAAGACTTTGTAAGACATTTGCTGCTTTCAGCTGAGAAAGTACCTCTATTAAAAGGAATTCAAACTCAGGACTTCAATATCTACAATATTCATGAGAATATCTGCTCAGAAATGTGTATTTTTTTCATAACTGGATAAAAAAAGCTGTTCTCAGGAAGAGAAGGTCCCCAGAACACTGCTTAAAGCTGGAAAGGTGGCAGGGTCCGCCACATATAAACAAAGCAAAACAGTGTGAAGTTGAGTTTGTTTGTTTATTCAGTTTGTTCAATCATGAAAACTAAAATCAGTCATTGAAGAGCTTATATAAGAATATAAGAATTAGTGAACAACATCCAGTCTGAGCGAGGCTACAAGTTATGGTAACAGAAAATATGAGAATAAAAATAATCTACTCAGTTTGAGTTGAGTTTACCTTCAGCAGGTGTGCAGGAGAAAATCAGCAGAAGGACGACGAGAGTTACAGAAGACAGAGAAAAGCTGTGAATGAGCTCCAGGTCCATTGAAACGACTCGGTTTAACAAACACAGACTAAAGACAGAGCAGCTGCTGCTGCAGAGGATCAGTTCTCATGGAAACTCCGCCTCCCAATCACCAGACTCCCTTTAAATAACGCTAGATTTTTACTTATCGCGTTGGGGGACACTTTATAAACGTCCTTAAACACTTTCTACGGCAGATTCTGACCTATTCACGCCTACCTGTTAATTCGGCAGATGTTATACATGAAATAAGTAGTTATGCTGCTTTCTTGGCATACTTGTAGCCCTAATTCTCGTAACTTCAAGTCCAGTCACGTATGAAATGAGATCATGTGTGTTTGGGGATTACTCGGTCTTCCAATGTAACACTGAGACAATGGTTATAAAGCTTGTAATATACTGTCGTGATAACATCATATAGAGAGGCTCACCCAAAACTAGGCCTATCAGTTATATGGCGGAAAGCCCCCTCATGTAATTTAATATAATGGTCATTAAAAAAGGTGTGAGTTGGTATTTACCGAACTGCCCCATATCAGCGAAACTTAACCGAGTAACGCGTCGTTAGATACAGTAACTATCACTATCAGTCTATTTTCGCGGAAATAATAACGAAAGCTAAACAAGAATCACCTCTGTCGTTGCTGTGTAAACAGTTCATGATTTGAAAGAAATGTTCCTAATACCTAGAATACCTTTAATAAATCCAGACCATCGTGGTTAAAGTCACATTATTATTAAATCTTCAACTCCGTTCTTGCACTGAGACTTCCGTGAGTGTCGCAACTTCACCGTGTGTGTGTGTGAGAGAGAGACAGAGAGAGAGACCTCCCATCAACATCCATACACTTTCAGTTAGCTTGTTATTGACGGCTGACAGTGAATCGCCAGTAGCCTACATTTGTACAAGGGAGATGCGCCCCCCCCAAAACGAGGCTGTAGCATATGCCGAATTAACAAGAAGGCTTAAGAGAAACGTTATAAACTCTATTAAGCGCTGTTTCTGACAGATTCTTTAATATTTATGACAACAAAGCACAACATTTAACCATTTTTAAGGGAATCTGGTGAATTTCTCTCCCTCTTGGTCTCCTTACTGGTGTTGTTTGTTGGTATGGACTTTCTTGTTGTGCTCATTTCCCTACCAAATAACTACCACAACATAAAAGTCCCTGAAAATTATTTGTAATGTGTCATTACTGTTGGTCACATAGCGCGAGTCTCACACAGCAGCTTGATTTAACTGATAAAGGCCAAAGGTTTACTGGGCACTAATAAACTGTGTTATGGCCCAAGTATCATCGATATTGTTAGTCATTGATGAGTCAACACGTGACCATGTTTAATTCTCGAAACCTCACTTTCACATCAACTGGTCCTTTAACATCCATCATTTCATGTTTACACTGGTTTATTCCAACCAGACAGCTGGAAACATGACATGTGGTGAGCCAACATCATGAGTCACACATTCATGTCGGTGGTCTCACATAGGGGCTGGGTATCAGTGGAAAATGTGTGTGTGTGTGTGTGTGTGTGTGTGTGACCTCCTCTCAAGTTCTGTCCACTTAAATTACATTTAAGTTGACAGCTGACAGTGAAATTGGAAATAATTAATCTCCAGAGAGATGGACGGTTTAATGAAGGATTTCGTAAATAGTACATTTGTACCAAAGAGATGCTTGGATGCAGAAACTGCAGCCCCTAAAACGAGGCTATCACAGCCGAATTTACAAGAAGGTTTAAATATTCAATAATTTGTGAGAAACAGCGCTCAATAAAGTTTCTAAAGTTTCTTAATTCAACGATACACAAAATCAAACGATTTTCCAAGGGAGTCTGGTGGATTTCACTCCATAGCTACGAGCTATGTTTGAGTTCAAGTTTGGGGCAGCTGTGGCTCAGGGGCAGAGCCAGCGTCTTGTTATCGGAAGGTTGCGGGTTTGATTCCCCTAATCTGCATGTTGAGGTGTCATTGGGCAAGATACTGAACCCCAAACTGCTCCTTGCATGGCAGCCAACGCCATCAATGGAGGAATTTGGACAAAAGCATCTGCTAAATGCCTCCTGAAACGAGACTGTAACACATGTTGAATTCTCTGGTGAATTTCTCTCCCTTTTCGTCTCCTTACTGGTGTTGTTTGTTATTATGAACTTTCTTGTTGTGCTCATTTCACTACTAAATAACTACCCCAACATTAAAGTCCCTGAATATTATCTGCAATGTGTCATTAATGTTGGTCACGTTTGCATGTGACGTAGCGTGAGTCTCACACAGCAGCTTGGTTTAACTGACCAAAGGTTTACTGAGCAATAATAAACTGTTATCATCGATATTGTTAGTCATCTCTTTGATAAAGTGCTGAGTCAACACGTGACCATGTTGAATTTTTTCCTAGATTACTTTCACATCCACTGATTCTTTAACGTCCCTCATGTCATGTTCACAGCGGCGTATTTTAATCAAACCGACAGCAGTAAACATGAAGTGTGGCAAGCCGACATCAGCTGTGCTCCACTTGTGACACTCAGAGTCATGTGACCAACTGAAACTGATGACTCAGCTGGAAAATAATGATGGAATGATTGTGACATTAAGTATGTGTGTCATGTGGCTACGTTTCAGTCTTCACTGACTTTTTGCCAAAAACAATCACAATAAACTTCTGTCTGAGTGCAAGGTGACTCATCATCCACCGCCGTACCCAGACGATCTGAGATATGATTGCTATGATGCTGAGACAAAGGAGTCTTTAGAGCAGTAACACCAGACGACGGAGCACCTTCCGAGTATTTAATTGTATATAAAGACGTGTTGACGGGAAATTAAGTGAGTAACTAAAATTCAGTTAGCTCGGCTACATTGTGTTCCGGATGTCTGAACGGTGAAATGCACTGCGCTTTGCTGTTGCTATAGTCGGCTTAACGACTGCAAACTAACCAGGCTTCATTAACTTGTAGTCATGTAGTCAATTTAAAGATTAACCAAAATGATGATTGGTACAAAACATACAAAACATATTGGAACATCATCCTCAGTCTGGTCTGAACAACTACATTGTCCAATTGCCAACAAATTCCCGGGCTGCCTGTCGGAGGTGCAATGAAATTCGGCCATGTTGTTGTTAGGGGTGTAACGATACATCGAAGTGAAAACATGGATGCGTGTCGCTGCCATCGCAAAGATGCGACTTTATTTAGAAATTCCAGTGGCTCCTCTGCGTCACCGTTCTGGTCCAACTCCTTTCTAAGCAGTGCTAGCTAGAGCTCAGAAGAAAATGGAAAGCAGCCGAGAGAAGATATTATTTACTCAGCAGTGTGGAAATATTTCGGATTCCTGAGAAATCTGAGTTGACATAAATGTAACCGATTGTGTTAATTGGGCATATGATATGATCTCATATCGATCACAGGCAACTGTATCGAATGGTGCTGAAATCGTATCGTGGCAGTTGTGTTAACACAGACACATTCCTGAAACTGTTGACATTTTTCTTTAAATAGATGTCGGAAAAATCTCTGTACGATCTTTCCTGGCATCATCACTGACATGTTTACATCCTTATTATCCTAATTATCTGGAACACTGGAACAATTTATTCACTGCCTCGAGTTTCCTCTTATCCTAAAAACACAACCTGCTCATGTGACTGGCTGACTGTCTACATGTGTCGGCCTCATGCCTCTTGCCTAATGCATTTGCAGTTGGGTAGAATTATGGAGAAGTGTTTTCAGGATCAGAGCTGTCTGATACTCTCTGTATGAAAATAATACATTCATGATTAGAGGAAGATCTGAAATATGATAAAGTGGCTTTCATGTCTTTCACTAGAACTTTGTGACGTTCGTGGGATGTTTTTGTCTAAAGAGGACATCTGCATCATCGAACCATGACCGCACAACACAAAGGTGTTAGCTGGGTGTGTTGGTGTCTACATAGTCTTGATTGTGTTTTTACCGTTCAACAAATAAACATTTTAATGAATATTTTCATTTGAAATCGAGCGACTAAAGGCTCTTTGTGTACTGACGTCATGAAAGGATGTTTGTTGTTTCTGGTGTCACGCAAACCATCCGCCCAAAGAATCTCATCAGAGCCTCCCAGTCGACAACAATTAATAAAAATTAATTGAAAAAATAAATAAAATAAAAATAAAAACATGAATTTTCAACTTATTTTCATCATGCTTTGTTTGTAATAGAATTTGCCTAAATGTTGGCTTTTCTGTCCAGTTTTGAGGCCCATAAAGAGGATTTGGCTTCTTTCGACGGGCTGTTTGTAGTGCAGAGAGGAGTTCACCCTGTCTGTCAGGTGCAAAGATTAAAGTCCTTTTATTAGACCACAGAGTTTCTTGTTTACTATAATTAGTATCAGGTGTGCCTACTTCCTCATTCATGAAGGATTCAGTTAACTCCTTACTGGTTTTTTTCCCACAGAGCTGAGATGACGCTCTAATAATCAGTTTTTGTTAATCTGCAGAAACACATGAAGACTTCCTGGATGACAGGTACGACCAGTTTCTGTAAGTCTACACCAAGTTACATTAACGTCTTTTGGCTTCATATTTAGTGCACAGACAATAAAAACAGTGGGATCAAACTTCTCATCTAACTTTCAGCAGAACATACAAAAAAAAAAAAAACACTCCTGTAAATGTTGACAGTTTTCTTTGACTAGATGTCGGAAAAATATCTGTACAACTTTCCTGGCATCAACACAGAAGTATTTACATCCTTGTTCATTTTCACTGGAATATTTTCCATCTTCCCCATTTCACAACTGACACTCAGCAAACTTCCTTGAGTTTCCTCATGTGACTTGTTTTCATTTAAACCAGGTGGAGAGCAACACTGAGCTGACCAAGAGAGCCAGAGTTAAGGATAAAAACAGATCAAACTTAATTTGTCAAATGCTTAAATGGATACAGTGGAAATGGTGCCAAAAATACAAAAATCTAGATTAAAAATACTGTCGAAACCTGCAGTCCCATGTAGCAGAAAGATGTTAAAACAACCTGGTACACCGCCGTGTTCGGTCTCATCACGCCTCTGCTTCTTTTCCATTTCCTCTCAGTCTTTTCCACCAGCCACCTTCATATTTTAACTTCTCTGCTTGGTCCCTCCTGTCGGCTCACGCCATTGGTCCTTTGGTGCCTTTCACTGAAGCCCAGCTGGTGGTTGCCAGTGCCTGTAAACACACTGAAGCAAATCTCCAGGTGCAGGTGCACACAAACCAGTTAATTAAAAAAAACAAGCATGAAAAAAACTTTATGCAGAATAAATACAAACACAGCATGCAACAATGTAAAATGAAGAAAAAACAGTCACTTCTGAACCTTTGACACTTGCATCAACAGAGATATTTACATTCTTGTAGTAGAGACTGTTTATTTTTCCATCTTCCCCATTTTCCTATCTGACTCTCAGCAGACTGCCTCGAGTCTCTCTTATGTTAAAAACACAACCTGTTCATGTGACTGACTGGCTGACTGTCCACATGAGTCAACCTCCAAAATATATGGAGTAAAGTTTCAGGATCAGATCAAGTTAAAGATTCTGTCTGTGACCCCAAAAGTAACTCCATCACATCAAAACAGGAGCCTGATATCACTCACACTGCAGTTCAGATCTGTTAACATAAATGTTCACAATGGTCGACAACTTCACTGAAGCAGTGATGTTGACGACTGTGTACAGACAAATTTCCGTAGCTAGAGGTGTGATACAACCCTGTATGAAGACAGTTAGAACATCTTTAACATGGAAAGTTTGACTATGTTCATGAATCCTAAAGGTTAAATGTTACTATTTCAAGAAACAGATTTCTATAAATAACCAAAATCACCATGTCCTCCTACCTCTACCAATGTGAATCCTAGTTTCAGTTTCAGAACCTAAAAATATCTTTTCTTAAACCACAAAATATATTTTCTGAACCTTTGTCAGTGTTTTTGTCGCTGAAACCAAACCACAGACTGAATGTAAACCTTGGTTGTAGGCGTCCTAACCTAGCAGAATTTTGTTCGCCCACCATCCGCCACAATTTCCTCCAGTGGGATTTATAGGTGTCGAGTTTGTTTCAGTCTAAAGAAGGTGGTGCAGGCAACAATATCGTCATCAAAGTCATGAAAATGTGTCAAAGTTCTTGACAAACTCCTGTCAGTGTGCTGACAGCTGCACAGACTGCTGTCATACTGAGTTGTGTGGCAACAAAACTTGAATCGTGATAATTAACAAATGTGTGATCAGTCTGAAAAACATCGTAGATAAACGTTGAACTGGAGGTTTTTCCACACACGTGATCTTGTTCACAGATTAACATTTGAACAATCAGCGTCTGGTGGATGAAGCTGCCTCGACTCTGTTCAACATCCTCCACTGTCAGATCTGTGAATGTCACAGCTGGTTTCACTCTGATGGACATCGTTACAACACACTGCCTCTCCTGATGTCCTGTTTATAATGTGCACACACTGTAAATACGTCTAGATTTATACCAGAGACGATGTTTGGATTGTTGTGTAAGTCTTTTAATATCAGACACCCAGAAGATGTCAAGACCTCAAAGAGTTTATCAGCCATAAAGTTCATCATAATAAACTTTATTAACACTCAGAAACAGTTACAAACTGACTTTCAGCCCACTTTATGTTCTCTTTTGGAAATATTGCATGATGTCCTTGTAGACCTTTATTATTATTTTAATACAATCCTGATATGAAAAGTGTTTTACAGCATTTAAAGGGTTAATGAAAAATGTGTTATCCAAATCAATCACTTGGCAATGAACAAAATCAGAACACAGACAGAAATATGAAGACACAGCTGACTGAGATAGAAACAAACTCCTCTCAGTACAATCACTGTGAGATGAAGAGCGCCCTCTGCTGACCTTTATCTTTAACACCAGCGTGAACAGATGGCAGCTTTTCTTTCAGTCACAGTAACAGACAGTAAATAACAAACACAAATCAAACAGCAGCACTTCATTTCAGTTTAAACTGCACATTACAGCCAGGAAAGGTTAAAGCAGATTTCAGGTCAGTCTAATAAGAGACAGAGTTTGATGAGACGTCCTGTCAAAATAATTGAGGACATGAAGGTGAAGAACAATGTTTCCTCCATCAGCTCCATAATTGTTGTCCATCACTTGTTCCCTCTGACTCCTATGACTCTAAATTCAGTTATTGGGCAAACTGAAGTTGTGAAGTATTTAACAAACACTGTGAGAATGAACTGAAGGACTTTGGTCACTCAGTTCTTTTGGATGAGCAAAAAGCTGCAGCCCTGCCTGAGACGAACACAGGAGTTAAATCCTGAAACTCTCCTCCAGTCAGTCAGAACTGTCAGATGACCGATCTGCACTTTGACCTGACGGCTGCAGTCCAATATGATGAGACCTGATGTTTACGGTATATTCACACATATGTGTTTGAAAGAGGACTAAAGGAATCCATCTGTGTCAAACTGGAACGACCGTCTTTGAACAGACGAGGTGGTCTAAGACATCCTTATGTTCATAATAATGTTGATGGGAGTTGTCAGAATATGTTTTGCTGTAACGAGGATACATATTAAATTAACAACTAAGAAAGCTCCAAGAGGAATCCATCTGAGAAACATTTCAACTGTGCTCCAATCGACTGGTGGCACTTCCTTCTTCGGCCCTCCTGCTGTGTGTTCAGCATCTGCATGAAGACAGAAAACCAGTGTTAGTATCTGATATCAGGAGCATCAACTCATCAGAGTCAAACCACCACATCAAAAACATTTACACCAACTCAGCAAACGTAGAAATGAGACAATAAGTGACTAAATAAACAGGAAACAACAAGTAAACATCTGTCTAACAACCAGCTGCTGGTCACACAACAGAAGTTACATCACATGACCACATGGTGGCGCTGCAGCAATGTACTGACTTATTTACCAAAACCTGCTGATCAGAAACAAACTTTGTTCTGCTGAATTTTACTTTAAGTGAGATTTTTTTCAGCGTGTTCATATTGAACTTTCCAACTTCATGTGCTTCATGTGATGTTCCTGCT
Organism: Diplodus sargus; assembly: GCA_903131615.1. Lineage (NCBI taxonomy): Eukaryota > Metazoa > Chordata > Actinopteri > Spariformes > Sparidae > Diplodus > Diplodus sargus. The sequence goes on along the minus strand of CAEMYA010001754.1, from coordinate 1,194 downwards.
TCCTCAGATTTTTAATACGTGCCTCTAAAATGTGAAACTCTACAGCAGGAGTGCCCAACCAGTCGACCGCGAGGGGTGTAGGAAAAATTGAAAAATAAAAAATAAAGGTTTTTTTGTGTGTGTGTTATATTTCATATTAAATGTACACTGCAGCCTATCACGAGTCCTTTCCTGCGCACCCTATCAGTCTCTTAAACACATCCACAAAAAAAAGTATTTAAAAAAAGGGAAAAAGAAAAACATAGGTCACGTTTGACCAACGGTTGCGCGTGACATGCATAACAGGAAGTTGACATCTGTCAACAGTAGAAGCTAGCTAGCGATCAGAGCGGTTACGCACTCCGAAACGTGAACATGGATGAGGGGAAACAAGCCAAGACCTACCATTTTCACCCTGAATGGGAGGAAGAATATTTCTTTGTTTATTGTCATTCAAAGCCTGTTTGTTTGATCTGCAATGCGACGGTGGCGTTGGCAAAGAAAGGGAATCTGGAGCGGCATTTTAAAAATGGTACACGGCAGCTACGAGAGGGATTTCCCTGCAAAAACGCCTTTACGCGGCTCAAAAGTGCGGGATTTGAAAGCACGGCTTGCAGCACGGCAGCCATTCTTCACCAAGCCGAAGACCCAGGGTAAGGCCGCAACTATTGCATTTTTTCAGGCCTTAATGACATAATATGTAGTTTAATTAATGTAGAATTAATCTTAAAAAAGTACTTATAGAAAGCTACTTAGCTGTGTAGCCTGTGTAGCTGTCAGTGATATGTGCAACTGCCATATCTTTTGTGTCAGTAGAGTATTGTCAACATGATTTTATTCACATTATAATAATACTGAGGTTTGGAAGACATGCAATTCAGCTGAAGTTCTTAAAAAGCAATGAAACACTGTTTATTATTAGGCTATTTACTGAAGGGCAAGTGCAAACTAGAAATAAAGGCTAGACATATAAACATGTGACAAACCCAAGAAATGAATAAATGTGACTGTTAGTAGGAACAACAATGTTTACAACAGCAAAGTCACAGGAAACTCAATATCCGGAAGAAGTTTAAGATTGGAGGCGAGATAAACAACTGACATAGACAGCTGTCATATTAGATTATTCTTATCTCTCATTAACAGGCAGTTAGCTTAACAAGCACACATGGGCGCTTTTCTGAAATATGACTCAAAAAACATTAAGTAAGCGGA
>CAEMYA010001749.1:14719-32731 GCA_903131615.1 Diplodus sargus | reverse complement strand
GCAGCTCTGGTCCAAACAGAGAGGCTGGGACGACCCCAACTTGCCTCCAGCCCTCCGACAAGCCGGGGAAGCCTGGGAGAGTGAGCTGCAACACCTTGACAGAGTATCCATCCCCCGCTGTTATTCACCGACATCTGTAGAGGGCGCAGCTCGAGAGTATGAACTGCACGTCTTCTGCGACGCCTCTGAACGAGCATATGGGGGAGTGGCCTACCTCACAGTACAAGTTGGAGACACCATCCACACCACCTTTGTGATGGCGAGGTCAAGGGTTGCCCCCAAGAGACAACAGTCTATGCCACGCCTCGAGCTCTGCGCTGCATTGTCTGGAGCTCAACTTGCCAAACTCATAGAGACTGAGATGACACTCACCATTAGGCAGACAACCTTGTGGTCTGACTCAACCACAGTACTGGAGTGGCTCCAATCAGACTCCTGTAGATATAAGGTCTTTGTTGGAATCCGTGTGTCAGAGATACAGGAGCTGACTGACCGCCAGGCTTGGCGATACGTGGACACCCACAATAATCCAGCAAATGACATAACTAGGGGGAAGCCACTCTTGGATTTGGCAGGGGTTGGTCGTTGGAGTCAAGGGCCCCAATTCCTCAAGCAGAGTACTGAACACTGGCCAAAGAAGCCAGAGCAGGCAACATCAGTGAGCTCTTCAGAGTTGAAAGGCATCACCTTCTGTTGCTTCACGGCAGTACAGTCTGACCACGACCTCCCTGATGCCTCTCAATTCAGTACGTGGAAAGAGTTGGTGGAAGTCACTCGACAAGCACATCAGAGGGCTCAAACGGTGGCGATGGACCCAGGGCACAGCCAACCCATCAGTCACAGAGATGCTGAAATCCTACTATTGAGGCGGTGTCAAGCTCATAGCTTCCCAGAAGAAGTAACTGCCCTCAAAGCGCAGAAACCTGTGCCAAATCACAGTCGTCTGGCTAGCCTTGCTCCAGAATGGGACTCTACAACATGCCTGCTCCGGGTTGGAGGTAGGCTCCGAAGGTTGCAGAACCCAGACATAGGAGAGATTCATCCAATTGTGCTAGACCCAAGGCACTCAGCAACAAAGCTTCTCATCAAAGACCTGGATGAACGTCTGCTGCACCCAGGCACAGAACGGGTGTATGCAGAGTTGCGAAGACAGTATTGGATCTTGCGAGGTCGTCAGGCTGTCAGGCATCACCAGCTCAACTGTCCATCCTGCCAACGATGGAGAGCTCAGCCTAAGGTCCCTCAGATGGCGGATTTGCCACCACAACGCCTCAGGATTCTCTGTCCACCTTTCTATTCAACGGGCGTTGATTGTTTTGGGCCTTACCTGGTCAAGATGGGCAGGAGGACTGAGAAGCGCTGGGGTGTCATATTCAAGTGCCTCACAACTCGCACGGTTCACATTGAGCTCCTAAACTCCATGGATGCGGACGCCTTCCTCCTTGCTCTTCGCCGGTTCATTGCAAGACGTGGCCGGCCAAAGGAGATACTGTCAGATTGTGGTACCAACTTCCGTGGTGCTGAGCGAGAGCTCCGTGAGGCCTTTGCAGCCATGGAACCGCAACTGAAAGAGCAACTGACGGAGTATCAGATCGACTTCAAATTCAATCCGCCGAATGCTCCTCACTTCGGTGGAGTATGGGAGAGGGAAGTTCGTTCTATCAAGGCCGGTCTCCAAGTGGCAGTGGGGAGCCAAACAGTTTCTGAAGACGTTCTATACACTACCTTAGTGGAAGTGGAGGGGATCTTGAACTCAAAACCACTAGGGTATGTGTCAGCTGACATCGCCGACCCTGATCCCATCACGCCTAACATGCTGCTCATGGGGCGGCGGGATGCTGCGCTCCCTCAAGTGGCTTATGTCCCAGCAGACATGGGGCGGCGGAGATGGCGCCACTGTCAGCTGCTTGTTGACCAGTTTTGAATCCAGTTTACCCGCAGCTACTTGCCTGTGCTGCAGACGCGACAGAAGTGGCAGAAGTCATCGGGTAATTTAGTTGTTGATTCTGTCGTCCTGATCATTGACCCATCACTCCCCAGAGCTCAATGGCCCGTCGGGAGGGTTGTGAAAACAATCATCAGTCAGGATGGACGTATCAGAACCACAGAGGTGCTGGTAAAGGGTAAAGTCTACACAAGACCAGTTGCTCGCCTGATTCAGCTCCCTGCCTTCGAGGATGATGTCAAAGACATTTGAAGAATTCCTAATCTTTCACATTTGCTGCTCAAATGTGGGGGCGGCTGTTGTGAATTCTTCATGATCACAGACGTTTATGTTGAGGGACTTTTATTTTGAAATTTTACTTTGAAAGGAAGGCTTGTCCTACTTCCTCCTTTAATCTCACATTATCGAATTTTGCCGTTAACTCCGGTGCAGAAGTGGTGCAGAAGTCGTTGAAGATGTAAGTTGTAATACTGTTTGTGTTGAGCTAATGTGGCGAAATGTTTATTCTCCTAAAGTATTTGATGATGATAAACTAATTGTTCTGTGTTAAGAGCATTCATTGTGCAGTCATAATGTTGGTCAGAAGTTGTTTGTGTTACTAGCTTGTTAAGATATTAGCCTTGTTTAAGCTAACTGACTAGCTAACTGCTCTCAATACTGTGAACACAGATAATGTCTATTATTCACATGGGAATATACAGACCTCATTTATTTTCCATAAGTGCCTTTAGTTAATGTCTGTTAATACTAACTATGAGTAATAACTCAAACATGTATGTTTGTTTTCTGTTTATTTCAGTAACTAACTCCATATGCACCACAGTAAAGAGCCTAAACTCAACTGATGACTAGAGTGTGTTCTCTGATCGGAGCCCTGTAGTGGCCAATTTCTCCACACACCAGTTTCAGAGGTCTAATCCTCAACAGAGACCATCCACTGCATTTTGTTTTTTTGTTTCTGTGTGAAAATGACAGTACAGGAGTTAGTTCAGCTATATTTTAACCTGGGACTTCATTATAAGGACATTGCTGCTCTACTTGCTAGTCGTCTCAGTCATGTTTTGTCTAAAAGACATTTAAAACGTATTTTGAAGTCTTGTAGTCTGTTTTGGTGCAGGGGATACATCACTTTGGATCTTGTTGTTAATTTCATTCATGAACAGTTACAAACATCTGGCCAACTCTGTGGGTACAGGTGGATGTACACAAAATGCAAGGAGAATGGATTACACGTCAAGAAAGAAGAGGTACGCTTAATTCTAAAAGAACTTGACCCGAGAGGTGTTGAACTCAGAGGAAGCAGACGGCTCCATCGCCAAAGCTATTTTGCAAAAGGGCCCAATTATATTTGGCACTTGGACTCTTATGACAAACTGAAGCCATTTGGTAAAATCACCAGAAGCTATTACAATATGTTTATTTGAAACAGGGACAGTGCACATTAATAACATTTCTGAAAATGCGCCAGAATTAGACAAGAGGCTATTTTTCATCTGTAGAGGCTATTACATGGAGGCAGTCCAGAGATTAGGTGGTTGTCCAATGATTGTCAGAAGGGGCAAGCTCAGCAAATCAGCGAATACAGAGTTGGTGGGGCTTCCTCAGAAGGGAATCAATGGAATTCTACATCTCTCTGTTCAATGATCTGAAGGACCGTGGCTTGTTTAATGGTGCATATTTGGACAGAAGTCTTATTCAGTTCTGCTTCATGGGAATCATTCAGGTAAGCTACAAATGTATCATATCGATATGCAAAACCTGCTTTCATCTTAAATTGTGGCCCACAAATGTTTTTTTGTTGTTACATTCTTCAATGAGCAACTGTCCATCTGTCTGAATCACCGTCATCCATGTGGTGTCGTACGATAATAATTCACAATGAAATGTGGAAATGGCTCTAACAGGGTTTTTTTAACATGGAGGCGCCGAGCACAACAGCACAACAACAGGCCTAATGGGTTTTTTAGATGAGATTACCAGAAATGTACATAAATAAACAAAATCTTGCATAACAGAGAGCAGGATCAACAACCTTTCTGTGTTAAATGTGACGTTTTTCCTGCTCTGAATGAGCGCGGACACGTCACGGCTTCTTCATTGTTAATTATTTTTGCTTACTCTGAACTGCCATTTTACTCGATGATAAACTTCCAAAGACTACTCAAAATATTTCTCTTTATTCAGTGAATCCAAAAAGCCTTCTCATTCTTTCTGATAGCTTTTCATTTCGTCTTCACCGCTCTCAATTTAACATGATGCGATCATGCAAATCACAAAAGAAGTACCATGGATAGCGCCACTCAGCCAGCCGTGCCAAAACACTTCAGTATTTAATTAGATAATAATTATTAATAATAATAAAAAATAATAAATAGTGAGGGAACTCCATCAGACGGCTCACAAAATAACAGCAACGGCTGCGCATCCATCTCTCTGCTCTTCCATATTTTGTATTTTGATATTTTACATGATTTATTTCAAAACTTCTCTAAGGCCCACATGAGAATAACAAATTGCATATCAATTAACATGTCATCAGACCATGGAAGAATGACAGGCTACCCAGTGGTCGACCTTGAGTCATGTACATGTTCCCAGAACTCCACACGAGTGACGACCGCATTTCCCCAGTGGACAGAGCTGATGTACCGTTGTGTCAGAGTAACTGCACATTTCGACCAGCTGTGCCATGTGACACAGACATCTACAACATCTGCAACATTCTGATGGTGGAGTCACAGCTGCATCTTCCAGCTGATGCTCATCAAGCACTGGATCTGTACCTGCATTTGAGGAATGAGATAAGATCTGCTCTGTAATTTGGGACGGAACAACATTTGTATCCATCTAAACTGAACATGTGATCAGACGATTCTCCTGCAGTCCACCATGCTTTATTCACCAAACATTCTCAGTCGTAAACTTTTCCCAGGAACTCTGTAGAAGCTATATTTGGAGTTTTTGATTAATTCTCCTAGGAAAAAGGATTGATCTGTCACTATGTGCACACTGACTGTTACAGACATTAAGAACTTCTGCAGCGATATTGTGCGCAGTTTTTCAAGGTACTTGACAGCCGTATATTGTCTTTAGAGGGCAACAGTTTCATCAGTGTTGCCCTGTAGTGCTTTTTCAAGTGATGCACGCTCATTCTCTGAAAGAAATCTGGCAACTGACATCATCAAGAGTTCTTCATCCACTGAACCAAGTCCTTGACAACAGGCAAGAACAAAAGCTGGTGATCGTCTGATTGGTATGATTTTGTGGTCCAGGTGTCCTTTCAACTGCACTCTTCCAAGAGCTCGCCATGCCTTCTCAGAATAGTCCGCTCGTAGTCTGGGTACTCGTTCATCTTCCCCCTCACACTGTTCCAAGAATTCTTCCCAGAACGCAGAGTACACCTCTAACACACCATCACTGTCCACAGCTCTCTCATTTGTAAACTCCATTTTTAGATTAGCATTCAGTAGTTTTGGTTCCATGAAGATATTAATGACATCATCAACTATGTTTACTCGTCTTACTTTCACAAGAAGGAGTTCTTTTTCAAATGGGTCTGGAGACGCTGGAGGACTGCTTGATGATACAGGTCCGTCATTCAGTGTAGAGTGCTGCAAGATTTTTTAAAAAGGTAATAAGGTGTGATTATTGATCGATTAATCAATTGGTGAACAGAAAATGAATCAACGACTTTGACAATCAATATATAAATTAGCCTGCAGAAATGAATTATGCTGTGATTCTAGATTTGCTGCTTTTCAGTTTTATGTCACAATACATGGAATATCTTTTGGTTTGGTAACGTTTGGATGAAAAAGTCATCTAAAAACATCAGCTTGGTGTGAGAGAACTTGGGATGACAATGTGTCACTGTTTTTGTACATTTCATAGACAGAATAATGAACAGGGAAAACTCTTTAAAAGAATCAATAATGGCAGTAATGTTTCTTTGCAGCACTGTTAGAAATAACTCAGTTCTACACTATACCTGCATACTGTTGAAGTCACATGGATTCCAGGGAAGTTTGGAGTCTTGATTATCACCATCATCACCACAAACAGGTCCAAAGTGTACTTCAGTCATCAAGAGATGCTTGGATGGCAAGGGCAAGAGGGGAATCTGACTCGCCACTGAACAACAGGTCTGCATCTTGATTTGACATTAAACAGTCGTCTTCAGATCCACGTCTGCTTGTCGACTGCTGAATATGACTGCCAACATCATGGGAAGACGGTGGATGCAGGACCTCTGTGTTGCTCATCTCAGGAGTTGCTGGTCTTGATTGGCTGATTGGTTCTCCTCTCTGTTGAAAAAACAAAACAAACATTTTGTTATTATTATTACCTTATCTTTGTTTTTGCATCATCTGATCAAAGCCGTCATGTGTACCATCACATTCATGTGATTTAAACTCTTTGCACCTGGACAGATATTTTTGCTACATGCATATTGAGTTAATGTGGCATTGAACTGAAACCTTTTGCCCACTTCCATCATCTTAGCTGCAGTTAGAATTTCAGATGGATTTACATTTGTTGTTTGCAACACAATCATGGTCTCTTAAACCCCATCTGTGTGACCTTATGGACTTCACGAGTCTGTGAGGTTTGAATTTTATCTTTGACATTATTTTTATTTTTTTTCAATTTTGTTCTTGATATTTTGATTGATCAGTTTTTGTTTCAACTTTAAAAAGTATTGTTTGATCCATTTTGGCACAAATGAATCTCCATACAACACAAGTCCCATACTGTATATCACAGACTGGATCTATAAAAATACTGGGACTTACTTTTTCATGGTGTTCCTGCATTGAGCCACTGGGTGCTGGATCTAAATCAGTGGAGCTCTCTGATGATCCACTCGATGATCAGTTCCAGTCCTCCAGTGATGACGTCTCCTGGTTTTGTTCCTCAAGGATCGTCTCTGCATTGTCCTAGTCTATAAAGAAATCAGCAGATCAGGAAAATAATAGGCTTATACAGCCATGATTGTCCAACTGTTCAAAACAAGTCTTTCTGAACTTATTGTGATGGAACATGCATGTAAGTGGAGAGAGAAGTGGTGCAAATATGTTTAGAAAATTGTATTTACATCTCTTGGTCTCTTGCAACTCAAGTATCACCCCGATTCAGCAGATAAATTAATATATAAATTTTGTAAGGCTTCATGTTCCTAATACATTCGACATTGAGGTAAGACAATAGATTTATCCTCACAAATTGCCTTGGACGGCAGTGAATGTACCGAACTCATACTGAATAAGATCACAGGTAAGAGTTAGGAAAACAGTACTTTTTTGGAAACAATAAAAATGTATCAAATGCACATGCTGTCATGTCTGTTGATTTTGTTCTGTTTTCATGGTTCCATGTCTTTGTATCATATCTTGTCTCATGTTTTGTTTTCTTTCATGTCTCATGTGTCCTTTAAGTTTCCTTGTGTATTTCCCTTGCTGTATTTCCATGCCCCTCTTGTGTCTCTGGTCCTTTAAGTGTCTTAGGTTTTTTCCTCTGTCTCCCTCTGTCTGCAGTCTTGTTCCCTCCATGTTTCTCCTCTGTGCTCCTCCCCCACTCATCACCACACCTGGCCTTCTCCCTCCTTCACCTCACCTGTTCCTCGTCTTGTCATCAGTGTCTGTATTTAGTCTCTGTGTTCCCCTGCACTCCTTGTCTGGTCATTGTTGTTTGTTGCTGTTGTGTGTTTTTGTCAGCCTCTGTCCATGCTCCATGCTCCATGCTCCATGCTCCATGCTCCATGCTCCATGCTCCATGCGTCTGTTCCTTGTTCCCTATGGTATGTGTTTTTGGATTTTGAGTTTTGCATTTTGCCTTTGAGTTGAACTTTGATTATTGGTTGTTACTTTGTCTTGCCCTTTTAGTTGTTACTTTACCTCTTGCCCCGTTTTGTCTGCCTTTGTTTTTTGCCATCAGCTTTAAATAAAGCTCGCTCTTGTTTTGTCCTGATCTCGCCTCCCGTGTGAAACTGCATTTGGGTCCTTCCCCCTTCCATGGTCTCCCCTTTAACCCCCACCCTGACAAATGCACCTTTTTACAGCCTATATCATCTACTCACTGCATGAGACAGGTGCGATATACAATGCTAATCACACCAACCATAAAGGAAGTGATAGTTGTTGAATTTCATGAGAAGAAAGACAGATAAACAACATGGCTGTAAGACTAAGATTATTTTGGCCAGATCCACAAAGAATTAATGGCACCTGCTAATTGCACCAGAATTGTGCAGCATTAACACACACAATCTGTCCTGTTTAATGCCGTCTAATTGAGTAAGCCATATTTAAGAACACAGATTGGTCTATAATGAACATTGCAAAGAGCACAAATGTCCTACATTGCATGTCTTTAATACGCAGAAGTGTGCACAAACAAAGCTCTCCACAATCACAAACCAACTTTCATGTATTTGTACTATTATAGTATTTTACATCATTTTACGTTAAGACTTGTGACTTGCAACTTGCATGTATGTGATTTACTACCACCTCTGGTCAGAGGATAGCAGTCAGCCAGAGAAGTACAAATATGTGACCTCTCCTCTTAAAATACACAATCTAATCGAGTGATTTACAGGATTTATATGTGAAAATGAACAGACACAGATTTTGATTTTCATCTTATCCTAACATCGCTTTTCTGTCTGTAGTCAGCTTCTGTCTCATTCAACAAGCTGGCAGGTGTGTAGAACGTTACATAGAAATGTGTCGATCTTTAATATGGCAGTTACGTGATACGTTGATAAACCATCAGGTGAAGCTGTGTATCATCTCACCTGGACCAGGTATTTGGTGTAAACGGAAGGAATTCAGTGAGATTTTTATTTTTAGTCCGAGTGATGGAAATGTGTTCAGTTTGGCGCAACCAAAACAGGAAGTTAAATGTTTTGTGAGAAACAGAAGGACAAAAGTAACTGCGTTCCATCACTCATACTGCCATACTAGTTAATATGACAGGAAAAGGTTGAGTTTGACCGAGTACAAAGTATGTGAAATGTAGTATGCCAGTAATACCAGGATGTCCTGGTACACCCGGTCCCATTTTTGCAGTATGCGACCCACAATCCTCTGCGACAGATATCGGAGCAAGAGGGTCAAAGTTGAAGGTGCATTGTCATTATAAAGTAACACGTCCCAATTGTATGTATACTGAACACAACAGCGTGTACTTTGTAAAGGTGCAGTACGTACTCAAAGGAAAAACAAGAAGTATGTAGTTAGGCTGAACGCTCACAGCAGGTTGTCTCATATGACTTTATTATTCATGGTGCAGGGACAGATACAATATACACAGACAAACTGAAACAGCTGTCTGATGAAGTATCACAGTGTTTGTAGCAAATGCTGATTCACAGCACCCGTCCATAGAAGGGCTTTAATGAAAATAAGAAACTGAAACGTTGTGATAAAAAAAGCATTAAATCGGATTCAGCACAGCACAATGAAGCTCATGTTTAAAAGCATGACAGTGTTTCAAGAGTTTGGGACATTTTCCAGCCGTGTTACTGGAAACAACAGCAGATATTTTTAATGAGACGTCGGGACAATTTAGAGACGTGTTGGTGGCAACAAAACTGGATATTTGTGACGTGGCATCAGGACAATTTGCAGCTGTGTTTGAGGCGAGAGAGCCAGATAAACCAAACCATGATGTTTTCTAACCCTGACCAGGTGGGTTTAGTGCCTGAACCTCACCAGAACATTAACGCAGCACTGTCACAACATAAAACTGAAAACTGAGCAAAGAGAAACTCAAAGTGGCTCCATAGAGAAATGTACATTACCAACAGTTATTCTGTCCACTTATCTGAAAAACACTGATAAAATTGTGAATCTTTCATCAACTGAAGCTACAAAATTACGGCTTGTTGTTGGAACAGAAACAGTGAAAGTTTTTGTATGATTTAAGCTGTAAAATGAACAAACAATGAATCCCAAAACACAGAACGATCATTTTAACTCAAAGCTTGGGTTAGTCATGAAAGATGATGTTGACGTCGGTGTGGAAGCTGCTGATCAGTCCAGTCTGGTCGCAGCAGGACGTGCTTCATCATTTTCATAGCTGACTTCATCACCATCCGTACACACCTGAGAAACACAACACAGCAAATAAGATTGTGACGTTTCTAACAGAGACTCTGCAGCCTCTGTGCTCACAGAAGGAACAACAGACTGAACATAAAGTCACATCTTTCATTTTACAAATCATATGAGTTGTTTCTTTACTCACATTGTCATCATCGGGTGGTTTTCTGTTTCCTGGGGGAGAAACAATAAAAAGGAGCATTAAACATTTTAAATATCATTCATATGAACCAGTTCTATAAAATCACAGTGTGGATTTCCTCACTTGTGCCTCTGATGACAAGAACAGTGATGACAATCATCAGGATCAGTGCTGCAACTCTCAGAGTCAACATGATGGAGCTCAGAGGGACATTTGTGGAATCTGTTGAACAGGATTTTAAAACAACATGTCAGTTAATAAATACGGACAATATTTAACCCCTGCAGGACAAAATAACCATGAAGTTACAAATGTTCCTCTTGTGGAAATATTTCATCTTCAACATGTAAAACTATGAGAGAGCATCAGGCCGAGCTTTGTATCTGCTGCATGTTATCTCACCTGGACCAGATGTGTCCGACTGATCTTCTCCTGTGAAGACAGGTGTGTAGTCAGCTTCTATCTTCACATTGTTCTCCTCATCAACCACCTGACAGGTGTATCTCCTGTTGTGGCCACTCCGAAGCTTCACAATGAGAGAAGACACACAGTTCTTCTGTCCATGGAACTTGCACCCTTCACCTTCACCAAGCAGCACAGTTCTTGTCTCATCCATCCAGCGGATGCTGATCTGTGGACAGTGATGGAGATCAGTGTGTCTGAACAGAGAACACTCTAATGTGACTTCACCGTCCCTCTTTGGATCAGCGTCTTGTGGAGATGGAGAGACTGACAGAAAACAAGAGATAAGTGTTCAGTCAGTGTGGAAAATGTTTGAAGGACTTTACTACAAGGTCTGAACAAGTTTCTCTTCATCTTCTGTCTTCATTGTTTTACTGCATTCAAATATGAAGGTGTGCTGAAATAAATGGAATCAAGACCTTTCAGTGTTGTTTCAACAATACAAATGACTTCATCAAATGAAAAAGTGAAACCTGTAAAGAAAATGTATGAGCAGATTGATCTGTGGATCTCTGTAAACTGAGGGAGGGAACTTTTTACATGAATGAAGTAGCAGGAGCTCTGTGATCATCTTAAAACAGTGAGGCATTCACTTCACTTTGACTATTATGGACATGATCTTCTCTTCCTTAAATAGAAGGAGTGTCTCCATGTTGACTGGATGAATGATGGCTGCTCATCACTGTTCACCTTCATAAAGACACTGACAGACACCTGTCTGTCTCACTGATTGTCCCCCTCTAAAAAACAAAATGAAGATAATAATGACACTCACCTGTCAGAACACTTAGATATGTAGATATATCTCTATAATTATTATGGTCCCCCTGCCGACAGAAGTAGAAACCAGCATCCTCAGCAGTGATGTTTTTAATGATCAAAGAGCAGGAAGTGTCCAGACTCAACCTGACAGCTCGGACTGAGTCCATCTGAACTTTTTCTTTTGAAACCTCAGTGAAAGTCTGAACTCGATCTTTGTTGTACAGCCATGTAACATTAGCGCATGTTGTATCAGAGTGTGATGCTCTGCCACAGGACAGGGTGGCATCATGTTCAGCTCTGCTGTAGAGATATTTTACTTCTCCACTGACACCTGCTGGAAAGAAAAGAACACATGTTCTGTAAGAAATGACACATTACATATAAAATATCTGCATGGAGACTAAACAGTTAACAACAGTTAACAACTGTGAGGATTCTATTTTGTTCTTTAATCAACAAAGAACTGACAAAGATCGTCCAGGTCTGAATTGGGATTTTACATTTCCAGTGACAGAGAGGGAGTGTGTCACCCTCGGCCCTCTAGTGGTCGTGTTCATATAAGAGACTCATTTTCATTTCAGTCTCAGTTAATCAGTGAATTGTGGCTCTTTAGGATACAGCTTTGTGTTATGTGCACTTTTATCATCCTGTTCAATCCATGTAGTATCTGCATCCAGCTGTAATGTGAAGACTTCAATATTCTGTCACATAGGTGGAGTTTAAAGAAAGCAAAGAGAACACAGAGAGCAAAGTGACTATTTGATCATCACTTCCCTGTTCTTCACATCTGCATATCATGAGTCTACACAGAATACTTTTAACAATCTACCATTTATCTAATAGGAATGAAAATGACAAACATCTGTAAAATCCTGATCAACATTTAATTATGAAAACAGCTTTACCTTCAAACTGAAGCACAGAAATAAAGATTAATCCCAGCAGAGACATTTTGTGTCATTCTCTGTCAGCAGGTGGACGTCGTGTGAGGCTTTTCTTCTCTGCAGCAGATCTGTAGCTGATGCTGCAGTTTCCTCTTTGTGGTTGATTACTGTGTTAAAATAACTTGAGAATTAACACCCACACTGCCCATCATGACAGTTAGGATCATGTCACTTCTGTTCCTTCTAAACAGACTGCACACAACACTCTTGTGTTTCACAATCTGAAGTTGTGTCAGTTTGTAGTTTACAAAGAAATTCCATTTTAAGAGCATCTGACTTCCTGACTTTGATAGACGTCTCGACTCAAAAATGTAATCCTTTTGGTATCTTCTCCCCGTCCTTCCAAAATACATAATCACCTCATATGTTTTGGGTTTTTTTTTGTTTTTTTTTGTGGTTGTGTTTTTTTCTTCCATTCTGTCATTTCTGTGGAACAACCAACAGAGGACGTGACATGTTTGGTGAGAAACCAAAAACAGAAGAACAAGAAGAAAAGCCTCTTTAGTATCTTTGTTTAGCATGTTAGCATGCCCATTAGCATGAAACACACACAGCTGGGGATGATGAAAATGTCATTAATCACAAACCAAAATACTTAAATTACCCACTTGTCGACAATGCTATGATGGCAGAGGAAGTCGACAGACCACAACACAACAATCATAAATAGAACATGTGTCATTCTAGCAACTGTGAGCTAAAGAACTGCATTTGAAGAAAATCAATATGTGACTTTCAATGCAAATCATGCAGTCAAATAAGGGCATTAATGACGCCTGTCGGTGTTGGTGTAGTTTGGTGGATTGGATGATTGAATTCTGAAGAAAGAAGACATATTGGTATTTTAACAATTTCGTCCTCATTTGTCTGTATTCTGGTTTCTTGACTGGGTAATCTTTTTTGTGTCTAATGTCAGAGACTGTTAAAACTGGTAGATGGTCACTGATATCATTTCCTGTCTGATGATAGTCTTATGGTTGCATAGTATAAGTGACTGATTTTCAGACAGTCATTAGTAAATATGTTGTTACAGTTTGGTAAGGCGATGAGGACCCAAATGCAGCAAACACAGGAAGGCAGGATTTAAGAAGCAAAAGGGGAACTTTGTTCAAGAAAAGCTGAATGATACACAAAAAACTGGTAGTCCAGGTAAACCAGGGTCCAGAGTCTGTTGCTCACCAGAAAGTATTTCGTGCCTATCAGATACTTTCTTGTGCTCACCAGAAAGTATTGCACGCGGGCATGATGTCTGGGAGACCATCCACTGCATTTCGTTTTTTTGTTTCTGTGTGAAAATGACAGTACAGGAGTTAGTTCAGCTATATTTTAAACTGGGACTTTTTAACCCTGGTAAAACATATTTTGAAGTCTTGTAGTCTGTTTTGGCGCAGGGGATACATCACTTTGGATCGTGTTGTTAATTTCATTCATGGACAGTTACAAACATCTGGCCAACTCTGTGGGTACAGGTGGATGTACACAAAATGCAAGGTGAATGGATTACACGTCAAGAAAGAAGAAGTACGCTTATTTCTAAAAGAACTTGACCTGAGGGGTGTTGAACTCAGAGGAAGGAGACAGCTCCATCACCAAAGTTATTTTGCAAAAAGGGCCCAATTATATTTGGCACTTGGACTCTTATGACTAACTGAAGCCATTTGCTATCTGTATCGATGGCTGCATTGACGGGTTTTCCCAGAAAATGATCTGGATGAATGCATTACAACCAGCAGTGACCCAAAAATCATCAGAGGCTATTACATGGAGGCAGTCCAGAGATTAGGTGGTTGTCCAATGATTTGGTGAGAGTTGGTGGGGCTTCCTCAGAAGGGAATCAATGGGATTCTACATCTCTCTGTTCAATGATCTGAAGGAATGTGGCTTGTTCGATGGTGCATATTTGGACAGAAGTCTAATTCAGTTCTGCTTCATTTGAATCATTCAGGTTAGCTACACATGTATCATATCGTTATGCAAAACCTGCTTTCATCTTAAATTGTGGCCCACAAATGTTCTTTTGTTGTTGTTACATTCTTCAATGAGCAGCTGTCCATCTGTCTGAATCACCGTCATCCATGTGGTGTCGTACAATAATAATTCACAATGAAATGTGGAAATGGCTCTAACAGGGTTTTTTGAGCATGGAGGCGCCGAGCACAACAGCACAACAACAGGCCTGATGCGCCTAATTTTACTAGAAATGTGTTTTTTAGATGAGGTTACCAGAAATGTACGTAAATAAACAAAATATTGCATAACAGAGAGCAGGATCAACAACCTTTCTGTGTTAAATGTGACGTTTTTCCTGCTCTGAATGAGCGCGCACACGTCACGGCTTCTTCATTGTTAATTATTTTTGCTTACTCTGAACTGCCATTTCAGTCAATGATAAACTTCCAAAGACGACTCAAAATATTTCTCTTTATTCAATTAATCCAAAAAGCCTTCTCATTCTTTCTGATAGCTTTTCATTTCGTCTTCACCACTCTCAATTTAACATGATGCGATCATGCAAAACACAAAAGAAGTACCATGGATAGCGCCACTCAGCCAGCCGTGCCAAAACACTTCAGGATTTAATTAGATAATAATTATTAATAATGATAAAAAAAAATCATAAATAGTGAGGGAACTCCATCAGACGGTGCACAAAATAACAGCAATGGCTGCGCATCCATCTCTCTGCTCTTCCATATTTTGTATTTTGATATTTTATATCTTGGATATAAGATGATTTATTTCAAAACTTATCCAAGGCCCACATGAGAATAACAAATTGCATATCAATAAACATGTCATCAGACCATGGAAGAATGACAGGCTACCCAGTGGTCGACCTCGAGTCATGTACATGTTCCCAGAACTCCACACGAGTGACGACCGCATTTCCCCAGTGGACAGAGCTGATGTACAGTTGTGACAGAGTAACTGCACATTTGGACCAGCTGTGCCATGTGACACAGACATCTACAACATCTGCAACATTCTGATGGTGGAGTCACAGCTGCATCTTCCAGCTGATGCTTATCAATCACTGGATCTGTACCTGCATTTGAGGAGTGAGATAAGATCCGCTCTCTAATTTGGGACGGAACGACATTTGTATCCATCTAAACTGAACACGTGATCAGACGATTCTTCTGCAGTCCACCATGCTTTATTCACCAAACATTCTCAGTCGTAAACTTTTCCCAGGAACTCTGTAGAAGCTATATTTGGATTTTTTGATTATTTCTCCGCGGAAAAAGGATTGATCTGTCACTATGAGCACACTGACTGTTACAGACATTAAGAACTTCTGCAGCGATATTGTGCGCAGTTTTTCAAGGTACTTGACAGCCTGTATATTGTCTTTAGAGGGCAACAGTTTCATCAATGTTGCCCTGTAGTGCTTTTTCAAGTGATGCACGCTCATTCTCTGAAAGAAATCTGGCAAATGACATCATCAAGAGTTCTTCATCCACTGAACCAAGTCCTTGACAACAGGCAAGAACAAAAGCTGGTGATAGTCTGATTGGTATGATTTTGTGGTCCAGGTATCCTTTCAACCGCACTCTTCCAAGAGCTCGCCATGCCTTCTCAGAATAGTCCGCTCGTAGTCTGGGTACTCGTTCATCTTCCCCCTCACACTGTTCCAAGAAATCTTCCCAGAACGCAGAGTATACCTCCAACACACCATCACTGTCCACAGCTTTCTCATTTGTAAACTCCATTTTTAGATTAGCATTCAGTAGTTTTGCTTCCATGAAGATATTAATGACATCATCAACTATGTTTACTCGTCTTACTTTCACAAGAAGGAGTTCTTTTTCAAATGGGTCTTGAGATGCTGGAGGACTGCTTGATGATACAGGTCCGTCATTCAGTGTAGAGTGCTGCAAGATTTTTTAAAAAGGTAATTGGGTGTGATTATTGATCGATTAATCAATTGGTGAACAGAAAATGAATCAACGACTTTGACAATCAATATATAAATTTGCCTGCAGAAATGAATTATGCTGTGGTTCTAGATTTGCTGCTTTTCTGTTTTATATCACAATACATGGAATATCTTTTGGTTTGGTAATATTTGGATGAAAAAGTCATCTAAAAACATCAGCTTGGTGTGAGAGAACTTGGGATGACACTGTCACTGTTTTTGTACATTTCATAGACAGAATAATGAACAGGGAAAACTCTTTAAAAGAATCAATAATGGCAGTAATGTTTCTTTGCAGCACTGTTAGAAATAACTCAGTTCTACACTATACCTGCATACTGCTGAAGTCACATGGATTCCAGGGAAGTCTTGATTATCACCATCATCACCACAAACGGGTCCAAAGTGTACTTCAGAGTCATCAAGAGATGCTCCGATGGCAAGGGCAAGAGGGGAATCTGACTCGCCACTGAACAACAGGTCTGCATCTTGATTTGACATTAAACAGTCGTCTTCAGATCCATGCCTGCTTGTCGACTGCCGAATATGACTGCCAACATCATGGGAAGACGGTGGATGCAGGACCTCTGTGTTGCTCATCTCAGGAGTTGCTGGTCTTGATTGGCTGATTGGTTCTCCTCTCTGTTGGAAAAACAAAACAAACATATTATTATTACCTTATCTTTGTGTTTGCATCATCCGATCAAAGCCGTCATGTGTACTAGTGATGCCCGGGCCGACCCGTAACCCGCGGGTCTCGCGGGTTACCCGTGGGTCGGGCTGGGTCGGGTCAAGAAATGTTCACTTTATTGGCGGGGCGGGTCATTAAGGATTACATATGTCCAATACAGCCTACTTCTTAACAACACTGTTGGGTAAATCGCCTGCGACCTGACGTCACAAATGCGCCAAGCAGCGGCCACAACAAACCAGAATCCAAAGAAGCGGGGAAGATGGAAGAAGAAGTGAGGGAAAGATTACGGTCGGGAGAATACAGAGTTAAAAGAAAAGAAGGCCAAGCTGCTAAATCTCATGTTTGGGACAATTTCTGTGAGGTAGTTAGTGCAGTAGACGACAGCAGCATTGGCTATGTGAAGTGCAATTCCTGTGATAAGCTATACAAGCATGAGAGCCACAAGACGGGTACATCCAGCATGACAAGACATGTTTGTGGAGGGTCTAAGAAGAAGGACGTGTCTCAGAGTGGTATAACCGCCTTCCTAAAAAGTAACAAAATTCCAACGCAAGTCAAATCTGAGGTCACCGACGCCTGTGTTGAATTGTGCTGTCAAGATCTGCGTCCCTTTGACATTGTTTCTGGAGATGGATTCTGTGCTGTAGCCCAGTCACTTATTAACGTAGGTGCACGTTACGGATGTGTGAATGCCAGCAGTGTCCTCCCTCACAGGCAAACTGTCTGCGACAGAGCCAAAGCGACGGCCACGGGAAAAAAAGAAATCCTTGCAAAAGAGATTAATAAAGCTCTGGATTGTTGCATTGCAATTACCACTGACATGTGGACTGACGATTACAACAAACGGGCATACACAGCATTTACCGGTCACTTCATCAGTGAAGACTGGAAATTGAAGAGCCGCGTCATAACGACAGCTGAATTTGACTCTACTCTTAAAAAGACAGCTTACAACCTCCACGAGCAGGTGATCAAGGAGCTGCATGACTTTGGTATTGAAGCTGATCGTTTACCAAAAGTCATGTTCGTGAGTGACCAG
>CAEMYA010001748.1:0-25993 GCA_903131615.1 Diplodus sargus | reverse complement strand
CATTGATCCAGAAAACCACCTCTAAAGTTTCAGATGCTGCCACACATAAATACAAATCCAACATCTAATGTGTCCAGAGTCCTGTTATCAACTCTGTCTCTGAGAAATGATGTTTAGTACTTATATACTTGTATTGTCACAAACATTTGACGGAAACAAAATTGCTGTCTTGATTTCATTCCATGGCCACATTTTTAGGATTGCAGGAAGAGAACAAAAAATACATGAACCGATGATGAAAGATGTTTCGCCTTGTGTCACAAATGATATCTGACAAAAGTAAAAGTAAAAGTAAAATTAAATTGTAAATGTTTGTTTTCTTCAGATGCTCCAAAGCTTCCCTCTGTGTCAGTGAGTCCCTCTGCTGAGATAGTGGAGGGCAGTTCAGTGACTCTGACCTGTAGCAGTGATGCTAACCCAGCAGCTAAATACACCTGGTACAAGGAGAAACAAGAACTGCTTCAAAGTCCAGAAGGAAGTTATTATCTTACCTCCATCAGCTCTGAGGACAGAGGGAACTACTCCTGCAAAGCTCAGAACCAACATGGACAGAACTCTTCATCTGTGTTCATAGATGTCCAGTGTGAGTCACACATCCCTCCCAAATCATACATGCTAATATTAAAGCTAATATCAATGGTATTTATCTCCAGACTTTCTCTAAACATGTGTTTGCGTTTGTTGTTGGATATAAAGTTTCTCTGCTTTGCACATCAGGGTCACCAGATCTGTTCTTGGAAACATTTCACCAAACAAACTCTTCAAACACATCATTGTCTAGTTTTCATCTGTGTGAAAGTAACTTAAAAAAATCTGTACATCTCTCCTACAGGTGCTCCAAAGTTTCCCTCTGTGTCAGTGAGTCCCTCTGCTGAGATAGTGGAGTGCAGTTCAGTGACTCTGACCTGTAGCAGTGATGCTAACCCAGCAGCTAATTACACCTGGTACAAGGAGAATGAAGACTCACCAAAAGCATCAGGAAAAGTCTTCACCATCACTGACTTCAGAGCTGAACACAGTGGGAATTATTACTGTGAAGTCCAGAACAGAATAGGTAGAAACAAAACCACTGTACATCTGGCTGTGGTAGGTGAGTTATTGATGGCAGTACAGATGTTATACGTACTTGATAGTATGGAAGATTACAGACATTTTTCTCAGTAAGAGGAGAAAATATTTGACCTCACCTTGGATACTGTAGGAGAAGAATCACTCTGTGAGCTCCTTAACCTGACAGTCACATCCTCTGGTTAGGAGGCAGGACACAGGGGTGTGTTCCAGTTATCTGGGAGTCAGCCTCAAGAAGAAGATCAGATCAGATTTTATCTTTCAGGTGAAACAGTGGTCACAGTTTTGTACTCCGTTATATAATGAAGGGCTCATATGAATAAAATAATCTTGTTTACATGAGTCTGGTTAAAGAACATGTTCCCTGATGTTTCTTCAGTCTTAACTCCCTGTGCACTCAGAGTGAGAGTTTGTCTTTATTGTTGCGCTCCTGCCAAACACATCTAATGTGGCTGTTGGCTTTTGTCTTGTGATCTCTCCTGCTCATAATACACGTGGCAAGAATATTAATGTTGATCCCAGGTCTGAAAACTGCCCATTTGTTGGTTTGTTAGGATGGTGTATTGTTGTACGCAGATGATACTGTCCTATTGGCTTCTTTAGACCTCGACTGAGAAAAGCTCTGACATACTCATTTTACTCGTGTGTATTTACAGCAGTGAAACATGATATGGTTGTTTTCACTTGAACTAGATTGTACATTTGGACTCAAATACCACCTCGGTCTAAATATTTAACCATATCAATTTATTGACATTATGTCAGGGATGTAATCCAACATAATTCAGAAACTGTGTATTACATGTTTTGTCCAGCAGAGGGCACTGTGGAGTTTATGTTTCAACATAATGTCTATGTCATGTATTATACTACATGTGTCCACAGCCTGACAGATAGTCCACCTATACTGAGCAGGACATTAATTGATTTAATACGCTCACATGCACTTTTATCCAGGATGTCTTTGTTTTGTCCCCTTGATTTATCATATATCACTCTGTGGGACCAACAGACCAAAACATGCTGTAACATCCTGATTAACTGTCTGTTTTCTTTTGATCACCATTTCTTAGTATCATGGAAATCAGAGGCTGCTGGAACAATGACTGTCGTTCTCCTGGCTATCATATTCCTCTCTGTCTTCCTGTGGATCAGGTGAGCATCTCTGTTCTACTGAATCACTGAATGTTCAATCACTGCAATATGGAATTAAAACATTTACTCGTTTATGTTTTAATTAACTCTGATAACCAGCAAAAAGAGGGCTTGCAGGGAATCTACTGAGGCTGAAGAGAGACCAGACGACAGGGAACAGGTGAGGATGGTTCTGTATTTAACTGTAGAAGACATAAAACCCAGTCTGGCTCCTGTTTATTCATACTGCTGAGTCACTCAGTGTCTTTAAGGGTTTCTAGAAAACTCATCTGACAGAGGATGACTTCATGTTGCACATTTGACAACAGGGATATTAGGTCCATTAGTACCACAGCTGCTTCTGCTTCAGTTGTTTTCATCCTGGTTTCAATCCTCTATAAAAATGCACTGTTCAAATGAAAGACTCATAGAAAATATGTAGCTGAAAGTAATTCTGTTCATGTCTACCTGACCAGGGACAGCCGGAGGAGCAGGACGACTTTCATTACGCCAGCGTCCACTTCTCCAACAACCAGGCAGATAATATGTACTCCAACATCAGACCAGCTCAGCCTCCAAGACACGTGGAGCAACAGGAAGTAGAGTACGCTGCTGTCAGATATAACAGTGCCAGTACCGGCCCGAGGTGAGCAGCTCTTCATACAGGAACACTACGCAACATTAAAATTAATGTTGGGGTGGGAATTGTTTTATTTCATACAATATCTTTTCCTCTTCTTAGAGCCAGAGGTCAGGGAGCTGCAGAGGATCCAGCTGTGTTGTACAGCACTGTCAACAAAACACACTGACCTGCATTTATAGTCTGAAATTTCTGTTTCTTCATAACATTTGTATTAAAACAATTATATGTCTTAGAGAAGCTTAGATTTATGAACTTAACATACAACAGTGTTCAGCTTAGTGGAAGAATGTGTGAAGTAGCTCATGACTTTTTTATCGATTTATTTGTAAGTATATCTTCTAACATCATCATCATCAACATCAACATCATCCTGTCATCTGATGTGAGAGAGAGGACTTTATTGTCCTTAGTCATTATAACCTAATAAAATAAGTTTTCTCGTGATATGCTTATAGCAAGAAAGCAACACATCGTCCCACGATGTAGAAGAAGAAGACTTGTGCTTGACCTGTTTGTCCTGAGGAAAAAAGGAGTTCATCTTCTTTGGAGGGGGGGAAAGAGGAAGCGAATAGTCAGTCAAACAGATAGGCTTTGTTTAGGTTAATCTTGTCTTGTGGTTGAGAGGTGAGAGGTCAGAGGACGGGTATAGGAAGCAGAGACTCGTTATGGAGACATAAGGGCATGTGATCCTACATAACCCCCACTATGATCCAATGATCGTGGTTGCAAGAACTTTGGATCAATGAAGTCACACTGTTCGTTGTCGAGGTATCCTTGGGCACACTTCATGATCAGAGTGGGTGTCTGTCTCTATCATATGCTAAGGTCTAATCATATAACAAAGAAAGAATGAGGAGGAAACAATATTGATAACCCTTACTTCTTCTGAGGGTTAGTAGGAAGTACTAATCTTGTAGTGTTAGTAACTGTCATGACTGGCTGTAAGACTCATCGGAGTCACGACCTTCAGATTATGTTGGATAATACATTTGTGCATTTATCAAGTTTACACCGTCATACTTAAATAATTTCTATTTCGTTCTTGGGTCTGAATTAGGCTTTATGAGGCCTCTTGTAGGACTCTTGAGGGGATTCTTGTCTTCCCTGTTTGACAGTTAAATCGATAGTTAGACCTGTCTTTAGTGTTTGACTTTTAAATTAATCCATCACTACTTTGCTTATTTTATTGATCTGATATGAGCTTTTAATTTGCATTGTTTTTTAATTAAAAGTGGAGTTTGTTTGGTTTATTAACTTGAGGTTTGATTTAAATCGCAGTTGTCTACAGTTTTAAAGCGTCTGAGAGTTAGTGTGGTAACACAAGAGCTAAAGTATTTAATCTAATTGTAAAGCTACTTGGATATGAGTTAACAGTTTAATTGTTTGACTTGCATATGCGAAGCATATATCAAACTCAAATTTCAAATTTTTTTTAAAAGATTGAAGTTTTAATTAAATTTGGATGAAATTATCGAATGTGTGATTTTACAATTTAATTATTTGATTTTCCTGTGTGATGAGACACATAAATTTACTATGTTAAGTTTTGTAGTATTACAAGTTTCATTATTACGATTGATCAACTCAAAGTTTGGGATTTTACTACAGTTTGAGCAGCAGATGAAGAAGTCAAGAGGTAGGACTTTTTAGCTCCACCCACTGATATACCCCCACTTGTTTTAGCAGGATTTGGCTCAGTGGTGGTTTGACAACTGAGGGAGTAACTTCTAAGCTGTGGAATTCACAGCAGTTGAGTTCACTTTTCACTCAACAGCAACTTCTGGGCGAGGGCGGTCAGAGTGATTTTTTTTTTCTTCTCACAGACAGTTTTCCAGCGCTTCAGAAAGCTTTTAATCCGCAACAAGCATTTCATTCATTTGCTTCGGATTTCACAATTTAAACTGATCGAGGGATTTCTTCACCTCCTTAACACAGTCTAAACTTTTTCTTTTAACTCAGCATTTTATTCATTTACTGGTATTTTCACAATAAGGACTTGAGCAAGGGATTTTGTCACCTTTACACAGTCAAAATACACTGTCTTCTTGACAGGAATGTTGCCACAGCAACCGAACTTAATACTACACTACACAGAGTGGTACTTTAAAGAAAAACCTCTCACTGTTAACACAGTTGTCTTCTGTTTAGTTAGCTACTCCAAATCAGAAGACGCAAGGCTCTGAGCAAATTAAACATCTTGCTGGAGCATCGCAGACGATTGCAATTTAACCCAGGAATAGGAATAAACCTCTGGCGCAGCGCAGCAGGAATGTCTTATCCAAATCTATTATTTGAAAGTGTACAGTGACACTCATGCATGCAAATAGGTCACGGATCTGGTTACACGCAGCATCCGGACAACACAATAACGCGCGGTGGCTCTGAACAGCCTTTTAACTCACAGATCTGTTTACAACGCAGAATTTGGTTACATTAATTTTAACATCAACGGTGATGGAAAGCTCTCTTATCGCTCATAAATCTAGTTACAATGCAGCATTCATACACATTAATTTTATCTTAAGCAACGCTTAAAGCTCAGCAAACTTTTATTTTCAGGCACAATTCAAGGTGTGTGCAGTCAAAAATATAAGTATCGCACTAATCACTCGGTGGACTGTCAGACTATATAAAAAAAAGCTTGGGTTTTGATTGTTACAATCGATAGTTGTCTGTAGTTAATTTAACGCAGAGAACCGTGGTTTTGGGGTGGCCTCACACGGGGCATCATATAAATATGTAGGAAAGGAAAAGTATATATCGTATATGGGCCTCACATGGATGGAACCACGATATATAATGTAGGAGACACTACCTTGATAATATGATAATTACTCACTGTCAATCAATAACAGTTTTAGACGGGGCACCTTCTTCGTGTTGATTTGATCCGGATAACCCGAAGGATGTTATCCAGACCCAACCGTATAAGTTTGGCTTGAACAGTTGGCATCAATTTAATCAGTCTGATAACTTTCAAATTTATATTTGATCTCCTATTCTGAAGCAGTGAATTCTTTGCACGTATCCATTGGTTCTCCACATTAAAATTAAGTTTCAGACAAATACAAACGATTTTATATGTTTATTGACTAAATAATTAGGGGTAACATAAATAAAACTGACAATTTTAGACAAACAACAGATGACAGAAAATGTAAAGATTGTAATTAGGAAAGTAATAAAGTTATGTGGCCATCCGCAGATGGTAAAGTTAAAGGGTCGGGTTTTATATTTATTAAATATTACGGAAGTAATTTTTAATACTAACGAGACCCTAATCTCAATTTTCTTAAGTTCATAGGATAGAAGTCAGAACTTAGGCAGAAGAAATAACCTAAACAGAAGTCAGAACTCTAGACACCACTCATTCTCACATGTGTGGATCCAGTTGTATGAAGGCGTTCAGCCTGGTTTGTCTGGGAGTCAGGAGGTCCTGAAGCTTGGTCTCCTTGAGAGTTCTGGGTTGGACTACAGCACGGCGCGTCGGTTCGATATCCAGAAGGAAGGCCGGCACTCTGTTGAGGAGCTCTTGGTCCGTAGGCCCAGCGGGGTTTCCGCCTTGGGAGCGCTGGGGGCAGAGTCGGTCTCAGGTAGGAGCACACATAGTCTCTTTTGTTGGAGACTCCTGGCCAGGCTTCTGAAGCAGACAATGATTGCAACGTTCTTCATCAGATGAGTAGTCTTGAAAAAGACTTTTTCTTTGTTGTTTCAAGTGGTGGTTCTTAAGTTCTGATTCTGAAACTAATTCAACTTCTTCTGGATCAGGCGATGATACTTTAACGGTTTATTAAAATCAAAAATCTAAAAGAAAAGAATTTCGTTCTATTAAAAATTTTAGATAAAAGTAAAGCACTCAAAGTAGTGGTTCAATTCGCTTTTCTTAGAGCTTGTTGCAAAAATAAAAGTAAAGATTACTTTAAAAATAAAAAGAAAAGAAAAGAAGAGAGAAGAGAAACAGGAGAGATGCAGGGAGAGAGAAGTGTAGTGACAGAAGAGAATCACCGAAGAAAAGGGCAGAAGAGTGACGAAAAAGTGAGGATGAGAAAAATGAAGCGAGTGAGCAGAGCCTGTCTGTTTTATGGCCTGCTGCAGGCAGCCTGAAAACAGGAGTGGGGGCTGGCTGACAATCATTCCTTCTGTGTCCTGAGTTTAGGCTCACAGAAGTTTAATCTAATTAAACTATTGTTTTAATGTTTCAAAATCATGTTTAACCTTCCCAAAAACTTCACCATCTTAAAAGTCGAATTTTTGTCTTCGTTCAAAGATGTAACATGATCATTCATCGTTCAAAAAGAATTAAAACATGACTAAGGAATAAAACAATAAAGTATACAACATAAGACAATAATGTATACAGTAGGACCAAGGACTTATACATATTCCTTGTAGTTCTATCTTAACAAAACATATCAGAAATTTAACGGGTAAATAACACCAGTATTACACAAAGAGGAATAAGGATCTGTAAGTCACCCAGGGGAGGGGCTGGTTTCTCCCAGACCTCAAACTCATTTAAGCAATAAACTTCATCTGGGCTTACCAATAACATGGGAAAGATCTATTGTATGACCTTCTTTGGCAATTTGGGAATCTGCTAACATTAAGAATGAGATTGTAGCTTAATAGTAATTCAGAACGTATTGGGATTTGGATAAGTAGAGGGACAGAGAGAGATATGTTGGAATGTCACAGGCAGGGTCGTAAAACAGTTCGGCCCCTGGGGGTGGGGGGGGACTGGGTCAACTTTACCATGACCAACATCTACCCCCACTTCCTGTCATCTGATGTGGGAGAGAGGACTCTATTGTCCTTAGTCATTATAACTTAATAAAATAAGTTTTCTCGTGATATGCTTATAGCAAGAAAGCAACACATCGTCCCACTCTGTAGAAGAAGAAGAGTTCATCTTCTTTGGAGGGTGGGAAAGAGGAAGCGAATAGTCAGTCAAACAGATAGGCTTTGTTTAGGTTAATCTTGTCTTGTGGTTGAGAGGTGAGAGGTCAGAGGACGGGTATAGGAAGCAGAGACTCGTGATGGGGACATAAGGGCATGTGATCCTACAAGAGAGACGGAGAGCGCTCGATAGTGAGGACGCCAAGACGGCAGGCGCCGGGAATGCCGGAAACAGCGGGCACCGCATTACCGAGGACGCCAACATCAGGGTGCCAGGCACCGGGAATGGTGAGCGCTGGGAAACGATGGGAGCCATGACAACGAGGGCGCCAGAATGCCAGGAAGTCAGAGGCTTGCAACTGTGAGCACCGGAAACACTAGGGATGTTGGGCACCATGACACCGAGGACGCCAAAGTCAGGACGCCGGGCGCCTGGAACGGTGGGAGCCTGGAACGCTAAAGACGGTGGGCTGCAGGCCTCGTTCACCATTGCCGGAAGTATACTAACTAAGAACCTGTGTTCGTTTTTTGAAAGTCCTAGGCTCACAAACCTAGGTGGCGTTGTCGACTTTTTAACTAAAACATCTTTTTACATTCTTTTAACCACCCTCCCCACATTTATATTACCTGTTTATGAGCTGACTGCGATATCATGAAGTGAAGGGTAATGTGGTGGTGTTTTAGCATTTGTAAGCATGAAACCACTACATTTGTAATGTCTGGACATTTCCAAACATGATCTTTTCTGAAACCTAACAAGTGTTTTTCTTGCCCAAAACTTATCAGACCTTTAGCAGAGTGTTGCTACAACATACAATTGAAAATCTTGAACTCGGACTTCATTTTGATCTCAGCTCCACACCTGTAAAGTTTTGTTACTGCGTCTTGTACGATAATAACAATCGTGTGGTGACAAAATCTGTCCACAGAAAGCCAGCGACATGAAAACACCTGGCTGTTGTCCAGGATGTTGTCAAAACTGCCCCTGTGGTAGTTCTTGCTACAGTCGGTGTCCCCAGGATTACATTCTGCCATGGTGACACACACTCACACACACACACACACACACACACACTGTAGAACTCATGGAGCATCAAAGGTTTCAGGTTAAATGTGGCTATCAATAATAATTAATGATTATCAGGAATAATTATTAAGTATGATAAATAATATGATCTAATTTAGATCGCACTTTAACGCACAGCCAATGGTGCCCCGTGTAAGGCAACACACAACACACCTGTCATGCTGTTGTGTGTTGAGAGACCATGGTTTGAGGGCAGTTTTTCATGTGTCAACATGCACTAAAATTGTGCAGTGATATGTCTAACTAGGTTGTTACACCTTCTTAAGCCTGAATCTTCACTGTAGCTGCTGATCGAAGCACAAGCTCGAACACATGTGAAGGGCGTACATGACATCTTTTCAAGCCAATTTGCGATCTTGGGGCTTCTGGAGGCCTGGTTTACACCTGACAAGCTGTATAGAGCCTTTTTATAGTTTTTAAACAAGTCTTCAGTTATGTATGAGAACACGGTTTTCTATGAATTTCCAGAAATGTTTTGAGGACTACAAAACTTCACCACACTTTCCATCACCAAGTCAAAATGAAAGAAGTGTTAGTCAACATTTTGGACATCTCTGCACAGTTTATCAGTTTGAACCACCTAAATGAGCCAAAGTCGTTAAAAACCGTTGTGTGTCCTCATCGGATCCTACCAGCCTTCTTGAATTATGTGTGTCACATGTTCATATGCTGTTAACACTAACAGATGTGGGAGTTTCTCTCGGCTCAGAGTTCTGCTTTTCTCTGCACACAGCAGCAACCTGACTGCAGAGTGAACAGAGAAGAAACAAACCAGGAAACAGCAACAACATGTCATTCTCCATCCTCTCTTACAATGAACCCTCTGCTCTTCATCCTCTTCAGTCAAACTGCCTCGTGGTTCACAGGTACAATGCATTCCTGTTCCTTCACTACACCTGCAGACTGTGTGACATCCTGCCTCAGAGCACAGAGAGATTAACTGTTGAGGGCAGCTGTAAATATTACAATCAAAAATGTGACTTAATGCATCCCATACTGCATTTATTATTGAATTCATACTTTGCAAGACAACACAACTTTAGTACGATGTGGGTGTTGGCTCGCACTTGGCACGCCATGTATGATAATAACCTGAAGAGGAAGGAAACGTAGTCGTTTAAGAGGCTGATATTTGACTTCTGCTCACTCACAACTGAGGAACGGCTTCTTTCAAGACGACGTCCGTCTTCATTGTAGGTAGAATTGTTTGTAGGTGTGACTGATACTGTAAACCTCCTGTGTGCGTCATTATTTTATCTGCTGACATGTTTTATTGTCTCTGAAACCTCACAGAGAGATCAGAGGAGCAGATATGAGTTTATCTGCAGCAGTGAGTGGATTTGTCGTCTTCCTTCTCTCTGTGTCAGGTACAGTTACATTTACTGCATTTAAAGAGGGAATCTGGACTTTTGCATGAAGTAGCTGTGTGCTCAGCACTTTTACACGCTGTAAACTGAGAATATTTTGAGTTTTCAGAACTTTTCCCTTCTCATCCTGTTGAATGTGTTCTAAAGTCGACCCTGGCTGCAGAAGCAGCAGCTCGTGTGGAGGACGATTAGTTTGTATTTGCAGCTACTTTTATCACAGTGAAGTTTTTTGGAGGGATATTGTTCTCACAGTAAAACCCCAAAAACTGACTGTACTTCTTGTATATGATGGTACATCCGCACCACTCCCTGCTAGTTCTGTTAGTGCTGTGTGACCTCAGTGTGATGTTTCCATACTATATGCAGACAAGCTTATCTTTACATCGTAGCTGCTTGAAGCAGTTTGACAACTCGGTGTTCTGCTTTTATTTTTGTAGTTTTCACACTCAGCAGCATCCTGACGACAGAGTGAACAGAGAGAACTGACCAAGAACAGGACAGACTCTAATAAATACTATTTCTCCTCTTATCCTGCTAGTTTAACTGTAGAAAGCATGTTCACATCTTCCACTCTTCCTTTGTTTGTGTTCATCCTGGTGTCATTCAGAAATAACATACAAAAGTCATAAAGTGTTATTTATTTAAACATTAGTTAGAAGTGTGTTTTCTGATGTTCTCTGTGTTACAGTGATACAGGGTCAGGATGACTGGGGAGTGACTTACAGCTCTACTGAGATCTGTGCCTTAAAAGGATCAACAGTGGACATGAGCTGCACCTACAGATACCCATCCACTGTAAAGAGAGTTGAGAACAGATTCTGGTTTTCAAAAGAGAGTAATGGTGTTTATACAGATCTGAGAACAGACCCAGAGTATTCAGGTCGTGTGCAGTATGACTGTGTTAACAACAACTGCACTCTGAGAATCTCAGACCTGAGAGAGAGCGACTCAGCTGAGTACAAGTTCAGATTTATTACAGACCAAGAAGGTGGAAAATATTCTGGTGAACCTGGAGTCACTTTGTCTGTCAAAGGTAACATTTTCATCTGAATGTTTATTAAGTTATGTGTGTGTGTGTGTGTGTGTGTGTGTGTGTGTGTGTGTGTGTGTGTGTGTGTGTGAAATTCAGTCTAAAATGAAGACTTTTGTTTCTTATTCACATTCAGATCTACAGGTGAGGGTGGACAGCTTACATGTCTATCCCTCTGAACTCTGGGCGGCACTGATGTGTCACAGCAGTTGTCTTCCACCTGGTCGTCTTCGCTACGTCTGGTACAAGAATGGACGGATCATTCAGGGACGAGCATCTCTTTATTATTCAGACCACTTCACTCCCACCGACAGCTTTTCCTGTGCTGTAGAAGGACATGAGAACTTCCGCTCTCCGCCACTGTGTGAGTTTACTTACAGTCGTCCACTGAAATAACACCTGGTGGAGCCTTTTGAGCCGACCTGTTGTACTGGACCTTAACTACATGTAATTCAGTGGTATTTGGTGATTCATTGTGCAGAATTGGGTGACAAACAAATCACAGCTCTGATACAAAACACTTGATGATTTCAGGTTTTAACTGTTTTGATTCTGGTTATTTCACAAAACATGAATGAAGACAATGAAGTATTTCACTTCATTCTTTCCACTCATGTTCTTTTGCCAACTTGTGAAAAGATTTCATGTGCACTCCTCTTATTTAACTACAAGATTTGATGACTAAACATGAAACTGTCCAAAGACACTGAACCAGGATCATTTCCTTGATCTGCTGCCTTCAGCACTGATGAACTGTGAGACAATTTGAGTCTTTGTGTGCTTCATGTTTTTAATTTGAACTAAAAGTTAGATGAACTAGGTTTAGTTTCTCTGATGTGTGCCTTATGTGGATCCCTAATGCTAACACACATATCGAAATGAAATGTAAAATGTGTTCTTGTTTTCTCCTCCAGATCCCGTGAGGGTCCCCTCTGTGTCAGTGAGTCCCTCTGCTGAGATAGTGGAGGGCAGTTCAGTGACTCTGACCTGTAGCAGTGATGCTAACCCAGCAGCTAAATACACCTGGTACAAGAGCAAAGGAAATGCAGACCCTCAACCTGTCATTAAAGAACCACAGCTTGTCTTCAGCTCCATCCAGTCCTCTGACTCTGGAGAGTATTACTGTACAGCTGAGAGCGAGCTGTGGGGGAAGATGTCTAAATACATCTATATTAATGTGAAATGTGAGTAAAACGCAGCTGATTTAAATCCACTAATGACAACTTTTAAAAACTTTATTACCCAGTCAGGTGTTTTGCTGATCGTGCACTTTCTCCAGCTCTGCCTGTTTCACCTTCACAGTCTGCTGCTGTTGTTCACTGAGCAGCTACAGTAGATGATGAAATGATGTTTGATTTACAAACTGTTTCCAGATCTGCACAGATGTTCATTGATCCAGAAAACCACCTCTAAAGTTTCAGATGCTGCCGCACATAAATACACATCCAACATCTAATGTGTCCAGAGTCCTGTTATCAACTCTGTCTCTGAGGAATGATGTTCATATATTAGTAGTTTGTTTCACCAGATACGTGAAAACAAAATTGCTGACTGGATTTGATTACAAGGCAACTTTTTTAGTATTGTAGAAAGTGATTAAATTACAGAACAAACATCATCAGTTTGTACCATAACTTCACTGCAGGACATGAATGTAGAGGAAGCTCTGACTGCAGCAACGGAAATATATATTGATTTTGTGGCTTGTGCTTAGGAATATAATATCATAAATCTTATCGAGGCCACCTTTTCATATATATAATTTACCTCTGTCATTCAGTGTCATTGCATTTTCTGTTGTTCTCTGTGTTACAGTGATACAGGGTCAGGATGACTGGGGAGTGACTTACAGCTCTACTAAGATCTGTGCCTTAAAAGGATCAACAGTGGACATGAGCTGCACCTACAGATACCCATCCACTGTACAGAGAGTTGAGAACAGATTCTGGTTTACAAAAGAGAGTAAAGATGTTTATACAGATTTAAGAGCAGACGCAGAGTATTCAGGTCGTGTGCAGTATGACTGTGTTAACAACAACTGCACTCTGAGAATCACAGACCTGAGAGAGAGCGACTCAGCTGAGTACAAGTTCAGATTCATTACAGACCGAGAAGGTGGGAGATATTCTGGTAAACCTGGAGTCACTTTGACTGTCAAAGGTAACATTTTCATCTGAATATTTATTAAGTTATCTGTGTGTGTGTGTGTGTGTGTGTGTGTGTTGACATTCAGTGTGAAATCAAGACTTTTTTTTCTTATTCATATATTCAGATCTGCAGGTGAGGGTGAACAGACTACAGGCCTCGACACGCAGGACAGAGTTGAAGTGTCACAGCAGTTGTCTTCTACCTGGTCATCTTCACTACGTCTGGTACAAGAATGGAGAGATCATTCAGGGACAAACATCTTATTATTATTCAGGCACCATCACTCCTACAGACAGCTTTTCCTGTGCTGTAGAAGGACATGAGTACTTCCGCTCTCCTCCACTGTGTGAGTTTACTTACAGTCGTCCACTGAAATGACACCTGGTGGAGCCTTTTGAGCCGAGCTGTTGTACTGGACCTTAACTACATGTAATTCAGTGGTATTTGGTGATAAATTGTGCAGAACTGAGTGACAACCAAATCACAGCCCCATGAGATTGTAGACATGATGCATAAATTATCTTTCATTGTCTGTCTGCAAAATTAAACTGTTAAATATCAGCTCACAGTGGAGATTATCTAAAAGAAGGTTCACCTTCATTCTTTTTGATTTACGGAGAAAACCCATCTTTGTCTGTTCGTATCTTTTGTTGACACTTTCATTAATTAATTTGTTATTAACCAATCTCTAATTTCTGATATAAAACACTTGATGGTTTCAGGTTTTAACTGTTTTGATATCATTATTTTACGGAGAAAAAAAAACATGAATGAAGACAATGAAGTATCTAACTTCATTCTTTCCACTCATGTTCTTTTACCAACTTGTGAAAAGATTTCATGTGCACTCCTCTTATTTAACTACTGGAGTTGAGGAGTAAACATGAAACTGTCCAAAGACACTGAACCAGGATAATTTCCTTGATCTGCTGCCTTCAGCACTGATGAACTGTGAGACAATTTGAGTCTTTGTGTGCTGTATGTTTTTAATTTGAATCAAAAGTAATTTGAACTAGGTTTAGTTTCTCTGATGTGTGCCTTATGTGGATCCCTAATGCCAACACACATCTGGAAATTAAATGTAAAATGTGGTCATGTTTTCTCCTCCAGATCCCATGAGGGTTCCCTCTGTGTCAGTGAGTCCCTCTGCTGAGATAGTGGAGGGCAGTTCAGTGACTCTGACCTGTAGCAGTGATGCTAACCCAGCAGCTAAATACATCTGGTACAAGAACTAAGGAAATGCAGACCGTCAACCTCTCAGTAAAGAACCACAGCTTGTCTTCAGCTCCATCCAGTCCTCTGACTCTGGAGAGTATTACTGTACAGCTGAGAACGAGCTGTGGGGGAAGATGTCTGAATACATCTATATTAATGTGAAATGTGAGTAAAACGCAGCTGATTTAAATCAACTAATGACTTTTTAAAAACGTTATTACCCAGTCAGGTGTTTTGCTGATGGTGCACTTTCTCCAGCTCTGCCTGTTTCACCTTCACAGTCTGCTGCTGTTGTTCACTGAGCAGCTACAGTAGATGATGAAATGATGTTTGATCCACAAACTGTTTCCAGATCTGCACAGATGTTCATTGATCCAGAAAACCACCTCTAAAGTTTCAGATGCTGCCACACATAACTACACATCCAACATGTAATGTGTCCAGAGTCCTGTTATCAACTCTGTCTCTGAGAAATGATGTTCATATATTAGTAGTTTGTTTCACCAGATACGTGAAAACAAAATTGCAAACTGGATTTGATACAAAGTAACTTTTTTTAGTATTGTAGAAAGTGATTAAATTACAGAACCAACATCATTAGTTTGTACCATAACTTCACTGCAGGACACCAATGTAGAGGAAGCTCTGACTACAGCAAAGAAAATATAATATATATTGATTTTGTAGCTTGTGCTAACCAGGAATATGATATGAAAATTATATAGAGCCACCTTTTTATCTACATAATTTACATCTGTTATTCAGTGTCATTGTGTTTTCTGATGTTCTCTGTGTAACAGTGATACAGGGTCAGGATGACTGGGGAGTGACTTACAGCTCTACTGAGATCTGTGCCTTAAAAGGATCAACAGTGGACATGAGCTGCACCTACAGATACCCATCCACTGTACAGAGAGTTGAGAACAGATTCTGGTTTACAAAAAAGATTAAAGGTGTTCATACAGATTTAAGAACAGACCCACAGTATTCAGGTCGTGTGCAGTATGTTTGTGTTAACAACAACTGCACTCTGAGAATCACAACCCTGAGAGAGAGCGACTCAGCTGAGTACAAGTTCAGATTCATTACAGACCAAGAAGGTGGGAAATATTCTGGTTTACCTGGAGTGACTTTGTCTGTCAAAGGTAACATTTTCATCTGAATATTTATTGTTATCTCTGTGTGTGTGTGTGTGTGTGTGTGTGTGTGTGTGTGTGTGTGTGTGTTTTGACATTCAGTATAAATGACGACTTCTGTTTCTTATTCACATATTCAGATCTGCAGGTGAGGGTAAACAGCTTACAGGCCTCTCCCTCTGAGCTCTGGGCAGAGCTGAAGTGTCACAGCAGTTGTCTTCTACCTGGTCATCTTCGCTACATCTGGTACAAGAATGGACGGATCATTCAGGGACAGACATCTTATTACTGTTCAGTCCACTTCACTCCTACAGACAGCTTTTCCTGTGCTGTAGAAGGATATGAGAACTTCTGCTCTCCTCCACTTAGTGAGTTTACTTACAGTCGTCCACTGAAATAACACCTGGTGGAGCCTTTGGAGCCGACCTGTTGTACTGGACCTTAACTACATGTAATTCAGTGGTATTTGGTGATTCATTGTGCAGAATTGGGTGGCAAACAAATCACAGCCCCATGAGATTGTAGACATGATGCATAAATATCTTTCATTGTCTGTCTGCAAAATGGAACAGTTAAATATCAGCTCACAGTGGAGATTATGTGAAACGATTATGGTGAGGTTTTACTTTAGGACCCAAATGCAGACACACTCACAGGAGGCAGGAAATGGAGGAAACAAAAAGCGAGCTTTATTAACAAAAGTGGAATTAATACAAAAACCAAGGGATCCTAGACACACAAGCCAGTCATAAAGACAGAATACAAAGTAGTAACTAAAAGAATCAAAAAACAAACAAAAAGTAAGGCTCAAATAAGAGTAAGAATTAAGAAACCAAAAAACATACCAAGTGTGAGACACGAGGAATGACAGACCAAGACGGGGGTAACCAGGAAAAGTCAGACTGACAGAGGACATCACGAATGAACTGACCAAGACAAGAGCGAGGACAAAGACTATGTACAGACACACTAATGATGGGACGAGGAACAGGTGAGGTAACAAAGGCAAAACCACAAAGAGGGAAAAACACACAGGAGAAACTGAAAAGCAAGAAGAGGCACACGAGGGTATGATTTCAAAATAAAACCGGAAATAAAACACAACAAAAAGACACTGAATTATGACAAAAACAAGATTTACCTTCAGGTCTTTAGCATGTCAGTTCTTTTATGATTTCCAACATACTCATAGTGATTCCATGTTCATCTGTTTTTATCTCATGCCAACACATATATTGAAATTAAATGTAAAATGTGTTCATGTTTTCTCCTCCAGATCCCGTGAGGGTCCCCTCTGTGTCTGTGAGTCCCTCTGCTGAGATAGTGGAGGGCAGTTCAGTGACTCTGACCTGTAGCAGTGATGCTAACCCAGCAGCTAGTTACACCTGGTACAAGAACAAAGGAAATGCAGACCGTCAACCTCTCAGTAAAGAACCACAGCTTGTCTTCAGCTCCATCCAGTCCTCTGACTCTGGAGAGTATTACTGTACAGCTGAGAACCAGCTGTGGGGGAAGATGTCTAAATACATCTATATTAATGTGAAATGTGAGTAAAATGCAGCTGATTTAAATCAACTAATGACAACTTTTAAAACTTTTTTACCCAGTCAGGTGTTTTGCTGATCGTGCACTTTCTCCAGCTCTGCCTGTTTCACCTTCACAGTCTGCTGCTGTTGTTCACTGAGCAGCTACAGTAGATGATGAAATGGTGTTTGATGTACAAACTGTTTCCAGATCTGCACAGATGTTCATTGATCCAGAAAACCACCTCTAAAGTTTCAGATGCTGCCACACATAAATACACATCCAACATCTAATGTGTCCAGAGTCCTGTTATCAACTCTGTCTCTGAGGAATGATGTTCATATATTAGTAGTTTGTTTCACCAGATATGTGAAAACAAAATTGCTGACTGAATTTGATTACAAGGCAACTTTTTTAGTATTGTAGAAAATGATAAAATTACAGAACCAACATCATCAGTTTGTACCATAAATTCACTGCAGGACACTAATATAGAGGAAGCTCTGACTGCAGCAAAGGAAATATAATATATATATTGTAGGAGACAATACATTGATAGTAATGTGATAATTAATGACTGGTAATTAATTATACTTTATACTTTATAAGTTATACGGGGCACCACCCTCCTATTGATTTTATCTGGATAAGGGGAAGGACATTATTCAGAACCAACCATACGATTGGAATATCAATTTAATCAGTCTGTTAAATTTCAAATTTATATTTGATCTCCTATTCTGAAGCAGTGAATTCTTTCCACGATCCCATCGATTTCCCACTTCAAATTAAACGTGCATGGACAACGACATAAGATTAAATATGTTTATTAACTAAATAAATGCAGATTAAATGACATGAGATAATAATAAAACAGGTGACAAAGTAACAGAAAAGTGAGGATTGTGGATTAATTATTGAATAGATTTTTGACAATGGTGGATTTTAACGTGCGGACCGTTAAATTCGCTATGGGATTAATTTATAACGAGGTTATATGAGAGATGTCTTTGAATTCACGATATATATTTGAAGCTTTCACAAACACCAACTCTGATTGCATTCATGCGTGACTCTTGTAGTGTGTGGAGTTTTCAGCCTACTTTGTTGAAGACGAGGTCTCAGAACTCGGATTCTCTCAGTCAGCTCCGTCTCAGCCTGGATGCAGATGCAGAGGCAGTGTAGGCACTGGATGATGACAAGGCGGCTTTCCCGATGACGTCTTTTTACCGGCACAGCGGGGATTCCGTCTGAATGCTCCGGGCCTGTCGGCTTCAGAACCGCCGGAATTCGATGCCGTCTCAGGTCGAGCATCCTATGCCCAGCGAAGTGTCTCGCTTGAGATCGTTGGAGGCGGCACGGGCGAAGTTGGCTGACAAGTCTTTTGGCTGCAGGCTATCTTTCTTCACGGTTTCTTGAGCAGCTAAACTGCACCGACTTTGAATGGTTAAACACTTATCAGAGTCTCGGTAGAATTGGTGATTATGGGCTCCGAATATATATATATTCAAGAAAACAAAAATGACTTATTTGGCTTGAATACGATACGTTAATGATTTTAAATAATGCAAAAAGAATACATTTCGCTCTTGCTTAGATTTCAAAGAAAGATCTTTTCCAAATAAAAGCGCGTCTCACATGAAGAGCATTCGTTACAAGTGTCTCAAGTCTCCAAATATTTCTAAGTCTCGGAGTTTCAAAAATCTGGCAAAGTACAAAAGTAAATGGAAAAATAAAGAAGTTACGCGCAAAAAGAAAAAGGAGCGAAGATTTAAAAAAAAAGAAGAGGAACAGACTAAGAGTTAAGAGCAAGAGTGTAAGAGAAGTGATGGGACACGATGTGTCTCTTTTTAAGGCTGAGGAGAGGGCGGCTCCGCGGGGGCTCGTCATGTTGTTCCCTCCAGGCCATATGTTCACTGATCAAATCACGGACTTATTAGGCCTACTTATTGCTGAATAAAACTATCCTTCTGAAAGTTTTAAGATCGCGATTGACTGTTCACCTAAATCCACCATAAGTTTTCACATAAAACATTTGGTTACATGATCAAAAGGAAATAAACGGAATTGCCTAATAGGCAAAAGGAATGATCAGTTATAATACATGCAACACATAGATACATAACCTCCGCCAGCATTGATGGCTCGAATCCGTTTCACATAGTGCTGACTTATACTTTGCATATATATATTGCAAACATATGTTGGAGGTGAAAGACAGTATAGATAAACATTAATTGTGGATTACATTACTTAAGAAAGTCCTCTGGGTACTATACCAAAACTTATCAGGAGGTGGTACTGTGGCTCCATCAGGAACTCAGACATTAAAAATTAACAATTGGGGTTATAGTTAGGATCACATCTAGAAAATAAGAAACATATCAAAATGTAGATCTGGTCCTTCCGTGGAAGAATATATTGTTAAAGAAAGGATAATAATAATTCTTGGCATCTTTTTTTTTTTTTGATTAGGAAAATCATCAGGACTCTCTCCACTTCTCTCGTTAGTATGGAAATGTTTATGGTTCTCTTTTATGACTACTGATTTCACGGTAGCATGGGACACTTCGGATGATGGTGGGTATCCTTACACAAGGCTCTTGTTCTCGGACAGGAAGTTGGGTGAAGGAATATTAAGTCCAACAGATATGCTTTTGTTTGTAACCACAGTTTTTTAATATAATAGGTGATTGAAGGGAGTCTGGTGGTTTTTCTCGTGTACTGGGAAAGGAGTCTCTTCCCGCAAGCAACATGTCACATGGTGTCTTCTAACTAGCAGGGTGCAGGGAGAAGGGGAAAAAGGGGCCAGGTCATGAGGAGGTGACAGGGAATAAGGTGATAGGTGAATTGGACACAGACATGCAGATCGCATCTCCTTGTTGTGGCATAAGCGACGAGGGCAAGTTCCTACAATATAGATTTTGTAGCTTGTGCTAACCAGGAATATAATATCATATATAATTAAAGCTGCAAACAGTGATGAACGGGCCCTTGCAGTCCACGCACGTTGGGCTGTGGCTCCGTCGGAGAGCGCACTCACCTGTTACTTGCATGTGATGTTGTAGTGTATGATGTTGAGAAAACAGGCAGAATGTCATGTAAACCGGATGATGTTTTTCTGACTTCCTGTTTCAAGTGGGTGGCACTGTGGATATCATACAGGAATGATGCATAGACATATAAATGGCGACACCCTCTACATATGTAAGCACTTTGGTGGAGATCGTTGAAGTAATAAGGAATTGATGTTATATGGCGAAGCTTCGAAAATTGACCACACCAGATTTTGATAGCTTTTCATCTTCAAGGACTGAGGATGAAACTGAGTGAATGTAAAGTCTGTGGTGTGAAATCACAATGTGGTCAGAGGAGTTTGCTGAAGTACGAGGCATGGGAATGAGTCAAAATGGCAACGAAAATCAAAATAGCCGACTTCCTGTTGGAGTGACAGTTTGGTACCATGGATGTTTTTAATGCATCTGGTGATGATACATGTGCATATCAAGTTTCGTTCATGTATGTGCATGTAGGAGGCAGTAGAGTCCCCCGGTAACATCTTTGTCAGCTATCCTCAGGAGGGCATTGTCAATGATTCGACAAAGTTTTGTGTTAATCCTACCAACAGATGTTGAGATATAAAGTACTTCAATTTATGGAGCGCCACCTAGTGGTCATTGCTCAAAATGTTGCACAGAGCCTCAGGTGCTCATGGGTAAATAGTAATTTGAGTTTGATGTCATCGGGACACAGCAAAGTGTAGATATGCATCACTTCCTGTTTGGAACCAAATCTGCAGGAAGTTGTTCTTTAATAACTTGAGTATCGTACGGACGATCAACATTCTTTTGATACGTTTTTGTCAGAAGGGTCCACAGACGCTTTGTGCAAAGTTTGGTGCGAATCAGTGAAATTGCCTGGGAGGAGTTCGAAAAAGTAGGTTTGCGACATTTTGCAAATTTGCGGAAAAAAACGGTAGGCAGAAATGGCCGTGGTCCATGTCACAAGATTCAGCACAATTCGGGGTTTTTGAATGTTCCATAAAGTATATCCGAGTTATAAGCCATAGCGCACTTTCCTTGATTATAGCACCACCGAGTGGTGGAAGTTGACGGTGACAATAGATTATGACATTTTTCGCCAGGTGTGACGTATATTCCAAGTTTGGTGACTTTTGGGGTATGTTCAGGCAGTGGAAAATGTAATCATTTGGGACAAAAAAGTTGTCGTTCGAGAAACAATAGGGACCTTGCAGGTTTCCTTGCTCGGGCCCTAATAAACAATTGAATGTCAAATTTCACTGAGAAAACTCATCTGCATCCCAAAATTA
Source organism: Diplodus sargus (assembly GCA_903131615.1). Taxonomy (NCBI): domain Eukaryota; kingdom Metazoa; phylum Chordata; class Actinopteri; order Spariformes; family Sparidae; genus Diplodus; species Diplodus sargus. Next base: position 4,415 of record CAEMYA010001748.1, on the reverse strand, counting down.
AAGGTATCATGTTTTCTCCTTCAGATGCTCCAAGACTTCCCTCTGTGTCAGTGAGTCCCTCTGCTGAGATAGTGGAGGGCAGTTCAGTGACTCTGACCTGTAGCACTGATGCAAACCCAGAAGCTAATTACACCTGGTACAAGGAGAAACAAAAACTGCTTCGAGGACAGACGGGCATCTATTATTCCTTCTCCATCAGCTCTGAGGACAGAGGGAACTACACCTGCAAGTCTGAGAATCAGTATGGAGAGATCATGTCCTCATCTGTATCAGTCGAAGTCCAGTGTGAGTACAAAATATAAGCAGCTCTGGTGTCCTGCTGACTCAGCGATAAGGGACATATGACTTGTAGCTGCAGTGAACCTGCTTCACATGTTTACACACATATCTCCAGATATAATGTGAATTTACTGTTAACTGTGGTCTTTTTGTGTAGGTTGGAAGACGATAGTTTAAAAAAGGCAAAATACAAGTTTATGTTCACAGAACACATGACCTGAATCCAAAATGTAAATGTGACAAAGCCTTCATCTGATGTGAATGACATGAGTCTCTTTAAATCTCCTCCAGATGCTCCAAAGCCTCCCTCTGTGTCAGTGAGTCCCTCTGCTGAGATAGTGGAGGGCAGTTCAGTGAATCTGACCTGTAGCAGTGATGCTTACCCAGCAGCTAATTACACCTGGTACAAGGAGAATGAAGACTCACCAAAAGCATCAGGACAGATCTTCACCATCACTGACTTCAGAGCTGAACACAGCGGGAATTATTACTGTGAAGTCCAGAACAGAAGAGGAAGAAATAAAACCACCATACATCTGACTGTGGCAGGTGAGTTATATTCATTCACCTGTTCACAGGGACCTCCTGTCACCTACAGACATTTTTCTGTGTTCAGGGAGGAACCTCCATCATGTCAGAGGTGGAGGACTCTGACTGACTGATTAACAGACAGCATTACCTGGAAAAGTGATGTATTATTTCTCATCACATATCTGTGTGTATTTCTAGTGAATTCAACAATGATAATGAACATCATCTGGGTGACTGTGGTGGTCTCGATGCTGATTCCTCTTCTTCTCCTGAGTCTGTGGATATGGTGAAACAAGCTGAATCCATCAGCTCTTTTATTTTCTTCTTCAGACTTCATTTAGTTTTAGTGGTTTGAGTTTCTAAATGTGGAAATTTGTATTTGTTGTTGTTGGATTCGATCCAGGAAGAAGAAAACTCTGAGCTCCACCACTGAACCACAAGAACCTGTCGAGATGATAGAGGTGAGACAGAGAGAGAGGCCGTCTTGACAAAACCTCCTCTATATCACAATATATAACAATATAATACATAACTTGGCTGATCTGATTTGATGCCGGTTCATGAACGAGGTCCTTTGAGCTTCATTTTGTCGTCTCTCCTCATCAGCTGGACTCTTGTCCTATTTATGAGAACGTCAGACCTCACTGCAGCACAGACAGAAGACACAGAGCAGCAGGAAGACATGCTGCGAAGTCCAGTTAGGTTAGAGACTCCTGCATCCAATAAAACATCCCGACTTTAGATTTACAGTCACAGTCACAACTAAAATTTTACAAATGTGTTCTGTGATTCTCTTCAGATGCAGCTGAACCAGAGGCAGAACTCAGATTATTGACACAAACCACAGTGAAATATCACAGAGGAGAGCAAGGCTGTGGAGGATGTGGGGGAAGTGGACACATTTACCTTCAGCTCCAAAAGTTTTCATGTTGAGTTTTCAGTAGCAGCAGCAGGTAGGAGTCAGCAGCACAGTCAGCAGCAGCATGTAGCAGGAAGTTTAGAAGAACGCGGAGTCGGCAGCTTCAACTGAATCATGTCCAGGTGTCAGACATGATTTATTGTTCAGATCAGCTTAATGCTTAAACTATGAGAGCTTATTTTAACCTGTACAGTCAGTTGTATTATAGACATTGATGAGTTGTTAAACAAAATGTATTTAAATATTCTACACAATAATAAATGATATCGGAAAATCTCTGATCAGCTTCTGGGATGACAAAGCCAATAAAGTGTGTTCAAAGTGAGACAGTGAGCTGAGAGCATCACATTTGACTTCATGTACAGTTTATATTTTCACACATTAACACCAAACATGAGTCCAGTAGTAAAACACTTTGACAGATGTTACATTTTCCAATTATTTCTGCTGCTGAGTCAAATCAACAGCCAGCTTTCCTACAAGTGAAGGAGCTGTTGGACAGCTCTGTAGGTGGAACATTAGTGTGAAGAATGTTTAAACTTATTGTTGTTCAAACTAATTATTATTCTGTTAATTTCTGAGATCATTATTTGTTCACCAGTTATAAAGACATTTAAATTCAACTCTGTCCTTTAGCGTTGGCTTATTTCTCACATTGTCACATTTTGTTTCCTTGAGAATGAAATGTGCCACAGTTTAATGGTTCATTATGATTTGGGATGTTGCTGATATAAATATGCACAGAGAAAGTTTTTTATAGAGGAAACAAGTCAAAATGACGTTTTAGTGATCCATTCATCCATCCGTCTTATTCCGCGTTATCCAGGGCCGGGTCGCGGGGGCAGCTGCCTGAGCAGGGACACCCAGACTTCCCTCTCCCCGGACACTTCCTCCAGCTCCTCCAGGAGGATCCCGAGGTGTTCCCAGGTCAGCGGAGCGACATAGTCACTCCAGCGTGTCCTGGGTCTTCCTCGAGGTCTCCTCCCGGCGGGACATGCCAGGAACACCTCCCAGGGAAGGCGTCTCGGGGGCATTCGAAACAGGTGCCCGAGCCACCTCAGCTGGCTCCTCTCGATGTGGAGGAGCAGCGGCTCTACTCCGAGCTCCTTCCGGGTGACAGAGCTCCTCACCCTATCTCTAAGGAAGCGCCCTACCACCCTGCGGAGGAAACTCATTTCGGCCGCTTGTATCCGGGATCTTGATCTTTTTCGGTCATGACCCAAAGTTCATGGCCATAGGTGAAGGTAGAAAGGTAGATTGACCGGTAATTTGAGAGCTTTGCCTTTTGGCTCAGCTCTCTCTTCACCACGACAGACCAATACAATGACCACATTGCTGCGGCCACTGCACCGATCCGTCTATCAATCTCACACTTTATCCTTTCCTCACCCGTGAACAAGACCCCAAGATACTTATACTCCTTCACTTGAGGCAGGAGCTCTTCCCCAACCTGGAGAGAGCAGGCCACCTTTTTCCCATGAACCCTTGAGCACCCTGCAGAGAATATAGAGCTGGTCCAGTGTTCTATGGCCCGGACGAATACCGCATTGTTCCTCCTGAATCCGAGGTTCGACTATCGCCGAATTCTCCTCTCCAGTACCCTGGAATATACTTTCCCAGGGAGGCTGAGGAGTGTGATTCCCCGATAGTAAGAACACACCCTCCGCTCCCCCTTTTTGAATAGGGGGACCACCACCACCGTCTGCCAGTCCAGAAGCACTGTCCCCGACTGCCACACGATGCTGCAGGGGCGTGTCAACCAAGACAGCCCCACAACATCCAGAGACTTGAGGTACTCAGGGCGGATCTCATCCACCCCTGGTACCTTGGCACTGAGGAGCTTCCGGTCTACCTCAGTGACTTCGGCTTGAGTGATGAATGAATCCACCTCTGAGTCCCCAGCCTCTGCTTCCTCCATGGAAGGCGTGTCAGTGATATTGAGGAGATCCTCATAGTATGCCTTCCACCGCCCGACAATGTCCCCAGTCGAGGTCAACAGCTTCCCACCTCCACCGTAAACAGTGTCGGTGGAGGACTGCTTCCCCCTCCTGAGGCACTGGATGGTTTGTCAGAATTTCTTCGAGGCCGACCGGTGGTCCTCCTCCTTGGCCTCCCTTAACATTTCCCACACCTGAGTTTTTGCTTACACGACCACCTGTGCTGCTGCACGCTTGGCCTGCCGGTACCGGTCAGCTGCCTCAGGAGTCCCCCGAGCCAACCAGGCTCGATAGGACTCCTTCTTCAGCTTGACAACATCCCTTACTTCCGGAGTCCACCACCGGGTTCAGGGATTGCCGCCACAACAGGCACCGGAGACCTTACGGCCACAGCTCTGGACAGCTGCGTCAACAATGGAAGTGGAGAACATGGTCCATTCGGACTCAATGTCCCCAGCCTCCCTCGGAATCTGGTCAAAGCTCTCCCGGAGGTGGGAGTTGAGGACCTCCCTGACTGAGCGTTCCGCCAGGCGTTCCCAGCAGACCCTCACAATGCGTTTGGGTCTGCCATGTCTGTCCAGCTTCCTCCCCTGCTAGCGGATCCAACTCACCACCAGGTGGTGATCAGTTGACAGCTCAGCCCCTTTCTTAACCCGAGTGTCCAAGACATATGGCCGGAGGTTAGATGACATGACCACAAATTCGATCATTGATCTCCGGCCTAGGGCATCCTGGTGCCAACTGCTCAT
>CAEMYA010001747.1:0-11228 GCA_903131615.1 Diplodus sargus | reverse complement strand
CAAACTAAGACTATACTTTCAGGGATCATTTCTATAGTTTCTGACTTGAGAAATGTGTTTCCAAGGTGTTTGGTCTTGCTAACCATGATGAAGAGTTTTGATATTCCCTTCTGAGCATGAAGCTTACAGAGTAATGATTCAGTTCTCTGTTATTGATGATTGTTCTGTACCTCCTCATGGAGTACTGAAGAAGGGAATATGATCAGAGTGGCTGCAAAACTATGTCTAAAGGGAAAAAAAGTACTGGAATTGAGCTTACAACTAATAATATTGATGGCTATCAAGACTGAAGTTAAGGTGGTGGTTAAAGTGTAGTGCTCATTTGAGAAGTTCAATAATGAATGATTGAAAGACAGAGTAATTTTAACAATTTGTCATTTCAAACGTAAGAATTCCAGATGTGTTACAGCTGTGCTGTCAGTGGCCTTCAGTGATTGGCTGTGTTACGCTGTGGTTCAACAACTGGAGGTTTATGATGTAAATATTAGTGTTCTTGAAAACAGATTTCCTCATAATCAATCCATTTTGTTTCCTGTCTGATCACCTCTGGAGGACTTGTTGTCTAGTAATGACTGAAAAATTAACACAACTTTGTTCAGTTAATCATGGAGAGAACATTTTTTAATTCAACCCTGAGTGAGAATGATCGTCCTGTGAAACACCTTCAGTTTCTACCATCATTCAAACTAAGACTATACTTTCAGGGATCATTTCTAAAGTTTCTGACTTGAGAAATGTGTTTCTAAAGTGTTTGGTCTCGCTAACCACGATGAAGAGTTGTGATATTCTCTTCTGAGTGTGAAGTTGACAGAGTAATGATTCAGTTCATATGTTCTCTGTCATTGATGATTGTTCTGTACTTCATCATGGAGTACTGAGGAAGGGAACATGATCAGAGTGGTTGCAAGAATTTGTACAAGAAAATGAAAACATTTGAGAATGATCTCAAAACATTTATAATAACAGATGAGTTGTATGAGAATATTGATAGTCAGTTACATTGCAGATTAAGGGTTGACTAAGGTTTAGAACTCATTCACCAAATGCAATAATGGATTTGTTGACTGAAAGACAGAAATCTTGATAATCAAGAATTGTCAAGTTATTCTCTTTGTTCAGGTTCTGGCAAATTTATTGTAGACATTTCTCTCAGTTTTTTCGGAAATTCTGTAGAGCAGCGGTTTGCAAAGTGTGAGGCGCGCCTCCCCAGGGGGGCGCCAGAGGGCACGCCGTGAGAAAAAATACAGTGGAGAAAAAAAGAGAAAAAATTGTATCATAATGGATCGATTTTTTGTACCCAAGGTGAAAGTGAGAGTGGACACAGAGGCGAGCAGAAAACGGAGGAAGAATGACCCTGATTATTTAAAGTTTGGTTTTTCATTCGTTGGTCCTGACGATGCTCTGCTGCCACAGTGTGTTATTTGCAAAGAGGTGCTAGCTAACGACAGTATGCGACCATGTAAACTCTGGCGCCATATTGAAACTAAGCACCACGGTTCAACAACCAAGCCACGGGAGTTTTTCGATAGGAAACTTAATGAATTGCGTTCACAGAAGAAAGCCATCCAGACTTTTGGTACAGTAAATATCTAAGGCAACCGAGGCATCGTACCGCGTAGCATTACGCATTGTGAAGGCGGGAAAACCTCACAACATTGGTGAGACATTGCTCCTCCCTGCTGCCAAAGATATGTGTTTGGTAATGATGGGCGAAGCTGCTGCCGCCAAGCTGGATGCCATCCTGATGTCTGACAACACCATCCAGCGCCGCATCTCTGACATGGCAGCTGATGTGAAGGAGCAGGTGCTGGACGCTATCTGTGAGAACCCTTTCTTCTCCATTCAGCTGGATGAGTCCACCGATGTGGCTGACTGTGCACAACTAATGGTGTATGTGCGCTTTATTAAAGAGCACAGTGTCCAGGAGGAGTTTCTGTTGGCCATCCAAAGGAGTCGACGACGACAATGAAGAACAATATATGTATGTAATAATTACTTATATTTCATTACTTTTTCTTGTTGTGGATTGTTATAGTTGTCCTTCATTGTCGTCGTTGTCATCTTCTTCTTCTCCTCTCCATTTTAAAGTCAGCTACCCACACATAGGTACTGAGCTGTGTCAGTCAAAAACTAATGAGCCAATGGGGACGCTCTGCTGAAAAAGCCCGCCCACCCAAGAGGTTTGTGCCAAAACTGCAGACAGAAAGTCAGGGAGCAGAAACGAGACAGAGCTGCAGAGAGACCGCAAAGCTGAGAGTCAGCGCAAAAAATACTGAGCGGAGAGAGAGAAGCAGAGGGAACCCTCAACAAAATAATGCTTTTTTAGAAGAGTAAAAGACCAATAGGTCCGTGTATCATCCGTCCATTCAATTATTCTATTCAATCTGGCAAACGAAAAACAAAAAAAACAGTCAATATTTCGTTTTTCTGTTTTTCTGTTTGACCACAAAATGGAAGATTGGAGTTTGTTTTCNNATATTCCCTTCCTCAGTACTCCATGAGGAAGTACAGAACGATCATTAATGGCAGAGAACATATGAACTGAATCATTACTCTCTGTCAACTTCACGCTCAGAAGGGAATATCACGACTCTTCATCGCGGTTAGCGAGACCAAACACTTTAGAAACACATTTCTCAAGTCAGAAACTATAGAAATGATCCCTGAAAGTATAGTCTTAGCTTGAATGCTGGTGAAGACTGAAGGTGTCTCACAGGACGATCATTCTCACTCAGGGTTCCTCTCTGCTGTCCAACGTCTCCTCCAGTTGCTGCATCTCGTTCTGCCATGTGGCTCTTATGGAGACTAAACATACACCAGTCAGTACAGTTAAGGCTGCATTATTACACCAGTTTTATAACACTGGGATTTTCAAAAAACACAATGATCACTTTCTCTTTGTCATAATTACAAAAAAGAATTTCACTATGAAATTTCAGAAAAAGAGACATTTCTGCAGTAAATTTGCCAGAACCTGAACAAAGAGAATAACTTGACAATTCTTGATTATTAAGGTTTCTGTCTTTTAATCAACACATCCATTATTTCAGTCTGAATGAGCTCTAAACCTTAATCTGCAATGTAACTGACTAACAATATTCTCATGCAAACAATCTGTCTTTACAAAAGTTTTGAGATCATTCTCAAACGTTTCATTTCCTTGTACAAATTCTTGCAACCACTCTGATCATATTCCCTTCCTCGGTACTCCAGTAAGAAGTACAGAACAATCATCAATGACAGAGAACAGATGAACTGAATCATTACTCTCTGTCAACTTCACGCTCAGAAGGGAATATCACGACTCTTCATCGTGGTTAGCGAGACCAAACACTTTAGAAACACATTTCTCAAGTCAGAAACTATAGAAATGATCCCTGAAAGTATAGTCTTAGTTCGAATGATGGTTAAAACTGAAGGTGTTTCACAGGATGATCATTCTCACTCAGGGTTGAATTAAACATTTTTCTCTCCATGATTAGCAGAACAAAGTTGTGTCAATTTTTCAGTCATTACTAGACAACAAGTCCTCCAGAGGTGATCAGACAGGAAACAAAATTGATTAATTATGATGAAATCTGTTTTCAAGAACACTAATATTTACATCATAAACCTCCATTTGTAGAACCGCAGCGTAACACAGCCAATCACCGAAGGCCACTGACAGCACAGCTGTAACACAGCTGGAATTCTTATGTTTGAAATGACAAATTTTTAAAATTACTTTGTCTTTCAATCATTCATTACTAAACTTCTCAAATGAGCACTACACTTTAACCACCACCTTAACTAGTCTTGTTAGCCATCAATATTGTTAGTTGTAAACTCAATTCCAGAGCTTTTTTTCCTTCAGACATAGTTTTGCAGCCACTCTGATCATATTCCCTTCCTCAGTACTCCATGAGGAGGTACAGAACAATCATCAATAACAGAGAACTGAATCATTACTCTGTAAACTTCATGCTCAGAAAGGAATATCAAAACTCTTCATCATGGTTAGCAAGACCAAACACTTTGGAAACACATTTCTCAAGTCAGAAACTACAGAAATGATCCCTGAAAGTATAGTCTTAGTTTAAGAGAGGGTGACAACATCAGGTCATTCACAGGAGAATCATTCTCACTCAGGGTTCGTCTCTGTTGAAACCCTCCTCCAGTTGCTGCGTCTCATTCTGTCATGTGGTTTTATGTAAATAACACAACGTAACACAGCCGATCGCTGCATGCCACTGACAGCACAGCTCTGACATGGCGTACAGACAAGAGATTAAGGCAGTGCAGAAATAAATAAAAAACATTTGTATGAAAATTCGTAAGTAACAAAGTAAGAAAAGTAAAAAAAAATTACTATCAAAAAATCTCCCGCGGCTTGGTTGTTTAACTGTGGTGCTTAGTTTCAATATGGCGCCAATATGGTCGCATACTGTCGTTAGCTAGCACCTGTTTGTAAATAACACACTGTGGCAGCAGAGCATCGTCAGGACCAATGAATGATGGTGTACCGTTTTTTTTTTCTCACAGCGGGCCTCCCCTAAAGCCCTCTGGCGCCCCCCTGGGGAGGCGCGCCTCACACTTTGCAAACCGCTGCTCTACAGAATTTCAGAAAAAACAGAGAAATGTCTCCAATAATTTGCCAGAACCTGAACAAAGAGAATAACTTGACAATTCTTGATTATCAAGGTTTCTGTCCTTCAATCAACAAATCCATTATTACATTTGGTGAATGAGTTCTAAACCTTAGTCAATCCTTAATCTGCAATGTAACGGACTTTCATTTCTTTCACATCTCTTCCAACTAATCTGTTCTTATAAATGTTTTGAGATCATTCTGAAATGTTTTCATTTCTTTGTACAAATCATTGCAACCACTCTGATCATATTCTCTTCCTCAGTACTCCATGATGAAGTACAGAACAATCATCAATGACAGAAAACATATGAACTGAATCATTACTCTCTGTCAACTTCATGCTCAGAAGAGAATATCACGACTCTTCATCATGGTTAGCGAGACCAAACACTTTAGAAACACATTTCTCAAGTCAGAAACTATAGAAATGATCCCTGAAAGTATAGTCTTAGTTTGAATGCTGGTGAAGACTGAAGGTGTTTCACAGGACGATCATTCTCACTCAGGGTTCCTCTCTGCTGTCCAAAGTCTCCTCCAGTTGCTGCATCTCGTTCTGCCATGTGGCTCTTATGGAGACTAAACATACATCAGTCAGTACAGTTAAGGCTGCATTATTACACCAATTTTATAACACTGGGATTTTCAGAAAATGCAATGATCACTTTCTCTTTGTCATAATAACAAAATGAAAATCTGTTGATCTTTTTAGAATTTTCTGAAACAAAATCTCTCTGTTTGCAGAAACAGAAAGAGAAATTAAATGCAGTAAATCTGCCAGAACCTGAACAAAGACAATAACTTGACAATTCTAGATTATCAAGGTTTCTGTCTTTTAATCAACAAATCCATTATTACATTCTTTAGATGAGCTCTAAACCTTAATCTGCAATGTAACTGACTAACAATGTTCTCATGCAAACAATCTTTATTTATAGAAGCTTTGAGAGTTTTCTCAACAAGAGTTTTTTATTTTGCACAAATTCTTGCAGCCACTCTGATCATATTCCCTTCTTCAACATTCCTCTCTGAAGTACAGAACGATCATCAATGACAGAAATCATTGTCTCTTTTCTTTAGTGTAGGCAATTTTGGTAAATAAAATACATTTAAAACCAAAATTGATCAGGAGTTGAACATGAATAATAATCCCCATATTTATGTAAAATGACAAATAACTGATTGTCAAAGTTGCTTAATGTTTGAGCACCAACTATTAAATTCTTTCAGTGAGCACTAAGCCATAGTCAGCCCTCAATCAGCAATGTTGTTAACAATCAGTGTTTTCATTAACATGTAGTTCATGAAAACTGATCACTGGTTTTAAGTTGTTTTGGGATACCATGTGAACACATCTACAACAGTTTTCTAGTTATACAAGTTGTGGCAACCACTCTGATCATATTCCCTTCCTCAGCACTCCAGTAGAAAGTACAGAACGATCATCAACAACAGAGAACATATGAACTGAATCATTACTCTCTGTTAACTTCATGCTGAGAAGAGAATATCACAGCTCTTCATCGTGGTTAGCTAGACGAAACACTTTAGAAACACATTTCTCAAGTCAGAAACTATAGAAATGATCCCTGAAAGTCTAGTCTTAGTTTGAACGCTGGTGAAAACTGAAGGTGTTTCACAGGACGATCATTCTCAGTCAGGGTTCATCTCTGCTGTCCAAAGTCTTCAAAGGTTTTTGTCTGTTATCAAAACCTCCTCCAGTTGCTGCATGATATGTGATGTAATATATAGTGCACCCAGGAGATTTAAAGGTCCTATTTGTGAGAAAAGTAGATTCTTGAGTCTCATTACTCACTCGTCAAATGATGACGCTGTGGGATGGCGACCGACCCGTCCTACAATCGTCAACATTTGACGAGTTGGGAATGTGACTCAAAAATAAACGTTTTCTTACAAAAGCACCTTTAAGGCAGTACTGAGAAATTGAGAGAAATAAATACTTGTATAACAACTCTTAAGCAAGCCACTGAGTGAAAAGTAACAGTGACTACATTTAATGGAAGTTTAAGACCTCTAGGAGGCATAAAGATCAGTCCTTATGAAGACTCAACTATATTTGGTTTAAATTTGATTTGTTACGGCTGCCACTCTGATCATATTCCCTTCTTCAACATTCCTCTCTGAAGTACAGAACGATCATCAATGACAGAAATCATTGTCTCTTTTCTTTAGTGTAGGCAATTTTGGTAAATAAAATACATTTAAAACCTAAATTGATCAGGAGTTGAATATGAATAATAATCCCCATATTTATGTAAAATGACAAATCACTGATTGTCAAAGTTGCTTAATGTTTGAGCACCAACTATTAAATTTTTTCAGTGAGCACTAAGCCATAGTCAGCCCTCAATCAGCAATGTTGTTAACAATCAGTGTTGTCATTAACATGTAGTTCTTGAAAACTGATGACTGGTTTTAAGTTGTTTTGGGATACCATGTGAACACATCTAAAACTAAAACAGTTTTCTAATTATACAAGTTGTAGCAACCACTCTGATCATATTCTCTTCCTCAATACTCCAGTAGAAAGTACAGAACAATCATCAACAACAGAGAACATATGAACTGAATCGTTACTCTCTGTCAGCTTCACGCTCAGAAGGGAATATCAAAACTCTTCATCGTGGTTAGCGAGACCAAACACTTTAGAAACACATTTCTCAAGTCAGCAACTATAGAAATGATCCCTGAAAGTATAGTCTTAGTTTGAATGAAGGTGAAAACAGAGGATCATTCACAGAACCTTCATTCTCACTCAGGGTTCATCGTTGGTGCCACAAATGACCAAAAATGACAGAGTCATGAGAAGTAAACAAAATAAGTACAACTTTAATTGAAACTATTACTAAAGCTGTTGATTTTATGTTAACAACTTGGACATTAGATCTGCCTCATTTTTTTTCAACTACAGCAAGTTGTAACAGGGAGAACTTCAACACCAGACCGACTCAACAGGCAGCTTGAGGGCCGAATGAGGTCCTCTAACAACCTCATTAATCATTTTGTAGACAATTCATTAATTACCTCCGTTGCTAAGCAGAAAAATAATCTTTTTATTAAAAAGGATTCACTTTTCTTTCATTTACCAGACTTTTACAGTGTTATGAATGTAAACTGGAACTGTGTTAGCCTGTCTTACTTCTTCCAGTCAGTGAGATAAATTAACCTCTTGTCTCGCCAGTACTTTGAGATATGGGTAAATGTTGTCATTGTAATGTATGTTTTTTTACTTTTCTTACTTTGTTACTTACTGAAGACTTTTCATACAAATGTTTTTTCTTTATTTCAGCACTGCCTTAATCTCTTGTCCGTACGCCATGTCAGAGCTGTGCTGTCAGTGGCATGCAGCGATTGGCTGTGTTACATTGTGTTATTTACATAAAACCACATGACAGAATGAGACGCAGCAACTGGAGGAGGGTTTCAACAGAGACGAACCCTGAGTGAGAATGATTCTCCTGTGAATGACCTGATGTTGTCACCCTCTCTTAAACTAAGACTATACTTTCAGGGATCATTTCTGTAGTTTCTGACTTGAGAAATGTGTTTCCAAAGTGTTTGGTCTTGCTAACCATGATGAAGAGTTTTGATATTCCTTTCTGAGTATGAAGCTTAAAGAGAACAATGCTTCAGTTCATATGTTCTCTGTTATTGATGATTGTTCTGTACCTCCTCATGGAGTACTGAGGAAGGGAATATGATCAGAGTGGCTGCAAAACTATGTCTGAAGGAAAAAAAAGCTCTGGAATTGAGCTTACAACTAACAATATTGATAGCTAACAAGACTGTAGTTAAGGTGGTAGTTAAAGTGTAGTGCTCATTTGAGAAGTTTAATAATGAATCATTGAAAGACAGAGTAATTTTAACAATTTGTCATTTCAAACATAAGAATTCCAGCTGTGTTACAGCTGTGCTGTCAGTGGCCTTCAGTGATTGGCTGTGTTACGCTGTGGTTCAACAACTGGAGGTTTATGATGTAAATATTAGTGTTCTTGAAAACAGATTTCATCATAATTCGTCTGATCACCTCTGGAGGACTTGTTGTCTAATGATAGAAGATTTACCACAACTTTGTTCTGCTAATCATGGAGAGAAAAATGTTTAATTCAACCCTGAGTGAGAATGATTGTCCTGTGAGACACCTTCAGTTTTCACCTTCATTCAAACTAAGACTATACTTTCAGGGATCATTTCTATAGTTTCTGACTTGAGAAATGTGTTTCTAAAGTGTTTGGTCTCGCTAACCACGATGAAGAGTTGTGATATTCCCTTCTGAGCGTGAAGTTGACAGAGAGTAATGACTCAGTTCATATGTTCTCTGTCATTGATGATTGTTCTGTACTTCCTCATGGAGTACTGAGGAAGGGAATATGATCAGAGTGGTTGCAGTGGTTGAACCGCTGCGTAACACAGCCAATCACTGAAGGCCACTGACAGCACAGCTGTAACACAGCTGGAATTCTTATGTTTGAAATGACAAATAGTTAAAATTACTCTGTCTTTCAATGATCCATTACTAAACTTCTTAATTGAGCACTACACTTTAACCACTACCTTAACTAGTCTTGTTAGCTATCAATATTGTTAGTTGTAAACTCAATTCCAGAGCTTTTTTTCCTTCAGACATAGTTTTGCAGCCACTCTGATCATATTCCCTTCCTCAGTACTCCATGAGGAAGTACAGAACAATCATCAATGACAGAGAATATGTGACCTGAATCATTACTCTCTGTCAACTTCACGCTCAGAAGAGAATATCACGACTCTTCATCGTGGTTAGCGAGACCAAACACTTTAGAAACACATTTCTCAAGTCAGAAACTATAGAAATGATCCCTGAAAGTATAGTCTTAGTTTGAATACTGGTGAAAATAGCAGGTGTTTCCCAGGAGAATCATTCTCATTCAGGGTTTCTGTCTGTTATCAAAAAACTCCTCCAGTTGCTCCATGATATGTGATGTAATATATAGTACACCCAGGAGATTTAAAGGTCCTATTTGTGAGAAAAGTAGATTTTTGAGTCTCATTACTAATTCGTCAAATGATGACGCTGTGAGATGGCGACCGACCCGTCCTACAATCCCAAAGCGTCATCGTTTGACGAGTTGGGAATGTGACTCAAAAATAAACTTTCTTACAAAAGCACCTTTAAGGCAGTAATGAGATTGAAAATAAGTACTTGTATAAGAACTCTTAAGTAAGCCCCTAAGTGAAAAGTAACAGTGACTCCATTTAATGGAAGTTTAAGACCGATAGGAGGCATAAAGATGAGTCCTTATGAAAACTCACCTATATTTGATTTGTCACGGCAACCACTCTGATCATATTCTCTTCCTCAGTTCTCCAGTAGAAAGTACAGAACGATCATCAACAACAGAGAACATATGAACTGAATCATTACTCTCTGTCAGCTTCACGCTCAAAAGAGAATATCACAGCTCTTCATCGTGGTTAGCGAGACCAAACACTTTAGAAACACATTTCTCAAGTCAGAAACTATAGAAATGATCTCTGAAAGTATAGTCTTACTTCGAATGATGGTTAAAACTGAAGGTGTTTCACAGGACGGTCATTCTCACTCAGGGTTGAATTAAACATTTTTCTCTCCATGATTAGCAGAACAAAGTTCTGTTAAATTTTCAGTCATTACTAGACAACAAGTCCTCCAGAGGTGATCAGACAGGAAACAAAATGGATGAATTATGATGAAATCTGTTTTCAAGAAAACTAATATTTACATAATAAACCTCCATTTGTTGAACCGCAGCGTAACACAGCCAATCACTGAAGGCCACTGACAGCACAGCTGTAACACAACTGGAATTCTTATGTTTGAAATGACAAATTGGTAAAATTACTCTGTCTTTCACTCATTCATTATTAAACTTCTCAAATGAGCACTACACTTTAACCACCACCTTAACTAGTCTTGTTAGCTATCAATATTGTTAGTTGTAAACTCAATTCCAGAACTTCTTTTCCTTCAGACATAGTTTTGCAGCCACTCTAATCATATTCCCTTCCTCAGTACTCCATGAGGAGGTACAGAACAATCATCAATGACAGAGAACATATGAACGGAAGCATTATTCTCCTTAAGTTTCATGCTCAGAAAGGAATATCAAAACTCTTCATCATGGTTAGCGAGACCAAACACTTTGGAAACACATTTCTCAAGTCAGAAACTACAGAAATGATCCCTGAAAGTATAGTCTTAGTTTAAGAGAGGGTGACAACATCAGGTCATTCACAGGAGAATCATTCTCACTCAGGGTTCGTCTCTGTTGAAACCCTCCTCCAGTTGCTGCGTCTCATTCTGTCATGTGGTTTTATGTAAATAACACAACGTAACACAGCCAATCGCTGCATGCCACTGACAGCACTGTGAGGTGCAGGGAAAGGATCAGGCGGTTCTTTTGTTTCAAAAATACTCTTACTTTATTTACTACAAAAGATTAAAACTTTAGGGAAGGGGGAAAGGGAAGAATAGGGTCGTGGTTCCTGGAGCGCGCTTGCCCGCGTCCACAGCTGGGCTTTAATTAAGGGGGGACACCCCCCATTAAGGGAGTGACGTCACATC
>CAEMYA010001743.1:9042-36956 GCA_903131615.1 Diplodus sargus | reverse complement strand
TCTCTCCCTCTGTCTCTCCTCATACATCTCCTTTCTCTCCATCTTCCTCTCCTCTCTCTCTCTCTGTCTCTCTGCTTCTCTCTCCTCCATCTCCCTCCGTCTCTCCTCATTCATCTCCTTTCTCTGCCTCTCCATCGCCTCGCTCACTCTGATTCTCTCTGCTTCTTTCTCCTCCTTCTCCCTCTGCGTCCGCTCCTCCATCTCCTTTCTCTGCCTCTCCATCGCCTCGCTCACTCTGATTCTCTCTGCTTCTTTCTCCTCCTTCTCCCTCTGCCTCTGCTCCTCCATCTCCTGCTTCACCCTCCTCCTCTCTTCTTCTCTTTCTTTCCTCTCCCTCTCTCTCTCAGCCTCGAGCTGCTCTTGAATTGGCTTCATGTCTTTTTCGTGTTCTTCCTGAAGTTCCCTCTTCAGTTCCTCTCTCTCTCTTCGTATTTGTTCTTCTTTTGCTTTCAGGATGCGTTGTTTCTCCTCTTCAATTTCCCTCTCAGCCTTTTGGAACATCTCGTTGGTGTAGTGGCTTCCTCCGTTCCTCTGTGCTACATTTCTGATCTTCTGGAGCAGCTCATTGAGCTGTGAACGATCCTTCTTCTCCTTATTGTTGAAGACGTGGTACTGGTTGTTACATCTGGCCACAAGTTCTTGAAGGTCGGTGTCATCATCCAAGAATTTCTCGATGGTCGTTTCTTCAAGATTATCACCATGAGTAAAGAGAACCATGCTGTATCTGTCTGCATCCTGGCCAAATATTTCTTGAATCATTTGCACCGTCTGCTTTTCCTCTGCAGTGAATCTGCCCAGACGGATGACCACCAGAAACACATGGGGTCCAGGAGCAGCGAAACGAATGCACTGGCTCACATCTTTGACTGTTTTAGTCTCATCATACCTGTTGTCAAACAGGCCCGGAGTGTCAATGACAGCAATCTGTTGCCCATCTATCACACATTCACGCTTGAAACAGTCAACAGTCACAGACTTAGAAGCAAACTTTGATTCAAACTCCTCTCGTCCCAGGATGGTGTTTCCAGCAGCACTCTTCCCAGCTCCAGTCTTCCCCACCAGCACTATCCTCAGCTTCTTGTCATTCGTTATGATCTGTCCTGTGTAGAACAATGTGTGACACTGAATCAGACATCAGGTTGAACAGACATTGTCCTTCATGTGACGTATATAAAGATGGAAAAAGTAGAAACATGTGTTGGCCACTTTGGGAGAAGCAATATCATTTTAAAACAATATATATTAATTAATTGAGTTGTGCACTTCTCTGGCTTTCTTCTTTGTAAGATCTGACGTGGCCTCTGGATACAGTTCACTACACCATTAAAAGGAAAAGGCAGCAGTTTTTTTTAAAACTGTCAGCTGAGATTGAACTGCATGGTGAGAACCTGTCCAGACAGGTAGTCAAAATTGCGACTGTATACATTGAGCAGTTTCCATTGTTTTGACCCATTTGGTTTTCTTTTTTTTTTTTTAAAACTGGAATATTTATTCTTCAGGGTCAAAAGTGATGAGCTTTCTTATTTGTGTAACAGAAAGAAAAGAGACATGAATGTAAATGTACCAGACAGTCTTGCTTTAGTCATGGCTATTGTTAACTTCCCAGCTGTAGACCCTGAATCATAGTAAGGGGCCTCTGGTTTGATGCAGTAGAACACAACAAAACCCCAGGACTTCGTCTGAATGAGAGAGCGGCTCTTTATTTCCAGCGTTGCAGGATTTCATAACACGGCACAGTACATAGCCCCTCTTCGCTGTGGCTGCAGCTCATCACACACACACACACCCAGCTCCACGTACAAAACCAGTCATACACATCAGGCTCAGCCTGTAACACTCTGTTGCTTTGTGGGTAATGTAGGCACAACTGAAAGCCACTGAATAACATCACTGGATTACATGGAACTTTCTCTGGAGACACAAAAGGCTTCATACTACTTTTTCATATACGCAGTGGTTCTCCTGTCAACACACTTACATGTGTAAATTGGTGGAGGATTTTTTATAAAAGGTGAAATATCAGAGAACTGTGATTTCTGGATGACAGGCCTTGTTTTGTCCCAAAGACATTTTAGCCAAAGCTAAAGCAACACTGCCTGTCACATTTCCAATCTCTTTTTTTCATTTATATATTTTTTAGTGATTTAGTTTTTGTTATTACATTTTTTTTAAATTAAAATCAAACCATAAGAAAATGTCATCATCTTTTCACCATGGAAAAACAATAAATTATTATTATAATGTATTGTTACTATTTAAATCAAAATATTTGTATTTCAATGAAATGCAAATCATCACTCATTATTTGTTTTAAATACTCACCTCTAAAAAGAAAACTGAATGACCCAAAGATACACTAACATGGCGGCTGACCTCATTGATTTTATACACAAAGAATTTCTAATTTAGGACCTTGACTATAGAAATATTACAAAATTCAAACATGTTCACTGTGAAATTCAAGTAAAATAATTGTATTTTAAAACATGGATTTGACTTACCAGAGTCGTTGGTCACGCTTGGATTGGAAGTCTTGCTGGCCATGTTTGGATCAGATACTGCAGCTTTAGTGAAGACGCAGAGTTGTGAATGTGTGCAGAATCTGCCAATCCTTTAATTGTGCACCAAACCACACCCAGAAATAAATGCACCTGTCTCACATGATAGTGAAACTGAAGCTTTATGTAATCTCTGAAGCCACCGACCAAAGTCTGACAATGTTGATCCCTGTTAATAAACACTGTTCACCACTACATTAACCATTTACAAGAAATAGCATCAGTTCATTTGAGCTTCACATAAAATCGTAGGTTGTTCCCTTATCAAATGAAAATGGAGCAGCATGAGTGATAGCATAAGCCGTTTTTTATAAACTTATTGATGGCTGTAAAAATAGATGGACGGATGTTACAATTGGTCATATGCTCCTTTATATGCTTATTCTAAATTTGACGCCGACAATCCTGTCTGACAAGTCATAGTCATGAAAGTGGTGATACCAAGGTCTGACAATGCTGAACCCAGTTTATGAGGGGTGACTGTGAAAACTCCACCTTATAAACCCTGCTCACCCCTTCCCCCAGCGTTTACAAGAAATGTCAGCAGTTCTTTTTAAACAGTACGGTTTATTTCACACCCAGTGGCGGTCCTATTTTTCATGACGCCCTGGCCGATCCTCACCCCCCCACAAAATAAATACTAACCAACTTCTGGTTATATTTTCCCCACTAACCAATGACTTCCTGAAGTATTGATGGTGGCAACTTCTTCCGTCACTGTTGTTTCTGGGAATACAAAGTCCAAAATGCTTTGCAGACATACACACCCCTGCCCCTGCATTTGCATTAAAATACAACATAAATGATCAATGCAGGCATAGCACAATTAAACCAAACAATTGAATAACAGAACCTCCTTGGTTAATTGCTAATTATATACATGACACTCTCCAAATGACTCAGAAAGCTATATCACAAAATGTAAAATAGTGCAATATATACGTCTTCTGAATTGGCTTACAGAAATGATTATTCACTTAACTGAGCAGCACAGGAGCTAACACAACGTTTACCAAACAATATGTGAGCTAGTCATCATTGTGTTACATTATTAGGGTGAAATTAATTGGATATAATGTTTGCTAGTCAGTTGGACTGAAAAAGGATGCTGTCATCTACTATTATAGCCAGCAGTATAGCAAGAGGCTAACAAACATACGAGTTAGCCTAGATACTAACTAACGTCATTCCATTTCATTACATTACATACCATCACAACCACATCTTTTGCTTGTTTCTCTCTTCTTCGTTTCTCTTCTTCCTGAACTGGGCCCCTGATGGCTTTGTCCTCTTCTTATCCATTTGTTTATTTGACACACGGGGATCAGCACATTACCCATCCCCCAACACCGTCAACCAAGAGTTAAGTCTAAACCAATTCACCTCGTTTTGTAATGTATTACACTATTTAACCAAACCCCAAAAAATAACATGTGAAAGTATGGGCTTTTATTCACAATATTATTATGACTGAAATGTGCTTCATGTGGAAGGAATTTGTGATGTGATTCACTTTATACTACTAATTGTATTAGTTGTGCACTATTAGATGAACCTCCCGCTCCCCCGCCCCCCGTCTTCCACAAACTCTGTGTGAGATTCTCAGCAGCAGCAGATGCACCTTCACAAAACAGAGGGCGCCCAGCCGCCCGCTCACAGCAACATGACATCAATGGCTTGATGTGTAAATGACCAATACAAAAACTGGAGGAAATTAACGCAAACAATAAAAAAAAATTATAATAAACAAATAATAATGATTTCTTTCTTTGCCCCTGTTTTGAACAACTCACCTTAGCAGTAGCTTGTTGCACTAGCCGTCGTCATGGCAGCCGAGAAGTGTCAATCTCAGAATGCGACGTAACCTGGAGGACAGTTAAGGTGGAACGCTCCTAAAGCTTAGTTCCATATAAATGCATGGATAATTTGTTGTTTGTCGTTAGCAAAAAAACAATATTGACCTTGAAGTTGAAAAAAGAGCCTCATAAAAGAAACAATACTAAAATGAAAATCCAGAAAAGTCAAGAGAGATATCGCGTGGATAGTTGTTAACACAAGACAGTAGCGTTCCACCTTAACTGTCCTCCGTGTTACGTTGCATTCTTAGATCGACACTTCTCGGCTGCCATGATGACAGCTAGCGCAACAAGCTACTGCTAACGTGAGTTGTTCAAAAACGTTCTTTTTAGCAAACTCTGTATACCGATACTAAGAGCAAAGTTTCATGTTGTGTCGAGCCTTCTTAGTGTTTTAAAAATAGAGATTTTGATACTATCGCTAAAGTGCCCGTAGCACTCCCATTGAAAATGAGTTTGACCCGAAAATGAAAATACGGTAAATCTTTAAAGTGCCTCTTTCGTCGTAATTATGCTTTTACACGAAGGTTTGACTCAGATGCATTCACAAAACAAGCCCAGGTTGCATTATGGCGAGAGTTTCACAGACTCATGGACAGAAAATGGACACATTTTAAATGACCTCTTTTCATGTATTGTGAAGGTTTGGCTTGTCATATTCAAAATGAGGTCAGTATTGTCTGATGATTAAATGAAATGAAAGAATACGTGCTGCAGTTCTGTGGTTTTACAAGGTGTTTCACGGCCATAAATGTGCAGCCCGAAGAGTCAAAGTTAGTCGCTCAGCAGCTTTCTCCTTACAACAAGAAGTGAACATCAAATCAGGTAAGAATCAATCTGTATAAAATTTGCATGTTAGTCATGTCTTTAAGAAATTAAGGTAATTAATGCCATTGACTATTAGTTTTTTTTTAAACCTTTCTTATATACCACAAAATTCATACAAGTAAACATCTCAGCATTCTTTTTTATGGCTCTGAATAAGAAGATAATTTTGACAGTATATGATGAACCAAAGACCCAAATGACAAAAAAATAACATCAACAAAATAGCAAAAGAAAAACACAAAAAAAGTTCATGGCACTTAGTGATTTTGGGCATTTTTTTTTAGCACTTTATGTCTTTATGTTTGTTATATTTTAGTTCCATATTCCAGGCAGCAGCTGTGTTTCTTATCACAGTGTTAGCGGGAAAATAAACAAGATGGAACCAGGGTTGGTATGGTTGATATTCTTTGAGTCACAAGTTTAAATTCAGACTTTTCTCTCTCCTCCAACAGGTCGACAAAACTAGTCAGACCACCATATCATGGAGAACTACACCCGCCCAGTCAGCAACTTTCCCTACAGCCGGGAAACAGCCCTCCTCAGGACAGCAGGTGTTGCAGAAAGCCCTGCCTTGGCTGTCGGACTTTTCCTTGGCTACTTCCTGCTCGGTCTCGCCAGCGTCATCTGGGCCTTTTTGTCCCAGCGCAGCAGCGCCAACGGTTTCATACGAAGCATCATCCTGTTCGTCTCGTGCCGGCACAGACGCCTCGAGGGTGTTCAAAATATCCACAACAGTATTTTTGCTGTGTTTTTTTTTGAGGGTTTGACTCCAGTTACAGCAATCGCCTTGGCGATCATGTTCGTCGCGTCTGCTTGCAACCGTACTCTCGCCTGTTTCTACGTCTTCAGTGAGTGGTTCGTGTTGAGATGCTACGTGGTGGTTTTACACCTCCAAAGCGCCCTGGTGTCCATCCTTTACCTGTGCCACCCGCAGTGGGGAGCCAAACTGCGCTATGTCAGCATAACAGTGGTTCTGTTTTTATTGGTCTTTTCGGTTTTTTATGTACTCTTCGGCCAGATCGGGACTTTCCTGCTGGGAGTTGTTGTGTTCGGACTGGCTCTGGCCATCATTGTAAAATGTGCAGTGTCATCTGTGTCTCTTGCAGCTCCCGCTACTTCTAAGAAACCGTTTGTGTTTGTGGCCATGTTCATGTTCTTATTTGTCTATGCCCCCACTTTTGTTCTTCAGTGCCTTATGATCAGCTCAGCAAACTCCTGGGAGACCGCTGATAAGTATCTCATAGTTTTTGTGAACGTTCTGTTTTTCACCAACTTTCATCTCATACTGGATGGACTCCTGTGTTTTTTTATCCTGAAGCTGCCCGCTGGAGAGGAACAACAACAGCTACGCTAAGACATGTCTGCAAATGATGTATATGTATGTATGTAATGATGTGTGTAGCACCATGCAAGTATCCAATCAACAGCTTCAAATCACATCTATGATCTGTACTTCCATGTTTTGGTGAATAAATGATTCATACCTGGCTAACGTTTTGGAATCAGTCCAGTAAATCGATCCAGATGGCAGCTGTGACACGGCTGAGCTGTTGAGGCAGCTGTTGTAACAAGTTACAGCCTCCAAATGTTCTTTTTTAAGAAAGTTTTAATAAATGATGTATGATACATTGTTTACAAACCACATTATTATGCATCAGCTTCCATTCAAATGTCAAAATCTTCCAAATCTTTCATACAGTGTAGGTATTATTGTCAGGAAAAAACATCCCACATGTTTTATACATTATTGTAATGAACATATTAATCAAATCAAATCAACTTTATTTATATAGCACCTTTTATACATAAAAAATGCAACCCAAAGTGCTTTACATTAAAAGAAAAGAAAATGAAACAAACCCCCTTAACATCCCCACTCCCCTCATCCTTATTCATGTAACACACACACGCATACACACACACACATGCACACACAACCTTGAGCATACTACACCCTATACGTAAACCCCACCCTCCCACCCCCCCACAAGATAAAGTGGAATATGGCTGAGCACTGATAGACGTGAAGTGAGGAAACACCATCTTATGGGAGCCATCCCCACCGAGAGCCGTCCAAGCCTACGATTACAGGGGACGCCGCCACAGAGACCACCCCGGCCCAGACAGATAGGGGCCCATACCATGGCCATAAGCCCTGGAGCAGGACTCCCCAGCTGTCGAGGCCCGGCCAACCCCCAGGACGGCACCCCCGCAGGCAGGCCAGACAGAGCTCCCGGAGTGGAGGGCCCCCATGAGGAGAACACTGGAGCTGGAAACTAAGAAACAATAAATGAAATAAGTAGTAAAAGAAATGAAAAACCTCCTAAAACAACAGAAATGAATGTAAATAAAAATTACTAAGAGCAAAACATAACTTTTAAGCACTAAACCTATAAAAGCGGCATTAGAAATAAATAAATAAATAAATAAATAAGTAAATGAATAATAAAACCTATTAGAGAAAATTAAAGGACAAAGAAAAGTGACAGACAGCATAAAGTGAGTAATACTAAATGAGTAAAAGGTGAATCAGTTAAAAGCTAAATTAAAAAGGTGAGTCTTGAGCCTGCGTTTAAAAGCATCAACAGACTCAGTGGCCCTGAGGTCCTCCGGCAGGCTGTTCCACAGGCGAGGGCCGTAATGATAAAATGAGGCTTCGCCAAAGGTTTTGGTTCTAACATTGGGAACATATAAAAGACCAGTACCGGAGGACCCCAGGGTCCGTGAGGGCCGATACGGTAAAAGCAGGCCAGACAAATAAGAAGGCCCAAGGCCGTTAAGACACTTAAAAACTAATAAAAGAACCTTAAAAATCGATCCTGAAGCGCACAGGGAGCCAATGCAGTGATTCTAAAACTGGTGTAATGTGAGCCCACTTTCTAGTCTTTGTCAGCACACGTGCAGCTGAGTTCTGGAGCAGTTGAAGCTGCGAAATGCTCTTTTTTGGGAGACCAGAAAGCAGGGCATTACAGTAATCTAACCAGCTAGAGATAAAAGCATGCATTAGCACCTCTGTACTTATCACGACCAGGTAACCACACAATAGTTTGGACTCAATAGCACGACAAGACTCGGGGTAGCAGGGCAATGTTCTTTACTCAGGAAGATAGGTTCGTTACACAGATCAGTCAGCGAGGCAAACACACCAGACAAGGAGCAGGCAGGCGAGGGCGTCGGTACACAGGAGGTCAATCAGCGAGGCAAACACACCAGACAAGGAGCAGGCAGGCGAGGGCGTCGGTACACAGGTGGTCAGTCAGCGAGGGCAGATAAATCCGACAGGGAGAAGGCAAAGGCGAAGTCGTAACGGCCACAGGCGGAGTCGAACACCAGGAAACACTAATGGAACGTAGTAATACAGAGCTGGGACGTTTCTGCACGGAGACAAGAAAACGAACTGGCTATCTTCACAAGAAACACAGGACCTATAAATACACCACCCACTACCACCAGGTGAATCAGATCAGGGAGGAGACTGGTAATCAGAAGGTGGGAGAAACCAAACGATCAGGGAAGGGGGACAGGAGAGAAACAGGCAAGGAGAACACCTAGTGTCCAAATCGAGGCATGACAGTACTGGCCTGAGAGAGAAACGGACGAACTCTGGCTATATTCTTAAGATGGTAAAAACCAATCTTTGTAGTATTTCTGATGTGTGGAATAAAATCAAGCTCAGAGTCGAAAAGAACACCCAGGTTTTTTACGTACTGTGAGTGTTTAAAAGCATTTAGTTTTGGTAAAAGTTTCTCTCTCTTGTCTTCAGGGCCAATAATTAAAACCTCTGTTTTGTCCTGGTTGAGCTGTAAGAAGTTTTCTGCCATCCATGACTTTATATCTAAAATACAGTTTAAAAGGGAATCAATAGGCCCTGTGTCATCAGGAGACACAGCGATGTAAAGCTGTGTATCATCAGCATAGCTGTGGAAATTGATGCCGTGCCTCCTGATGATGTCCCCAAGGGGAAGCATATATAAATTAAAAAGTATTGGACCTAAAATTTACTAGGCGACTATAAATAACATAATGTGAGTGATGAACTAGAGTTTCAGTGCTCCCTCTCACCTTAACCTCAGTAAATAAACAAACACAGACAGCCGTTAACAGCAGGTTGGGCTGATGTGAGGGTGCATTCACATGCAGGAGGACATCCTAGCTTTGTAACGAACCTTAACAATGGATACAGCATAAAGATACAACTACAGCCATCAAATGGTTTCCTGTAAACTAAACTGGAGGCTACACAAATTATGCCACTCATGAGCGTATATAATATGTAATATATTATATAATATATGTTTATCTCTTTTTAAATGTAGTCTCAGTTATTTAAGTTCTTCGTCTGAAAAATTAAATGTCCGAGTTTAGTTGAACACACCTCGGACAAAACAAACTGCGCCACAAGATGTCAGCATTCCGTCCATCTTTGTGTGAGGTACAGTAGATGTTTCTCTAAACTCTTTTACAGTAAAACATACAGGTTTAGTCACTTAATTTGACATTAAATCAGTGTGATAACCGATATGGTGTGAACACGTTACAGCATTACAGGAAACAGCCTCTATGTGGGGTTACTGGTCCTGTAGTGTTAGCTAACGTTAGCAATGATACCTTCAACTGTTGTTAAGCTGCTGATGCTAACTTTAGCTGTAACTGACTTACCCTTACTCTGTTTTTATCAAAATAAGAAAGTTTGACGTAGGTAGGATCATCCTAACATAAACTAAAGTGTAAATGCTCATCTATGATATAGAGGAATAAGGAAATTATAATCTAGCTTTGGGCTCATCCTTTAAACTGACATTCAGGGGTTTTCTATCACGACCAGGTAACCACACAATAGTTTGGACTCAATAGCACGACAAGACTCGGGGTAGCAGGGCAATGTTCTTTACTTAGGAAGTTCGGTTCGTTACACAGGAAGAGCAGTCAGCGAGGCAAACACACCAGACAGGGAGCAGGCAGGCAAAGTCGTCGGTACACAGGCGGTCAATCAGCGAGGCAAACACACCAGAAAGGGAGAAGGCAGGCGAGGGGGTCGGTACACAGGTGGTCAATCAGCGAAGGCAGATAAATCCGACAAGGAGAAGGCAAAGGCGAAGTCGTACGGACACAGGCGAAGTCGAACACCAGGAAACACTTAGGGAACGTTGAATAACAGAGCTGGGACGTTTCTGCACGGAGACAAGAAGACGAACTGGCAATTTTCACAAGAAACACAGGACCTATAAATACACCACCCACTACCACCAGGTGAATCAGATCAGGGAGGAGACTGGCAATCAGAAGGTGGGAGAAACCAAACGAGCAGGGAAGGGGAACAAAAGAGAAACAGGCAAAGAGAACACCTAGTGTCTGCTCTGTATGAGGTTAAAGTGGTAACGTTAAAGCTCTTTTGGCGGGTTAATAATGGTGTCCCAGCTGTTTCTATATCGTTAAGTGTCCTCTCTAGAGTTTCTGTCTTTAGTTGTGATTTCTGTATGTGCAACATATTTCTTTATTTGATTCGGAGTTTTCTAAATGTTGCGTTTGTGTCAAATCTACAGTCACAGAGCTGACTTTATAACTTCATGAGTCAGGAACCATGGCAACAACAGGTGCGTCCCAGCAGTGTTCATCACTTTTAATGTTTCCTCTGGAAACAGTTTCCGTTGTCGTCTGTTCTACTTGCAGCTTTCATGTGTTTGGTTCTGATTTTTCTGTCTTTGCAGAACATTTCTGTGTTGGGTTGTGTTTTGTAAATGCTGCCACATGTATTGTTAAATTGATGAAGATGTTTTTTTAATTTGCTTGTGTTTTGTTTATTTGCATGTGTTGTCTTAAGCTTTAGTGTGTTGAGTGTCTGTAAAAATATGCTCACTTTGCACAAACATCTCTGCTTCAAATGTCTAGAACTCCACGATGGTTCTCACTAAGATGGAAATGCACAAAAAACAAAAACACACAACCACTTACCTGTGGTTACGAACCATTTAATATCCAAACTCCGAGAGGAAAGGAGACGTTGGAGACAAAGACAGGAGGTAAGACGGCATCCACAATAAGTAACACACCATTTTGTGCACTTGTATTTGTTATTTACAGATTTTCATTTTTCATTTTTGATTCACAAATGTGGATAATTTCTCTCATTACTGCAGATCATGGAGGAAAGTTTGAAGAAGCTGCTTCTCTTTGGTTTGTACTTCTCTCTCATCAACTCTGATCAAAACTGAGTACAAATGATTCATTCATAATATGCATACAATAGTATTCTTGTCCAATATATGTTCATATTTGTCTTGAATTTAACTTCAGCTTTTTGAGCGCTGGTGGAAATTATTTAAACATGCTGTTGCCTGATCTTCAAAATATCAGAGATTAAACGAGTAATAAGGAGACAGGGGCTTCACACAGCAACAACTACAACTCAAAATGTTTTACTGAAGTTAAAGCAACATTAATACAGTTCTCCATGACAAGTAAAGTAAGTCTTGTATTCAAAGTCTCTCTCAAATAAATGCACAAAGTATTGTCAGTAAACTTTATTCATCAGGAATTGAAAGTAATAGAGTACACTATAAAAGAATATGATGAAAGACTTTGACCAACAGAAAATAATCTAAAAAAAAAAAACAGTGATAATATGCATTAAAGTAAACAGAGCAGAGTGAGGATGTGAAAACAGATGTCGAATTAACAAAAGTAAATGACATTCAAAACAAGAAAATGCAATTTAATAAAAATCATTTACGCAAAAATCTAGCTTGAGTTATAATAATGACTGAATGATTGATCAAGTTTTTTTTTTCATGACGTGCACATAGAGACACCACAAGTACAGTTCCAGTTCGATAATTTAGAACTGGAGGAAGGAGATCGCAGCCTGCTCAAGTTCAGACAAGGTTTAGTACCGACGAGTCGATTACAGAGTGCAGTTAGAAATGCTCAATTCCGTTCTTTTCCCTGTCCGCTCTCGATGATAACTGTTATAAACGGGTAGGTAAGACACATATGACTTTCGATTGCTTTTCCATGGAGTCATAATCAGATATTTTCATCCTTGAGCCGCAGAACTCTACTGCACTCGGTAATCGTTGCGTCGGGACTTCCCCTACCCGGAAGCTGTTGCAGGACAGTGGAGAGATGTTTTAGCTTCACAATAGAAATCCAGCTAAGCTAGCAGAGTATTGATGCCCCAAACTATGTGCCAAGACCCTATTTGTATTGTTGCTGAAGTTTGGTGCTGTTCTGAGCATTATTTGTGGCTTTTTGGTGGTGGTTTCTTGTTGGAAGTGTATACTGCAGTATATTGTTATCGTGCGGTCTTTTTCTGAGGTTGCTAAAACACTGTAAATTAGCGGTCTGCTAACTTGATCTCTCGAGGGGGGGTCTTACATGGTTTCACAGTGTGTTAGACCATGGATTAAATTTACACCGGAATATGCCTTTAATATAACTTGTTTTTCTAGCCTAGTTTAAGGAAATTAGTATTTACCACTCTCTGTACTTCCTAAATGACACTCACCATGTCTGAACCTTACGTTTACATGACTTCCTCTTTGCATGCAGACCCAGTAACTGTCGCAGAAACAGAGTGTTAAGACACACCCACAGAGACAGATATATACCAAGCTTTCCTCCTCACAATTTGAGTCTTTCCTCTGTAACAAACCTGTGTTTTTGCTCTGTGATTGCTAAAACTCTGTAAATTAGCGGTCTGCTAACTTGATCTCTTGAGGAGGGGTCTTACACAGTTTCAAGGTGTGTTAGACCATGGATTAAATTTACACCGGAATATGCCTTTAAGAGGTGCAAGACTTCAAATCAAGTGTCACTATATGTGAGTACAAAATTGCAATCACAGCATTTGATTAATTTATTGCTGTCAGAATGTTCAAGAATTTTTCTAAAATAACTCACCAACCCTCACTTGAAATGGCACTTAAAAAATCCATCTTAGGGTGCTGAGAGCTGCCTTTGCAACATCTACAACTCCATTAACTAATACAGCATTTCTCAGCCCTCCTTCTAGCCTCTTGTTTTTGCTTGGTCTTCAACTCGTCTTCTTTCTGTTTCGAAGTCTTTTCATACAGTTTTTTCATTTCATCCCTTTCATTTTTAAGCTCCTTCTCCCTCTCTGCCCTCTCTCTCTCTCTCCTCTTTTCGTTTTCCTTCATCTCCTTAAGTCTCTCCTCATACATCTCCTTTCTCTCCCTCTCCCACTCGGCTCTCTCTCTCTTTCTCTCTGCTTCTATTCTCTCCATCTCCCTCCGTCTCTCCTCATACATCTCCTTTCTCTGCCTCTCCATCTCCTCTCTCACTCTGATTCTCTCTGCTTCTCTCTCCTCCTTCTCCCTCTGCCTCTGCTCCTCCATCTCCTGCTTCATCCTCCTCCTCTCCTCCTCTCTCTCTTTCCTCGCCCTCTCTCTCTCAGCCTCGAGTTGCTCTTGCATTTTCTTCATGTTTTTTTCATGTTCTTTCAGAAGTTCCCTCTTCAGTTCCTCTCTTTCTTTTTGTTTTTTTTCTTCTTCTGCTTTCAGGATGCGTTGTGTCAGCTCTTCGAGTTCCCTCTCGGCCTTTTGGAACATCTCGTTGGTGTAGTGGCTTCCTCCATTCCTCTGCGCTACATTTCTGATCTTCTGGAGCAGCTCATTGACCTGTGAGCGATCCTTCTTCTCCTTATTGTTGAAGACGTGGTACTGGTTGTTACATCTGGCCACAAGTTCTTGAAGGTCGCTGTCTTCATCAATGAATTTCTCGATGGTTTCTTCAAGATCATCACCACGAGTAAAGAGAACCATGCTGTATCTGTCTGCATCCTTGCCAAATATTTCTTGAATCTTTTGCACCGTCTGCTTTTCCTCTGCAGTGAATCTGCCCACACCAATGACCACCAGAAACACATGGGGTCCAGGAGCAGCCAAACGAATGCACTGGCTCACATCTTTGGCTGTTTTAGTCTCATCATACCTGTTGTCAAACAGGCCCGGAGTGTCAATGACAGCAATCTGTTGCCCATCTATCACACATTCACGCTTGAAACAGTCAACAGTCACAGACTTAGCAGTGCACTTTGATACAAACTCCTTTCGTCCCAGGATGGTGTTTCCAGCAGCACTCTTCCCAGCTCCAGTCTTCCCCACCATCACTATCCTCAGCTCCTTGTTATTTGTGATGATCTGTCCTGTGTAGAACAATGTGTGACACTGAATCAGACATCAGGTTGCACAGACATTGTCCTTCATGTGATGTATACAAAGATGGAAAACGTAGTTGCCCCTTTGGGAGAAGCAACATCATTGGAAAACGTTTTAAACAAATAAAACATGATTGTATTCCCCAATGCAGATTTTTAGAGTGCTCATTTAGGACCCTGTCTATAAAAGTATAACTCTACAGGAGCTGTCCATTATAGGTCCAAAAATGTTATTCAACCATTAAAACACCCTAAAATTATTGCACTTTAAAACATGGACATGACTTACCCGAGTTGTCGGTCAGGTTTGGGTTGTAAGACTTGCTGGCCATGTTTGGGTCAAAGAGCACAGAGTAGATTCTGCAGTTTAAATGAAGACGCAGAGTTCTGAATGTCTGCAAAAAACTGCAGATGCTTTAAATGTGCACCAAACCACATCCAGTATCAGCTGCACTGCTCTCATATCAAGATGAACCTGAAACTTAACGTAAGCTCTGAACCAACTGAACCCTGTTTGAGGATAAAGACACCCCCCATAGAAAAAACAAGGCGGCGCTTTGTTAACTCTGCTCACCCCTCCCTCCACCATTTACAAGAAATAGCAGCAGTTATTTTAAACCTTACATAATACTGCAGGCTGCTCCTTCTGTCAAATTACACTAGAACAGCACGTTTTAATGTATCCAGGTTTAGATGTATATAGACTAGTTTTTTCAGGGTTCTCAACAACTTTTAAGCTGCAATGATTTCATGTATTCTTTTAACATATTTAACACAAAGCTTTCAAGTGTTTACAAATGTCATGTATAGTTTTGCTGATCATATATTTTAATATAAGCCACAAAGATACTTTTTACCCTTCGAAAAGCCAACCAATATTAAAGCTGTAGTCTGTAACTATTTTTTTGTTATATTTGCTAAAATTGTCATTATGATCTGACAGTAGAATAAAATACAGGTCAGTAAGGTCAAATTGGCTGTAATTTGTTTTGCAAGAATCCAACTCTCTCTGATCAACACAACCAATCAGAGTCAAAGAGAGTGTCCGAGAAGTGTCAATCACTCTCGTGCATATGCTGTTGGCAGCCCCCCCTCGCTCACATTCGTACTGGGCAGTGCCTGCTCTCACATGCTCAGATACGTTCAAGCTCAAGCCCTGTAAACGATGGCGTAGAACAGATAACAACATCAGAGCCGAAAAATTTCCCACCAGTGCCCAGGTCAAAGCGAAGAAATAAGATGTCTGACAAAGAAAAGTAGTGTAAAAATAAAGAATTGGACCAAGCCAGAGAGAAAACTAGGATAAATATCGGAGTGTCATTTCAGAGGTGGTGGAGCGGCTGGATTTGTAAGGACTCAAGAGCAGCGCAAAGTTAGCGACTTTTCTGCTGGACAAGTAAAGGCAGAAACACACCGGCCCAACCGTTGGGTGTCTGAAGCGCTTGGAGAGTCTCAGACGAGGTTGGGAACAAATCTGTTTGGTGTGTTCATCTGTGTCGGAAGCTTTCGGAGCCGCGCGGACGTGGTCTGCTCCGATTCAACATGCGAAGTCTGAGGAGGAGGGCTGTCGGACGTCTGAGCCATGGGATTCTCTGATTGGTTGTGTGGCAGTGTGCTGCGAATCAGCGTGGTGTGTGGGAGGGCGGAACACTGTGTGCGCTTTGTTTTTCTATGCACTCCGTCATTCCCCGTTTTCATGTTTTGTAGTACTGGCATTAGACTAGTTGTTATGTCCGTTAAGGACGAGTTAATTTGTGTTCGTTTGGTAATGTCTCGCTGCATGTTTAGTATGCAGCTGTTTTTGTCTGAAATAGTTAGGTTTCGCTTTGATCGAAAGTAAAGAGAGTTGCGTGCATAAGCCTCGTTTACAACTCACAACACAAGCGCCACCCGCTTATTGCATCTCGCGTACGTGCCGAACGTACACGCTGCTGTCGAGTAGGCAGCACATTGAAGCGGTGTGTTCAATGCAACTTTTCTGCCGAACGGGTCAGACAAGAGGCAACGGAATGGTCGGAGAGTGGTCGGATAAGGCAGTTGGACGTCTGGGCGGTGTGTGGGGGCCTTAAGGACCCCTGCTTGATATATATATACAGAAATACTCACAATAGCGCATATGGCATTATGATGTTGCAGTCGAGCTATGTAGCGTGTTGGTAAATCGAGCTTGTTAGCTTGTATGCTAACCCCGGTGTTTAGCTTTGACTTTATGGCTACTGGTTAGCAAAAGTGTCTTTCAAGTAACCGGGCACTGCTGCTTGTGCATGGCAGGCTCCTCTGTGGGAGGGGCTTTAAAGGCAGGGCTGCAGCAGCAGAGAGGCAGAAGGACTGACCTGGGAGCTGTATTATTCAAATTTTCTGGCTAAGTCCACTTTTTCCCAAAACTGCAGACTGCAGCTTTAAATGCTTAACTAATAATACAATTCAAAAAATAGAATAAAATGTATACAGAAGTTCCATAAATTCGGACACAAATCAGTCGCCACTAAAACTCAACTCAGTTGTGTGCTCTTTTTAATCTGGATCTAACCTTTAATTGTTTTCTGCTATCATTATGAATCATCTATACGCTGCTTTTACAGCATCAGCATGCTGTTTATTACACCATTAACAAGCAAAAACTGTTATTATTGGCCCAATTGAAGTTAATTTAGAAAGAAAATCGCCAGACACATATGTTGAACAAAACAATTTTAATCATCTGTTAGAATTGAAATATATTAGTTTAAACCTTGAACATGAACTCTGCTATGTGTCGGACTACTCAGTGTTTTAGTTGAGTGTTTGGCTGCATTGTGTAAAAAAACAATAGAGCCCACAGTCCCAGGATTTAACCTGTTTCAACGCACTCGGGTCCATGAACAATGGCACTACGGGTGTCACGATTTCGATTTTAAATTGAAATCGATCGAAATTAAGTCACAATCTCGAACTTCGAATTGAAAAATGGAATCGCCGATGCCGCCACGCCGCCATGTCACGTCTGGTCGGCTTGCCGAGCGGAAAAAAAACACACAAGTGTTGAAGTGCTGCGAGTCAACCTCCTCTAACTTAGCTACTAGCTAAGCCAGTAGCTATTAGCTACAGCCAGCCAAACGATAGCATGGTGTTACACCATTCCTGTTCGGCTCCCGGACCGTGGTCGGGAAGCACAGGGGAGATGATTATCTCCAGGGCCAAAGCTTGTGTTTACCTTCTGGGTGAACCCCCTCTCACGTGTTAAGCTGGTCTGGAAATAATACCAGGGAGCTTTGCTGTATCTTGAGGAGCCGTCGCTGTTCACAGCCAAACTGCAGCCTATACTGTACACTTTACTGCTGTCGCTACTCCTGCTACTCCTTTCACTTCTCCTTCCTCTCCCATTCATTCACTGTCCGCACGTACACACGCTCCCTCACTCTCGCTCGCCCACTCACATCTTACGAACTTTACGCACTCACACTGACGCACCGCCCTGTTCCTGAAAGGGGCTACGCCACTCTTACAACAATGGCAACTACAGATGCTGGAGACCCATGGACAGAACTTGAACCCCCTCCTCTTCAAAACTTATATTGCATAAAAGTCTAGTCTAAAAATGGCAACCTGTGCTTTAAAATCAATTTGGAGAATCGTAACACCCCTAAGTAGCACTGACATGACAGACAAAGTGACGGAAAGAGGGAAAAGAAAGTGGAAAGTGAACGGTAGCACACATTGATTTGTAAGTTTTTGCTGTAAGTTATTAATAACTCAGTCCAACTCACTGCTTTGTCAGTCATTGACTCGGCTGTCCACAACTCAGATATTATCTGGCAAAGCTGACCCAAACCCGCCTGACCCACAGGTGTGTTCCCGGGTCCTGTGAGTTACGGGTCGACTGGGGTGACATATCGAGTTGACCACTTCCACCGTATGACTACTGTGTGATTGTGCCTGGGTCACATGCTCTACCAACTGAGCTACCGGAGCAAATTGTGTTTAACCACAACAGTTTTACAAAGTGTTCCTGAGCTCCTGTATCTATCCTTTATAAAGTGGTTACACTGCATATTTCTGCCCTTCAGAAACATCTTCATTTTCAACAACAAAATAATGACTTCTACTACTACTACTAAAAACAACAACAAAAGAATCCACACACAATAAATACACCGTGACAAAAGATCACTTGAACATCAGGAGCAAAGAGGCCGATGTCCAAGCAGCTGTAGCTCCTCCTCTGCACCTGTCTGCTGTTTATGATCATGAACCAGAAGTCATCACCATATTGTTCCTACAGGGTGAAAACAGAGGCTGTTTTAAAACTATTATCACATTGTAAAACAAGGCAATGCTGATCAAATAGAAACCACGATCCTGTTTTTTCAAATGTCATGTTTCAAAACAGATGACTGGAGCATTTACTGGTTGGGTGCGGCGCAGTGCATTCTCGTTTGTGTAGGTTATCTATCTTTTGAGCAGAAGGGAAAAGCACACTGCTATTTCTTAGTTTTCTCTTATCATGTAGCACCAATTTAAAGAACATTAATGTCTGTCCACTGCAGAGACAGCCCAGTTTTATACAAGGGTTACTTTTCCAGCTGTGAAGTGAAGAGAAAAACAGGCTTAACAGATGCATGAGTATAGCTCAACCTTTCTATTTGTTTCCATATGAGGATGTGGTACCAAACAGGAAGTTCTAATGAACTGATTGTTCAACAGGTTTTGCCATTTCTTGTAAATGGTGGAGGGAGGGGTGAAAAGGGTTACTGATGTGAGATCGCAGTAAGATCAGTTTGTTCAGCCTCTGTTTTCACTCTGTACAAACAATATGGCGGTGACTTCTGGTTCATGATCATGATCTTTCCCTGTTGCAGCTGAACAGCAGACAGGTGCAGAGGAGGAGCTACAGCTGCTCTGTCTGTTTGCTCCGGATGTTCAAAGTGCTCTTTTGTCAAGTTGTATTTTAGTGTGTATGTGTGTGTGTGTGTGTGTTTTTTTTTGTAGTAGTAGTAATTCTTTTTCTATCTATTCCCTTTTAATTAGCGTTTTAACAGTAGAAAGCATTATATTTGTGAAAAATAGGCCATAAATGTTCAAGAATCTAAAATCATGTCAGTCATTGTCTAACAGCTTTTGCCAAATCTAGAATTCTAAAGCTGATTAAGATCATTGTGTCATCAGTAGTTTACTTTGTAACTTAGATATTTAACTGTTTGTATCCAACCACACAACCATAGAGGAATGTGTGGAATAACAAAATGTTATATCTCGGGTTCTGCTGTATTGATACTGATCATTTGTTTTCAAACGGCCCATGATGAGTCCAACAGTATTATAGGAGTGCAAATGCTGGACCAGTGTACTGCTTTTCACCCACAATGCAACTGGGCCATAGAGTGACATCACTGGAGGCAGTTTATCAGATTACATGCAGCCTCCTCTGGAGC
This sequence comes from Diplodus sargus, assembly GCA_903131615.1. Taxonomy (NCBI): domain Eukaryota; kingdom Metazoa; phylum Chordata; class Actinopteri; order Spariformes; family Sparidae; genus Diplodus; species Diplodus sargus. The sequence continues at coordinate 17,128 of CAEMYA010001743.1, read as the reverse complement.
TATAAAGTAGATTTATACTACTTTATTTTCACATATGCTGTAGTACTCCCCAAGTAAACACTCATTAATGTGGGAAGTTGGTGGAGTTACCCTTTAAAGTGCAACAATTGCAAACCATTTAAGACTTTAAATGTCATTGATTTGACTTTTTTGGATTATTTTTCTTTTCTTCTTTTACTCTGAGGTCAGCACAGAACCTGTTACCTTCTTATTCTCCATACAGGCTCCACATACTATATCCATGAGTTCATCCTCGTCACTCACCAGAGGAAGAGCTGGACTGAAGCTCAAAGCTACTGCAGAGAGCAGTACGGTGACCTGGCCACCATATCTGATGTGCAGGTCAACAGCAGGATCGCTGACATGGCTCAAGACTGGGAGGAGCCCTTCTGGATCGGCCTGTATGAAGACGTCAGCAGCTGGAAATGGTCTCTGATGGGTGAACATCACTACACAGGAGTTGTGGAGGACTACAGGCAGTGGCAGGAAGATCAACCGGACTACGCAGGAGCGAACAAGTACTGCGTCTCCATGATGGAAGATGGTTTTTGGAAAGACAACAGCTGCACGTTTGTTAAAATGCCTCTCATTTGTTTTACAGGTGAACTTTATCTGACAACATAAATGTGAAGCTATCCTCAAACAATGAAATGAGAGCATTTGTCTTAAACTGATCAATATTCAATATCCACAGAGCAGCTTGACAGGAGACGCAGGCACTCATTTTCAGTTTCCTACCAATGTTTTTATTTCAGCCATGTACTTATAACTTCATGAGTCAGGAACCATGGCAACAACAGGTGCGTCCCAGCAGTGTTCATTACTTTTAATTTTTCCTCTGGAAACAGTTTCCGTTGTCGTCTGTTCTACTTGCAGCTTTCATGTGTTTGGTTCTGATTTTTCTCTCTTTGCAGAACATTTCTGTGTTTGGTTGTGTTTTATAAATGCTGCCACATGTTTTGTCAAATTGGTGAAGATGTTTTCTTAATTTGCTTGTGTAGGAATAAGAACAGTATATATATATCATATATGGGCCTCACATGGATAGCACCACGATATATAATGTAGGAGACACTACCTTGATAATATGATAATTAATTACTGTCAATCAATAACAGTTTTAGACGGGGCAACACCTTCGTGTTGATTTGATCTGGACAACCCGAAAGACGTTATTCAGACCCAACCGTATAAGTTTGGCTTGAACAGTTGGCATCAATTTAATCAGTCTGTTAACTTTGAAATTTATATTTGATCTCCTATTCTGAAGCAGTGAATTCTTTGCACGTATCCATCAGTTCTCCACATTAAAATTAAGTTTCAGACAAAGACAAACGATTTTATATGTTTATTGACTAAATGATTAGGGTTAACATAAATAAACTGACAATTTTAGACAAACAACAGATAAGAGAAAATGTAAAGATTGTAATTAGGAAAGTAATAAAGTTATGTGACCGTCGGCTGATGGTAAAGTTAAAGGGTCGGGTTTTCCTATATTAAATATTACGGGAGTATTTTTAATACTAACGAGACCCTAATTTCAATTCTCTTAAGTTCATAAGATAGAAGTCAGAACTTAGACCGAAGTCATAAACTAAACAGAAGTCAGAACTCTAGACAACACTCATTCTCACGTATGTGGATCCAGTTGTATGAAGACGTTCAGCCTGTTTTGTCTGGGAGTCAGGAGGTCCTGAAGCTTGGTCTCTTTGAGGGTTCTGTGTTGGACAACGGCACGGTGCGTCGGTACAACAGCCAGGAGGAAGGCCGGTACTCTGTTGAGGAGCTCTTGGTCCGAAGGCCCAGCGGGGTTTCCGCCTTGGGAGCGCTGGGGCAGAGTCAGTCTCGGCTGAGAGCACAACAAAGTCTCTTTGGTTGGAGACTCCTTGCAAGGCTTCTGAAGCAGACGATGACTGCAGCGTTCTTCATCAGATGATTAGTCTTATAAAAGAAAAAGTAGGTTCATCTTCTTTGGAGGGGGGGGGGAGAGGAAGCGAATAGTCAGTCAAACAGGCTTTGTTTAGGTTAATCTTGTCTTGTGGTTGAGAGGTGAGAGGTCAGAGGACGGGTATAGGAAGCGGAGACTCGTGATGGAGACATAAGGGCATGTGATCCTACACTTGTGTTTTGTTTATTTGCATGTGTTGTCTTAAGCTTTAGTGTGTTGAGTGTCTGTAAAAATGTGCTCACTTTGCAACATCTCTGCTTCAAATGTCTAGAACTCCACGATGGTTCTCACTAAGATGGAAATGCACAAAAAACAAAAACACACAACCACTTACTTGTGGTCACAAACCATTTAGTATCCAAACTCCACGAGGAAAGGAGACGTTGAAGACAAAGACAGGAGGTAAGATGGCATCCTCAATAAGTAACACACCATTTTGTGCACTTGTATTTGTTATTTACAGATTTCCATTTTTCATTATTGATTCACAAATGTGTATAATTTCTGTTATTACTGCAGATCATGGAGGAAAGTTTGAAGAAGCTGCTTCTCTTTGGTTTGTACTTCTCTCTCATCAACTCTGATCCAAACTAAATACAAATGATTCATTCATAATATGCATAAAATTGTATTCTTGCCCATGTGTATTTTTTTGTTTCACAGTTTTATTCTGATTCACAGGGACGTTTTTGTTCCTTTTGGAGGTCACACACCAGACAGGTAAGAAAATATATGTTCATATTTCATATGAAGTTAAAGCAACATTAATACAGTTCTCCATAACAAGTAAAAGTCTTGTATTCAAAGTCTCTCTCAAATAAATCTAAGTATTGTCAGTAAACTTTATTCATCAGGAATTAAAAGCAATGAAAGAATATAATGACATCTGAAATTAATTACAAACTTTGACCAACAGAAAATAAAGTCGGATTCACAAACAGTGATAATATGCATTCAAGTAAACAGTTCAGAGTGAGGAAATGAACACAGATTTCGAATTAACAAAATTAACTTGAAATTGAAATCAAAACAAGGAAACTTAATATATAAAAATAATTTAATGTAAAATCTAGCTTGAGTTATGATAATTGTTGAATGATTGATCAAGTTTTTATTTTCGTGTTGTGCACATAGAGACACCAAAAGTACAGCACTCAAACAATTTATGACATTTCCTTTCATTACATTGAGATTGTAAGATTGAAAATAATTTTTCAGCTTAAACAAAATATTCTGCTGTCTCTCTCTCAGGCTTTTTTGGTCAGAGCATTTGATGAATTGATGTTAAGAGATTTTTCTAAAACAACTCACCAACCTTCGCTGTAACTGGCCCTTAAAATACTGTATTCCTATTTATTAAAAAGAGAAACAATCCATCCTACGCCGCTGACAACTCATTTTCCAACATCTATAACTCCACCAACTACTTTTCCAGCGGCATTGATCAGATGGTCTAATGGATTTGTCGCCTCAGCCTTCTTTCTAGCCTCCTCGTCATGCTTTGACTTCAGCTCGTCTTCTTTCTCATTCAGTGTCTTTTTATGCTCTTCGTTAATTTGATTAATTTTGTTTTCAAACTCCCTCTCCTTCTCTGCCCTCTCTCTCTCTCTTTTCTCTTCGCTTTCCTTCATCTCCCTCCGTTTCTCCTCATTCATCTCCTTTCTCTCCCTCTCCATCTCCTCTCTCTCTCTCTGTCTCTCTGCTTCTCTCTCCTCCTTCTCCCTCTGCCTCTGCTCCTCCATCTCCTGCTTCACCCTCCTCCTCTCCTCCTCTCTCTCTTTCCTCTCCCTCTCTCTCTCAGCCTCGAGTTGCTCCTGAATTTTCTTAATTTCTTTGTCATGTTGTTTCTGAAGTTCACTCTTAAGTTCCTCTCTCTCTTTTCGTATTTGTTCTTCTTTTGCTTTCAGGATGCGTTGTTTCACCTCTTCGATTTCCCTCTCGGCCTTTTGGAACATCTCGTTGGTGTAGTGGCTTCCTCCGTTCCTCTGCACTACATTTCTGATCTTCTGGAGCAGCTCATCGACCTGTGAGCGATCCTTCAGCTTATTGTTGAAGACGTGGTACTGGTTGTTACATCTGGCCACAAGTTCTTGAAGGTCGGTGTCTTCATCTGTGAATTCCTCGATGGTCGTTTCTTCAAGATCATCACCACGAGTAAAGAGAACCATGCTGTATCTGTCTGCATCCTGGCCAAATATTTCTTGAATCTTTTGCACCGTCTGCTTTTCCTCTGCAGTGAATCTGCCCACACCAATGACCACCAGAAACACATGGGGTCCAGGAGCAGCGAAACGAATGCACTGGCTCACTTTTTTGGCTGTTTTAATGTCCTCAAACCTGTTGTCAAACAGGCCCGGAGTGTCAATGACAGCAATCTGTTGCCCATCTATCACAGATTTATGCTTGAAACAGTCAACAGTCACAGACTTAGAAGTGCACTTTGATTCAAACTCCTCTTGTCCCAGGATGGTGTTTCCAGCAGCACTCTTCCCAACTCCAGTCTTCCCCACCATCACTATCCTCAGCTCCTTGTTATTTGTGATGATCTGTCCTGTGTAGAACAATGTGTGACACTGAATCAGACATCAGGTTGCACAGACATTGTCCTTCATGTGATGTGTAGAAAGATTGATAAAGCAGAAACATCTGTTTGCTGCTTTGGGAGAAGCAACATCATTGGAAAACATTTTAAACAAATAAAACATGATTGTATTCCCCAATGCAGATTTTTAGAGTGCTCATTTAGGACCCTGTCTATAAAAGTATAACTCCACAGGAGCTGTACATTATAGGTCCAAAAAATGTTATTCAACCATTAAATCACCCTAAAATTATTGCACTTTGAAACATGGACATGACTTACCCGAGTTGTAGGTCAGGTTTGGGTTGTAAGACTTGCTGGCCATGTTTGGGTCAAAGAGCACAGAGTAGATTCTGCAGTTTAAATGAAGATGCAGAGTTCTGAATGTCTGCAAGAAACTGCAGATGGTTTATATGTGCACCAAACCACATCCAGTATCAGCTGCACTGCTCTCATATCAAGATGAACCTGAAACCCAATGTAAGCTCTGAACCAATTGAACACTGTTTGAGGATGTGGATACACCCCATAGAAAAATCAAGGCGGCGCGTTGTTAACTCTGCTCACCCCTCCCTCCACCATTTACAAGAAATAGCAGCACTTTTTTTCAACCTCACATAATACTGCTGGTTGCTTCCTCTGTCAAATGAAAATAGAACAGCATGTTTTAATGTATCCATGTTTAGATGTACAGGTACATCTAAAAACATTAGAATATCATGAAAAAGTTCAATATTTTTTTCCACTCATTTCAGAAAGTGAAAAACATACATTATATAGATTCATTACTCATAGAGTAAGTATTTCAAGTCTTTATTTCTTGCAATTTTAATGGTAATGGCTTACAGATAATTAAAACCCAAAATTCACTGTCTCAGAAAATTAGAATATTACATAAGATCAACAAAAACAGGATATTTTAAATAGAAATGTCAGGCTTTTAAAAAGTATGTTTATTTCTATGCGCTAAATACTTTGTTGGGCCTCCTTTTGCATGAATTACTGCATCAATGCAGCGTGGCATGGAAGCGATCAGCCTATGGCACTGCTCAGGTGTAATGGAAGCCCAGGTTGCTTTGATAGCAGCCTTCAGGTAATCTGCATTGTTGGGTCTGGTGTCTCTCATCTTCCTTTTGACAATACCCCATAGATTCTCTATGGGAAGAAGAAGAAGGAAGCATGAAGTGCTCTAAAATTTCCTGGTAGATGTCTGCATTGACTGTGGACTTCAGAAAACACAGTGGACCAGAGCTCAGGCAAGCATGGAGAGGTGAGGGTATGTATAATGGTGATCCCTCCAAAGGGAAGGGGCGTCCACAGAAAAAAACAAGTACTGGAACCTCTTACTTAGCAGGAAATGCCTCGTAACAAGAAATCTGCTGGTTTGTGTATCCGTGTATGACTGACAGACAAAGTGACAGAAAGAGGTAAAAGAAAGTGGCTAGTGAACTATAGCACACATTGTTTTTGCTGTACTTTATTAATAACTCAGGCCAACTCACTGCTTTGTCAGTCATTGACCTGGCTGCCCACACCTGTGATATATTCTGGTAAAACTGACCCGAACCCGCCTGACCCACAGGTGTGTTCCCGGGTCCTGTGGGTTACGGGTCGACTGGGGTGATATATTGAGTTGACCGCTGCCACCGTGTGACTACTGTGTGATTGTGGCTGTTACGGTCAGTGAGGCCTGATAATGGAAAGATCTTCAGGCCTCTCCTGTCAAACAGGCCCAGGGTTTCAGCGACAGAAATTTGGTGCCTTTCCACCTCAGCTTTACTCTTAGAACGGTCATAGATGTCCATTTAAAAAAAGTACAAAGACAATATATTTAATGTTTCACATCATCAACTTCATTGTTTTTTTGATTTATATGCTCATTCAGAATTTGATGCAGACAATTATCTCTGACAATCCCTGCACCCATCAACTGTTGTCATGAAAATGCTGTTACCTTTTAAAATGTATTTATTGTATTGCAAATTTCTGCCCTTCAGAAACATCTTAATTTTCAACAACAAAATAATTACTTCTACTACTACAAAAACCCCCACACAATAATTCACTGTGACAAAAGAGCACTTTGAACATCAGGAGCAAAGAGACAGCAGCTGTAGCTCCTCAAATGTTTTTTTTTTTAAATGTCATGTTTCAAAACAGATGACTGGAGTATTTACTGGTCGGGTGCGGTGCAGTGCATTCTCGTTTATCTAGGTTATCTATCTTTTGAGCAGAAGCGAAAAGTTCAGCTCTATTTCTCAGTTTTCTCTTATCATGTAGCACCAATTTAAAGAAAATTAATGTCTGTCCGCTGCAGAGACAGCCCAATTTTACACAAGAGTTATCTCTCCAGCTGTGAAGTGATTCTTGTGACAACACAATAAAAACAACCTGAACAGATACATGAGTATAACTCAACCTTTCTATTTGTTTCTGTATGAGGATGTGGGAGACCAAACAGGAAGTTCTGTTTAACTGATTGTTCAACAGGTTTTGCCATTTCTTGTAAATGGTGGAGGGAGGAGTGAAAAGGGTTATTGACGTGAGATTGCCATAAGATGCCAGCGTGATCATAGTTTTTTCAGCCTCTGTTTTCACTCTGTACAAACAATATGGTGACGACTTCCGGTTCATGATCATGATCTTTCCTTGTTGCAGCTGAACAGCAGACACGTGCAGAGGAGGAGCTGCAGCTGCTTGGGCATCGGCCTCTTTGCTCCTGATGTTCAAAGTGCTCTTTTGTCAAGTTGTATTTAAGTGTGTGTGTTTCTTTGTAGTTCTTTTAAATAGTTTTTGCCAAATTGTATGAAAGTCACACAGTTGTTACACTGCATATTGTGAGACGACCCTCACTCGATTCAAGACTCCAACCACACAGCTATAGATGAATGTGTCTCTGGTTCTGCTGTATTGATACTGATCATTTGTTTTCAAACAGTCCATAATGAGTCCAACTGTATTATAGGAGTGCAAATGCTGGACCAGTGTACTGCTTTTCACCCACAATGCAACTGGGCCACTGGGTGACATCACTGGAGGCAGTTTATCAGATTACATGCGGCTCCTCTGGAGCCATAAAGTAGATTTAATCTACTTTATTTCACATATGCTGTAGTACTCCCCAAGTAAACACATATTAATGTGGGAAGTTGGTGGATTTACCCTTTAAATAGCTAAACTTTAAGACTTGAAATGTGATGTCAACCAAAGTTTTGACTTTTCTGATTTTTCTGATTGATGATTACTTTGAGGTCAACACAGAACCTGTTACCTTCTTATTATCCATACAGGCTCCACATACTATATCCATGAGTACATCCTCGTCACTCACCAGAGGAAGAGCTGGACTGAAGCTCAAAGCTACTGCAGAGAGCAGTACGGTGACCTGGCCACCATATCTGATGTGCAGATCAACTGCAGGATGGCTGTGTCACGACCTGGCTCTTTGGGCCATGACAAAACGGGAGACACACTGAATTTAAGGAGGTTTAACAAAATATATTTATTTAACAGAAGTAACGAAATGTGCAATGAAGGAAAAACAATCAATAGAT
>CAEMYA010001742.1:0-13031 GCA_903131615.1 Diplodus sargus | reverse complement strand
AACTGAAGTGAGTCGAGTCAAAGAGCTTCAGGAGAAGCTGGAGCAGGAGATCACTGAGCTGAATCGTGTAAACTGAAATAAACAGAAGACATTTAAGGGACACTGAGTTAAATCATTCTCATGTTGTCTTCATGTTTGTCGCTGATTGTTGTGTCATTTCTTCAGCTGTCAATCAAACTTTCTGGCAGATGTTTATTGGAGATGTTTTGTTCTGTGGAAGCTCATTTCTGCCAGTAAAACAGAAACAGAAATATGAAAACTCAAAATTGAAATGAAAACACATAAACTTTATTCATATTCTGAAACATTATTTCTCCACAGTGTCGGTCCGTCAGCTGGAACACTTCATGAACGTCACTTATTTATTTCTCAGCTACATTTTATTGTGTTTGGTGCCGTATTTTTTGAAGACATGAACATACAAAATGTTTTTATTACAGCAATAATTTCTGTCTTTTGTCGAAGTGGAATTTGTTCTGTAAACATTGACACTAGATGTCAGCAGCAGAGAAACTCCTGAACTTGATGAGGTTTTAATTTCAAAACTCTGAATTTATTCACCTTTAAATGACAGAATGAATACAGGTCAAATGTTCCAACACAAGAGGGCGCCGTCATCCTGCTCACCACAGATGTGTTGGAGGTTAAAGCTCCTCAGCTACAGAGCAGGACTGCAGAATGAAATGTCATGATAAACACCAGAAATTATGACAAACATAAAAACAATTAAAGATACACAGTTAAAACTATATAAGTTGCAAAGTGAACTACTGATGACACAATCATCTACACTGAGCAGCTTTATATTAGAATTCTAGATTGAGTAAAAAGCTGATAATGCACGCTTTTAGATTCTTGAACGTGATTTTCGCAAACATATTCTATATAATGATTTCTACTATTAAAAGACCAATCAAAAGGGGGAAAGACAGGAAAACTTCATGGAACACATTTGACTGCAAAGAATGTTATTCTGTTCTCCAAACTAGAAAAACTACCAGAAAACTATTAACTTTAATTTGGCAAAACTACTAAACAGAACTACTACAGCTACGTCTATTACACCTGGACTAAAGGCAGTGCACCTCAGGGGCAAAGGGGCAGGTGGCCGAGCACCTTTAGCTCCGCACTCTGCACATACCTGTTCATATGTGTACTGACATGCTCAAATGTTACAGAGGTTAAAGCAGCCAAGTTTAGTGCTGCATTTTCTATTTCCATGGTGGGGTAAAACGTTATTTCATACAATATTTACATTTTTGGCATCACTTTAAAAGTCAATATTTCATCTGCTTTCAGTCTGGTTTGTCCAATCATGCAGCTGGTAAATCTGTCTATCAGGCATTCTGTTATCCAGACTAACTGGAAGGTGAGCACGGTGAACCCAATCTTCTTATCTGGAAGTAAATCTGAAATCAACAACTACAGACCAATCAGTATTCTTCCTGTCATCTCCAAAATGATAGAAAACTGGGTGGCTAAACAGTGAGTAGAACATCTCAATAATGGTTATACAGCATTACCTCCAATGCAGTTTGGCTTCCGGACTCACCATTCCACAGAGTCGGCCATAAGTATGTTTGCTGAAAAGACCAAGTGTCTCCTGGATAGGAACAGCTGTGTGGGAGCTGTTTTCTTGGATCTTAAAAGGGCCTTTGACACCGTTGACCGCCCCGTACTGTTAACTAAGCTGTTGAAATTGAATTTCTCTACACAGGCCCTCAATTGGTTCAAATCATATCTTGTAGATAGAAAGCAGTGTGTGGTGGTTGGCAGTGCCAAATCCCCTTACCTGGACTGTCCAGTAGGGGTCCCTCAGGGATCCATACTTGGAATTATTTTGTTTTCTCTTTATGTTAATGATTTCTTAGATGTCTGTAAGGGTGTTAATGCACAGTTGTACGCAAATGACACAGTAATTTACATCCCCAGTGAAAAACACGACTGAGGCTGCTCACATACTCACAACAGCAATGGCTCATGTTCAGGACTGGCTCACTGAATCATGTCTTTCTCTAAATGCTAAAAAAAAAGTGTCTGTATGATTTTTGCTAAAAGACTGCCAAATATTGATCATTCTGGTGTCTTTCTGGGAGGAGAGGAGCTCGCTTTGGTGAGCGAGTTCAGGTACCTGGGAGTCATCCTGGACTTGACACCCTTGTTCAGGAAATACAACATCAAAAAAGTGTCTAACTCTGTCAAATACAACCTGGCAAATTTCAGACAGATCAGGAATTCATTAACCAGCAGTGAAGCTTTGATGTTTTTACATTGTATAATCTTCTCACATATAGACTACTGCTTAAAGACCTGGTCACTTAAAAAATATAATTTTGGAATAGTTTGGAATAGTCTTCTCTCCACAATAAGGGAATGCCCCATATACTCCTATTTTAAAGGAAAACTAAAACAAAGGCTCAAATCACACCAAAAATGTGACCACTAACTGGACTTGAGACTACTTGAACATTTACTTTTAGTGCATTGTTAAATCCTTCTGGGTCTGGTATCCTCCTGATTGTCTAATGTATCATGTTTTGTGTGTGTGTTGTCTCCTCTATTTGTATTTTATCTATTTATTTGCTGTCTCTTCTATTTATATATATATATTTTTAATTATTATTTCATTAGGGACTACGGATGCAAATTAGCAGTTTTGCTATAATCCGGCATGCTTTCAATGTTCATTAATGTGCACCGTCCCGATCCAAAAATAAAGCATTACTATTATTATCTAAATCTTAATTGTTCTCTTGTTGTCATGTTTGCTCTTCTTCTGTAGACGTTTCACTGGATTGAGTACGTCCAATGTTTTGTGGATACTACAATATAAACAAGGTCATTTTGACTTCAAGTGTCTTCTGTTGCCACTCAGTGAATAAACAGAATGGCAGAGATAACAGTGTTGTTTAAGTATTTTCTAACCAGTTAAAATCCAGATTCAAGATGTTTATTGTCACTTCTGTTGAACAAGTACACTCGTGTGAAATTATTTTTGCTTAGAGTCTCCATCACAGAAAGAGTAAAATAGTAAATCAATAAATAAAATGTATATAAGAAAACAAATAATCCAACAATAAACAATGAAAAACAAAAACAAATTATACAAATAAAAGTATGGACAGCAGGAATACGGTGCATGTGTATACATCTATTTATTAACATATATGAACATGAGATGATGCAATGTATGTGTAAATATAATATAAATAATAATAAGGCACAGAGTATAAAAACAGCAATAAAAGTGATCAAAGTGTAGTGATTGATTGATAGAAGGTGCAGCTGTGAAGGTGCAGTTAAACACTTACAATGTCTGTGTTGTGGCTTTCAGCACTACATGATGAGTAAAAGGTCTCTGAGGAGAAAATGTTGAAGAAATAAAACATTTTTAGAAGTGGAAATACTTCTTGCTCGTTTACATTCACAAGATTATTTCAATGTTAGACTCAGAGACAGTGCTGTCACATGACTGTCACTCAGTCCTAACTCTTGTGTCCACGTGTCACTCAGCCACATCCTGAACCTGTTCTGACATGAAGGAGAACAAATATGTAACTATTAAATATGATGTGTTTGTTCTGCTGCAACATGAATCAGACAGATTATAGATGCAGCCATCAACCAAGTCTGCAGTCGTACATTTCACAGAGCTCTTCCTCTTCCTGGAACGACTCTCAGCTTGATAAGCCCGCCCTCTTCTTTCAAACACAGCAAGATCCACCCTGCACATGTATTTCCTTTTAGATCTACAGTCTGAAGGAGGATGTTACTGAGCTGACAGTCCTCGTTCACTGCACAAACACACTCTGTTCAGATCAGAGTTCAAACCAGTTTCAGTTATCAGCAAGTGAAACTCAGACGGTTGCCGTTACTGAGAGGTGAAATGGCACAAAAAGGGATTCAGCTGGACCGAGAGACTTTCTCTTGTCCGATCTGTTTGGAACTCCTGGAGGATCCGGTGACGACTCCCTGTGGACACAGCTACTGCAAGAACTGTATTAAAGACCACTGGGATGAAGAGAATGAGAAGAAAACCTACAGCTGCCCTCAGTGCAGGAAGAGCTTCACACCGAGGCCTGAGCTGCTGAAAAACACCATGTTAGCGGCTTTAGTGGAGGAGCTGAAGAAGACTGGACTCCAACCTGCCCCTGCTGATCTCTGCTATGCTGGACCTGAAGATGTGGCCTGTGATGTCTGCACTGGGAGGAAACTGAGAGCAGTTAAGTCCTGTCTGCAGTGTGTGGCCTCTTACTGTGAGAAACATCTTCAGCCTCATTATCAATCAACTGCTTTAAAGAAACACAAGCTGGTGGAGCCGTCAGAGAAGCTCCAGGAGAACATCTGCTCTCGTCACGATGAGGTGAAGAAGATGTTCTGCCGTACTGATCAGCAGTGTATCTGTTATCTCTGCTCTGTGGACGAACATAAAGGCCACGACGCAGTGTCAGCTGCAGCAGAGAGGACTGAGAGGCAGAGAGAGCTGGAGGGGAGTCGACACAACATCCAGCAGAGAATCCAGGACAGAGAGGAAGATGTGAAGCTGCTTCAACAGGAGGTGGAGGCCATCAATGGCTCTGCTGATAAAGCAGTGGAGCACAGTGAGAAGATCTTCACCCAGCTGATCCGTCTCATGGAGGAAAGACGCTCTGATGTGAAGCAGCAGGTCAGATCCCAGCAGGAAACTGAAGTGAGTCGAGTCAAAGAGCTTCAGGAGAAGCTGGAGCAGGAGATCACTGAGCTGAAGAGGAAAGACGCTGAGCTGAAGAAGCTCTCACACACAGAGGATCACACCCAGTTTCTACACAACTACCCCTCACTGTCAGCACTCAGTGAGTCTACACACTCATCCAGCATCAACATCCGTCCTCTCAAGTACTTTGAGGATGTGACAGCAGCTGTGTCAGAGCTCAGACACAAACTACAGGACGTCCTGGGAGAGACATGGACCAACATCTCACTGAGAGTGACTCAAGTGGATGTTTTACTGCCACAACCAGAACCCAAGACGAGAGCTGACTTCTTAAGATATTCATGTGAAATCACACTGGATCCAAACTCAGCAAACACAGAGCTGTTATTATCTGAAAGGAACAGAGAAGCAACAGTGAGCCAACAACAGTCTTATTCTGATCATCCAGACAGATTCACTGACTGGTGGCAGGTCCTGAGTAGAGAGAGTCTGACTGGACGTTGTTACTGGGAGGTGGAGTGGAGAGGAGGAGAAATTTATGTAGCAGTCGCATACAAGAATATCAGCAGAACAGGGAGCTCAAATGAATCTCTTTTTGGACACAATGACAAATCTTGGTCATTAAATTGTGACAAAAACAGTTATACATTTTGGTACAACAACGTCCACACTCCCGTCTCAGGTCCTCGGTCCTCCAGAGTTGGAGTGTACCTGGATCACAGTGCAGGTATTCTGTCCTTCTACAGCATCTCTGACACCATGACTCTCCTCCACAGAGTCCAGACCACATTCACTGAACCTCTCTATGCTGGACTTTGGTTGTATAACTTTGGAGACTCTGCTGAGTTGTGTAAACTGAAATAGACAGAAGACATTTAAGGGACACTGAGTTGAATCATTCTCATGCTGTCTTCATGTCTGTCGCTGATTGTTGTGGCATTTATTCAGCTGTCAATCAAACTTTGTGGGCGGTACTTTGATGCCTCCTGGTTTGTTGCTCTGTAAATGTTTGAGGTGTTTTCAGGTGACACTCTTTCCTGCGTCTGTTTAGCCACGGAGGCTCTCACTGCGGTTTGGTGACCTCCACTGATTCTTCTTGTTATTAAAATGTGAGCGTCTCTGTGCTCTAACTGCATGTTGAATATTTGTACTGATGTATTTGTATGTTGTTGTTTCTCTTCCACTGCGTGAGTCTTCAGAGAGAAAGCAGCACACCTTCATTTATTGTAGATGTTTTGTTCTGTGGAAGCTCATTTCTGCCAGTAAAATAGAAAAAGAAATATGAAAACTCAAAAACAATTATGAGATGATTGACTTTTAATCTCTAATAATAACTGATCATTATCATTTTTGATGTCATACTTTTGATCTTTCTCTCATAATTATGTCTCACCATGACAATATTTTTTATTCTCAAGTTTCCATCTGATTGTTTTTTCTTTCAGTGGCAGAAATCAGCTCCTGTACAGTTCTCACCACTTTGTACAGAATTCTTTAATTACATTTATTTGTCTGATCCTCTAAATGTTGTTCTTTTCATCTGAATCGATTTACAAATGAGGAACTATGAGGTTTTATAAAGCTGTAAATATCCTGATTGTAATCAATAAGTAGATGATTGATGAATGTGTTGTTGGTAGCTGAGATTCTGCTCAAACAAACTGTTGAGATGAAGTGAATCTGTTGATGAAATCACTGAACAAGAGACAGTGAACAGACTTTACTGATGGGACGTGTGAACAAACTGAAGCTTCACATCATCAATAAACCAACATGAACAAAGTTTCTTCTTGTCGTCATTTCAGGGTTTCAAACAAAGCTGATGGAGAAAATATGAAAATGTGTTTGTGGCTCCACCTGCTGTTATTTTAATGATAGAGGAAAATCTACACTGAATAACTTCTGAATATATTTTAATATTTACCTTCACTTCAATGAGCCTCTGCAGCGTGATTTACAACATACAGAAGTGATACGCCAGCATACTGCAGTACTACTTCTTGTATAATACTATCAACACACTGCAGCCAGTATTCATGTTGTCACTGCACATGTGCTCTAAATGAACTCGCTGCATTAAGGCTGTTTGCATCGTTCCTGTGAGTCACATCAACTAGAAACTTCAGAATACATCAAGAACTGAAGTAGAATTCTGACTAGTAGCTTCATCTGTGATGAACACATTTCATACTCAAAGCTTCCTGCCACATTCATGTCGTATTGTTCAAACGGCAATTTTCTGCAGCCGAGAGTGAACAACTGTGTTTCAATCTATTGATCCACTTCATTATCAACCAACCACTAAAATATATGTACATTATAAAAGTAGCTCCTTTGATGTGCAGCGACCAAAGATGAATGTTATTACAGAGAAAGAATAAAATACACGTAGAACATTTGCCGATTTAACAAAAAGGAACAAGTAATGAAAAATAAGTCAGAGACAGAGTTTCACAGAGTTTATAAAGTGTCTCCTAACCCAACAACTCAGTAAACTGTCATATTTTTTAAGGGAGTCTGGGGACTTTCTCCACAGGGACAAAGAAGGAGCCTATATTGTTCCTGTTTAGTGTCTTTGTAACATGTGACATGTTTAGATCAGTAATATGTTTCTTCTTTCAAAAATGGAGTGTAAATGGTGAAATCAGTGTAAACAGTGTTCAAACAACTGATCAATGTTGGCAGGTAAGACTTTAGCGCTTAGACAGGCTGGTACAGACATGCTGCCAAAAACTGACAAATGTCAAATGTTGAATGTAAAATCTAAAACCTAAATCTAAATGTCACATGTTAAATCTAAATGTTACATGTTAAATCTAAATTTAAATGTTAAATCTAAATCTAAATGTTAAATGTTAAATCTAAATCTTAATGTTAAATCTAAAACTATCCATCCATCCATTTTCGTCCGCTTATCCGGGGCCGGGTCGCGGGGGTAGCTGCCTGAGCAGGGACACCCAGAGTTCCCTCTCCCCGGACACTTCCTCCAGCTCTTCCGGGAGGATCCCAAGGCGTTCCCAGGCCAGCTGGGCAACATAGTCACACCAGCGTGTCCTGGGTCTTCCTCGGGGTCTCCTCCCGGCGGGACATGCCAGGAACACCTCCCGAGGGAGGCGTCCCGGGGGCATCCGAAACAGATGCCCGAGCCACCTCAGCTGGCTCCTCTCGATGTGGAGGAGCAGCGGCTCTACTCTGAGCTCCTCCCGGGTGACAGAGCTCTTCACCCTATCTCTAAGGGAGCGCCCTGCCACCCTGCGGAGGAAACTCATTTCGGCCGCCTGTATCCGGGATCTTGTTCTTTTGGTCATGACCCAAAGTTCATGGCCATAGGTGAGGGTCGGAACGTAGATTGACTGGTAAATCAAGAGCTTCGCCTTTCGGCTCAGCTTTCTCTTCACCACGACAGACCGATACAACGACCGCATTACTGCGGCCGCTGCACCGATCCGCCTGTCAATCTCACGCTCCATCCTTCCCTCACTCGTGAATAAGACCCCAAGATACTTAAACTCCTCCACTTGAGGCAGGAACTCTCCCCCAACCTGGAGGGAGCAAGCCACCTTTTTCCGGTGGAGAACCATGGCCTCGGGCTTGGAGGTGCTGATTCTCATCCCAGCCGCTTCACACTCGGCTGCAAACCGCCCCAGGACATGCTGGAGGTCCTGGCTCGAAGGAGCCAACAAGACCACATCATCCGCGAAAAGCAGAGATGAGATCCAGTGGCTCCCGAACCAGATCCCCTCCGGCCCCAGGGTGCGCCTAGAAATTCTGTCCATAAAAATAATGAACAGAACCGGTGACAAAGGGCAGCCCTGCCGGAGTCCAACATGCACTGGGAACAGGTCTGACTTACTGCCGGCGATGCGAACCAAGCTCCTGCTCCGGTCGTACAGGGACCGTACAGCCCTTAACAGAGGGCCTCCGACCCCGTACTCCCGGAGCACCCCCCACAGAATGCCACGAGGGACACGGTCGAATGCTTTCTCCAAGTCCACAAAACACATGTGGACTGGTTGGGCAAACTCCCATGAACCCTCGAACACCCTGCGGAGGGTGAAAAGCTGGTCCAGTGTTCCACGGCCAGGACGAAAACCGCATTGTTCCTCCTGAATCCGAGGTTCGACTATCGGCCGAATTCTCCTCTCCAGTACCCTGGAATAGACTTTCCCAGGGAGGCTGAGGAGTGTGATCCCCCGATAGTTGGAGCACACCCTCCGGTCCCCCTTTTTGAATAGGGGGACCACCACCCCGGTCTGCCAGTCCAGAGGCACTGTCCCCGACTGCCACGCGATGCTGTAGAGACGTGTCAACCAAGACAGCCCCACAACATCCAGAGACTTGAGGTACTCAGGGCGAATCTCATCCACCCCGGTGCTTTGCCACTGAGGAGCTTCCCAACTACCTCAGTGACTTCGGCTTGGGTGATGAATGAATCCACCTCTGAGACCCCAGTCTCTGCTTCCTATGGAAGGCGTGTCAGCGGGATTGAGGAGATCCTCGAAGTATTCCTTCCACCGTCCGACAATGTCCCCAGTCAAGGTCAACAGCTCCCCACCTCCACTGTAAACAGTGTTGGTGGAGGACTGCTTCCCCCTCCTGAGGCGCCGGATGGTTTGCCAGAATTTCTTCGAGGCCGACCGATAGTCCTCCTCCATGGCCTACCCGAACTTTTCCCAGACCCAAGTTTTTGCTTCTGCGACTGCCCGTGCTGCAGCTCGCTTGGCCTGCCAGTACCCGTCAGCTGCCTCAGGAGACCCCCGGGCCAACCAGGCTCGATGGGACTCCTTCTTCAGCTTGACAGCATCCCTTACTTCCGGAGTCCACCACCGGGTTCGGGGATTGCCGCCACGACAGGCACCGGAGACCTTACGGCCACAGCTCCAGACAGCCGCGTCAACAATGGAAGTGGAGAACATGGTCCATTCGGACTCAATGTCCCCAGCCTCCCTCGGGATCTGGTTAAAGTTCTCCCGGAGGTGGGAGTTGAAGACCTCCCTGACAGAGGGTTCCGCCAGACTTTCCCAGCAGACCCTCACAATACGTTTGGGTCTGCCAGGTCTGTCCAGCTTCTTCCCCTGCCAGCGGATCCAACTCACCACCAGGTGGTGATCAGTTGACAGCTCAGCCCCTCTCTTCACCCGAGTGTCCAAGACATACGGCCAGAGGTCAGATGACACGACCACAAAGTCGATCATTGACCTCCGGCCTAGGGTGTCCTGGTGCCACGTGCGCATATGGATACCCTTATGCTTGAACAAGGTGTTTGTTATGGACAGACCATGACTAGCACAGAAGTCCAGTAACAAAACACCACTCGGGTTCAGATCAGGGAGGCCGTTCCTCCCAATCACACCCCTCCAGGTAACACTGTCGCTGCCCACGTGAGCGTTGAAGTCCCCCAGTAGAAGAACAGAGTCCCCGGTTGGAGCACTCTCCAGTACCCCTCCCAGGGACTCCAAGAAGGCCGGGTACTCTGCACTGCTGTTCGGCCCATAAGCCGAGACAACAGTGAGAGACCTATCCCCGACCCGAAGGCGCAGGGAAGCGACCCTCTCGTTCACTGGGGTAAACTCCAACACATGGCGGCTGAGCTGGGGAGCTATAAGCAAGCCCACACCAGCTCGTCGCCTCTCACCGCGGGCAACTCCAGAGTAGAAGAGAGTCCAGCCTCTCTCAAGGAGTTGGGTTCCAGAGCCCAGACTGTGCGTGGAGGTGAGCCCGACTATTTCTAGCCGGTACCGCTCGACCTCCCGCACCAGCTCAGGCTCTTTCCCCCCCAGCGAGGTGACATTCCATGTCCCCATGGCTAGAGTCACCGTCCGGGAATTGGGTCGCCGGGGCCCCCGCCCACGACTGCCACCCAAATCCCTCTGCACCGTCCCCTTCTGAACACTCCAGCGAGTGGTGAGCTCACCGGAGGGCAGGCCCACGTCGCTCCTTCGGGCTGGGCCCGGCCGGGTCCCGTGGGCAAAGACCCGGCCACCAGGCGCTCGCCTGCGAGCCCCAACCCCAGGCCTGGCTCCAGGGTGGGGCCCCGGTAACGCCAATCCGGGCTACGTAAACTGCCTTGAATTTATGTCTTTCATTAGGGCTTTTGAACCGATCTTAGTCTGACCGGTCACCTAGAACCTGTTTGCCTTGGGAGACCCTACCAGGGGCATTAAGCCCCAGACAACATAGCTCCTAGGATCATTCGGGTACTCAAACCCCTCCACCACGATAAGGTGCCGGTTCAAGGAGGAGCTAAAAGTTAAGCTAAAACTAAATGTTACATGTCAAATCGAAATGTTAACTGTTAAATCTAAATGTTTAATGTTGAATCTGAATTTAAATGTTAATTCCAAATGTTAAATATTAAATCTGAATCTAAATGCCTAGATGGTTACAATTCAGTTTACAGTCAAAAAAAAAAAAGAAGTCACCGGTATTAATCGAGATGTTCTTTGCGATATAAATAAATAAGTGAGAAACTAAAGATCAACTACTGCTCGGAGTGAATCTAATTCTAAATGTTAATTCTAAATCTAAATATTAAATCTAAATTTCAATTGTGAATCTAATTCTAAATGTTAAATCTAAAAAAACCCAAATCTCACATTCCTAAATACTATTTACAAGCTTAGAGCTGATCTGAATAATATCTGTAAAGGTGAAACTCTTCTCTCCCATCTTTCCTGTGTGACCTGAAAACTGCATCAGTGTTCCAGGCTGTGACTCCTGTGAACAAAGTGACTCAGTGTGATGTTACATATACTTAAATGTGTCTTTACTGATGTTGTTTGAAGCTGCCAAAGGCTCATTGAAGTTTCCGCATGTCTTCCTGCAGTGAACATCACAGCAGGTTAACAAGTGAACTGTGAAAACTGATGCAGGACACAAGAGGGCGCCGTCATTCTGCTAACCAGAGATGTAGTGGAGGTTAAAGCGAGTCTGCTCACTACTTCTGCAGCTTTTAGTTAAAGGAGACGTATTCTGCTCATTTTCAGGTTCATATCTTTGTTTCAGGTATCTTTCAGAAGACATTTACAGGCTTTAATGTCCGATGCTGACGCTGTCTGAATGTTCAGCTCACACTGCTGAACTTCAGGTTGACCAATTTGTGTTTAAATATTTTATTAGAGACTTCACTTTTCTTTATGACCAACAGGAACATTTAAGTCATTTTAAGATAAAGATGCAAATGTTTGGCTGTGATCACGTGAAGAAACAAATCTCCAGCAACAGTCATTTATTTATTGGACTAAACTACATTTAGTCACTCTACTTTTGAGAAGGAGACACCAGCTTTGGTTCCGGTTTAGAGCATTTCCAAATCTCTGTCTGGATCTCCAGTCCTCTGTCCGTTTACACCAACCAGAACCCTTAGTTGATCCTGCAGCAATCAGTTCTCATTAACTGTCGGCTCCTCTGCTGGAGGTTCGCCTTGCACTTGAAACCCAGCACGTCAAAGTAAAGGACGATTTAGTCTCTGATTGTTTGTCATGTGTGGTCACTGATTAAACAAGTTGTTGTTCTGTTTGTGAAAAGTAATTCACTCTGTGCATCATGACTGTGACTGAGTCTGACTGTGTTGGAAGGAAGGTTCAAACATCTTGATCCATTTCTGTTGGCAACATTTTCCTTCTGAGTTTATAACGAAGTTCTGTGTTTTCTGTTTGAGTGAAAATCTGAGTTGAGTGTGTTTGAGTTTTGTGTATACATTTTTTTCCCCCTGTTCAGTAACTTGCACTATACCTCTGGTCTTTGGGTCCAATCCTTTTGATTGTCTCTCATTTTGATAGAATCAGTGGGTGGCTGTGTGTTTTATTCCCACCACCTCCTTTTAGACACAGAGGGTCCAGTTGTCTTTGACCCTTCAGTGCTTTGTTAGCGTCCTGACCTTGGAACATGTGTCCTTCAGGTTCTCTTTCCTAGGGAACGTAGCAAATGGCACCAACATCCCTGAGCCGGCCACCGGGGGCCTTTGCTGAGGTTGACCACCACAAACAACAAACAGCAGCAGCTGTCTCGTGTGTTTCTCATGACGTTGGATCATCAACACTTCCAGAGATTTCATTTAGAAACAGAGAACATAAACTTTATTTATAGTCTGAAACATCACGATGATGGAAATCAAATGTTTGGTTGTGATCATACAAGGAAACAAACTAAAGTTTGTCCACTTTACTGGTTTATTGAGAAGATAAATCACAACATGAACAGCAGAA
The DNA here is from genome assembly GCA_903131615.1 of Diplodus sargus. NCBI lineage: Eukaryota > Metazoa > Chordata > Actinopteri > Spariformes > Sparidae > Diplodus > Diplodus sargus. The sequence continues at coordinate 131 of CAEMYA010001742.1, read as the reverse complement.
GCAGCTGATCTGGTTCATTTGTGTCCTTCTGGGTTCAGAGTGACAACAAATATCTGGATGGATGATTTTTGCTTGAGTCAGGATGATGTTCTGAAGCAGAACTGTTAATCATTAAACATGAGAACATTATA
>CAEMYA010001741.1:4911-24543 GCA_903131615.1 Diplodus sargus | reverse complement strand
AAATAAGAAATTAACTCGTAAAACAAGACAAATTATCTAACACTTCTAAATCTAAGGTTTTTTTCCTTGGTAAGAACCAAATAATTTGCAGTGTGTGTTCAAACCTTGACTTAAAGTTGAAGGTGTCCACCTGTCTGATCAGCAGCTCAGGTGGACACTCTACACCTCAGAGTTTGATCTCATGACACTCAGTGACTCTTGAAGTCCAACACTTAAGAACAAAAACTTGAAAGTGCTCAGAGAAGAGATGCGTCCAATAAAAGTATCTAAAGCTCCTGACTCTTTGTGAAGTTACAGCTCAGAAGAAAGAGTGAAAAAAAACAGCTAAAAACTATCTATGCGTTTGTCTCAAATGATATATGCCTGAGTTGTTTTCACACCACCGTAAACTTGATTTGACTGGATGTGCTTTGTGACCTTATTTCCCTTTTGTCATACATGCCTCACTGTATAAGGAGTTTTTACTCCAGAAGAGTCTGAGTTGCAAATGAGGTTTCAACATTTGTGCTCAATTAAACAAACTGAATCAACCATGGTGTTTTTATTTCATGGATACAAAACAGTACTAGCAATGGATGCTGAATAAAAGCTAACGACAAATGTTCTTATAAGACACTAATTTCCAGAAGGTAGCAGATGAAAAGACCTCCAGAACCTTGTTAGGTTGTCCTGCACACATTTTAGATGCTTCCTGTGGTTGTTAAACAGTCTGAGAACTTTATTTCTTTACGACAGCAGAGGACAAACACGAACACCAACATATTACACATCAACAGCCAGGAGGCGAAGAGGGAGAGACAACCCCCAGACTCCCTGATGAAATCTCTCCTTGTAATGACTTTTTGAGTTAGGAGACAGTTTATAAACTCTGTGAAGCTGTTTGTCACTGATTCTTCATTATTTGGAACTTCTTGTAAATTCGGCATGTGACTCCCGGTCAGTCACACGCTTCTCTGGGCGTTTCTTCCTCAAAGTTCAGTTTCATAGTTTTCTGTGTCGCTCCTCTTTATCCTCACAGAACCTCAGATGAGTTTCTTTGTGTTTAGCAGCTTCTTGTTGTAGATCTGCCAGGCGTGCACCTGCACAGCGGAGAACACACTGCGCAGGTGCTCAGAGAAGAGATGCGTCCAATAAAAGTGTTTAAAACTCCTGACTGTTTATGAAGCTGCTGCTCAGAAGAAGTGAAAACCTCTGAGAGACTCTTTGGTTGTTGTGTCCTGTTAGCTCAGCAGGTGAAACCAGGGTTGGAAGTTCCAAGGTTGTGGGTTCAAGTCCTGATTGAGTGTTTGAGTTTTGAGATTCATTTGAGTGGAATCTGACAGAAACAAAGACTGTCTGTTGGATCCAGTAGTTTGGGCTGATAGAGGCCTGATCAGTAGTTCTAAGGTTGTGGGTATTTTAAACCTGATGCCCACAAAATTAAAAAAGGGACAAACTTATTCAGGCCCACATCTATTTGTTAAGAGTAAACAGAGGTAAAAAATACCCACAATCCTTTGCTGCTGTAAATAAAGAGCTGCCACACAGTTAAAGTCGTCAGTACAACAGCACAACTTCAGCAAACCTGTTTCTTTAACACGTATGAATGTATTGATTTGTTATTGGATCAGCACACATGAGATCAGATCAGACGACTGAAAACATGACACACAATCATTGAAATGTTTCTCCTCTGCTGAAGTAGCTGAATATAGAATTCTACTTGTATCATCATTATGTTGTCTCTGTCAGTGCGCTGGTGGAAAGTAATTGAGACTTTTACTACAATTAGTCATCAAATTAATTTTTGTATTTTTAGAAATGTTCTAATGTGTGTCCAGGTGAAATTGCAAACAATTAATATTGTTTTCATGCTTTATTAAAAGGAACCAGAACACATAAACTGACATGTAGTCTGTTGATTTGAGATGTGGACCTCCAGAACCTCGTTAGATTGTCCCGCACACATTTTAGATGCTTCCTGTGGTTGTTAACAATCATTTACAACAATCTGAGAACTTTATTTCTTTACGACAGCAGAGGACAAACACGAACACCAACATATTATAAGTCACATCAACAGCCAGGAGGCGAAGAGGGAGAGACAACCCCCAGACTCCCTTATGAAATCTCTGCATTTAGTGAGTTTTAAGTTAGGAGACACTTTATAAACTCTATGAAGCTGTTTGTGACTGATTCTTCATGATTAGGGACTTCTTGTAAATTCGGCATGTGACTCCCGGTCAGTCACACGCTTCTCTGGGTGTTTCTTCCTCAAAGTTTAGTTTCATTTCTCTGTATTGACCGTCTGAACCTCCAGCTGAAGGTAATGTAATGAATCTGACATGTTCGACTTGCTTATATTTGCTTTATTTTGTCGGTTTTTGACGGTTTTTTCGGTTGTTTATTTTCAGTTTCATGTCCGTTTGTGAATGAATGTACAGATGGATGGCAGCGAGGGACAATTGTAACATCAATACAAAAAAGATGACAATAGTTTTGTGTGTCGCTCCTCTTTATCCTCACTGAACCTCAGATGAGTTTCTTTGTGTATAGCAGCTTCTTGTTGTAGATCTGCCAGGCGTGCACCTGCACAGCAGAGAACACGCTGCGCAGGTGCTCAGAGAAGAGATGTGTCCAATAAAAGTGTTTAAAGCTCCTGACTGTTTATGAAGCTGCTGCTCAGAAGGAGTGAAAACCTCTGAGAGACTCTTTGGTTGTTGTGTCCTGTTAGCTCAGCAGGTGAAACCAGGTTTGGAAGTTCCAAGGTTGTGGATTCAAGTCCTGATTGAGTGTTTGAGTTTTGAGGTTCATTTGAGTGGAATCTGACAGAAACAAAGACTGTCTGTTGGATCCAGTAGTTTGGGCTGATAGAGGCCTGATCAGTAGTTCTAAGGTTGTGGGTTCAGTCCCTGGGTAGTTCAGCTGTTTTTTAAACCTGATGCCCACAAAATTAAAGAAGGGACAAACTTATTCAGGCCCACATCTATTTGTTTAGAGTAAACAGAGGTAAAAATACCCACAATCCTTTGCTGCTGTAAATAAAGAGCTGCCACACAGTTAAAGTCGTCAGTACAACAGCACAACTTCAGCAAACCTGTTTCTTCAACATGTATGAATGTATTGATTTGTTATTGGATCAGCACACATGAGATCAGATCAGATGATTGAAAGCACGACACACGATCACTGAAATGTTTCTCCTCTGCTAAAGAAGCTGAATATAAAATTCTACTTGTATCATCATCATGTTGTCTCTTTCAGCGCGCTGGTGGAACGTAATTGAGTACTTTTACTACAATTAGTCATCAAATGAATTTCTGTATTTTTAGAAATCTCTAATATGTGTCCAGGTGAAATTACAAACAATTAATATTGTTTTCATATTAAAGGAACCAGAACACATGAACTGACATGTAGTCTGTTGATTTGAGATGTGGACCTCCAGAACCTCGTTAGATTGTCCCGCACACATTTTAGATGCTTCCTGTGGTTGTTAACAATCATTTACAACAATATGAGAACTTTTTTTTTCTACGACAGCAGAGGACAAACACGAACACCAACATATTACAAGTCACATCAACAGCCAGGAGGCGAAGAGGGAGAGACAACCCCCAGACTCCCTTGTGAAATCTTTGCATTTAGTGAGTTTTTGAGTTAGGAGACACTTTATAAACTCAGTGAAGCTGTTTGTGACTGATTCTTCATTATTTTGGCCTTTTTGAAAATTCGGCATGTGACTCCCGGTCAGTCACACGCTTCTCTGGGTGTTTCTTCCTCAAAGTTTAGTTTCATTTCTCTGTATTGGCCATCTGAACCTCCAGCTGAAGGTAATGTAATGAATCTGACATGTTCGACTCGCTAACACAAGCTCTACTTTTCATTGTTGCACCGGAAACAGCACAAAAATTGAAACTCGGTTGTTTATTTCGCCAAACTCACGAGTTTAAACTCGGAGCGTCCGGACACACACCTGCCTGAATCAGCCTGTGGAGGAGGCCGAGACGAGCCGCCGCTCTCCCGCTGTCTGACGCACTAAACGCGGCTGCAGAGCAGCTGTTGGTGTCGGTGAATAATCTGTGGTTGTATTTACAGTCCAGGACTGATGAGGAGGCAGTAAGAGGACATCCAGGAGTCTGAAGCTTTATTTAATTAATACAAACAGAACTTCATCACTGAGCAACAGTCAGCAGGAACACGTCGGCTCTCAGTGTCAGTACTTAAAGTGCCCGTTACGTTACTGGAGTATTTCTGCTCCTGATTACTTCTCAGAGGAAGAGATTCTAATTTTTACTTTGCAGATAAATGTTGTAAATAAACAACAGATGACCAGATTGACTCTTTTAGATTAAAAGATATCAGAGAAACGTGTGTGTTGATTCCACCACAGCGTCATGACGTCATCTACTGGACTGATCCAAGTCCAGCAGCTGATGTTCTGACAGGAGACGTGACGTCAGTGAGAGACGTCATAGCCTCTACAGACAAAACCCACCTGAACACACCTGAGACTTTCATATTTTATAATAACACAACAGGTTATTAGAACAATTTCTGCCTCTTGGTTAAATCAACTTGTCAGTATTTGTTTTTAATCAGTTATTTAACACTCCAAGCTCCACAGAAGCCTGTTTGTGACTGATTCTTCATTATTTGGCACTTCTACTAAATTCGGCATGTGACTCTCAGTCAGTCACACGCTTCTCTGGGTGTTTCTTCCTCAAAGTTTAGTTTCATTTCTCTGTATTGTCCGTCTGAACCTCCAGCTGAAGGTAATGTAATGAATCTGACATGTTCGACTCGCTAATATTTGCTCTACTTTTCATTGTTGCACCAGAAACAGCACAAAAAGTGAAGCTCGGTTGTTTATTTTCAATCTACGTGTCAGTTTGTGAATGAATGTACAGATGGATGGCAGCTAGGGACAATTTTAACATCAATATAAAAAAGATGACAATAGTTTTGCGTGTCGCTCCTCTTTATCCTCACAGAACTTCAGATGAGTTTCTTTGTGTTCAGCAGGGTTAGAGAAGAGGTGTCCAATAAAAGTGTCTAAAGCTGCTGACTCTTTATGAAGCTGCTGCTCAGAAGGAGTGAAACCCTCTGAGAGACTGTTTGGTTGTTGTTGTTCCCTGTTAGCTCAGCAGATGAAACAAGGGTTGGAAGATCTAAGGTTGTGGGTTCAAGTCCTGATGGAGCTTTTGAGTGTTGAGTTTCATTTGAGTGGAATCTGACAGAAACAAAGAGAATCTGTCAGCTCTGTTAGCTCAGGCTGATAGAGGCCTAATCAGCAGTTGTGGGTTCAATTCCTGGGTAGTTCAGCTGATTCTAAACCTGATGTCCACAAAATTAAAAAAGGGACAAACTTATTCAGGTCCATTTCTGTTTAAGGATAAACAGGGGTAGAAATACCCACAATCCTTTGCCGCAGTAAAGTAGTCAGTACAACAGCACAACTTCAGCAAACCTGTTTCTTCAACACGTATGAATGTATTGATTTGTTATTGGATCAGCACACATGAGATCAGATCAGATGATTGAAAACATGACACACGATCACTGAAATGTTTCTCCTCTGCTAAAGTAGCTGAATATAGAATTCTACTTGTATCATCATCATGTTGTCTCTTTCAGCGCGCTGGTGGAAAGTAATTGAGTACTTTTACTACAATTAGTCAACAAATACATTTTTGTATTTTTAGAAAATTTCTAATGTTTGTCCAGGTGAAATTGCAAACAATTAATATTGTTTTCATGCTTTATTAAAAGGAACCAGAACACATTTGAGACGTGGACCTCCAGAACCTCGTTAGATTGTCCCGCACACATTTTAGTTGCTTACTGTGGTTGTTAACAATAATTTACAACAATCTGAGAAGGTCTTTTTTTTACCTCAGCAGAGGACAAACACGAACACCAACATATTACAAGTCACATCAACAGCCAGGAGGCGAAGAGGGAGAGACAACCCCCAGACTCCCTTATGAAATATCTGCATTTAGTGAGTTTTTAAGTTAGGAGACAATTTATAAACTCTGTGAAGCTGTTTGTGACTGATTCTTCATTATTTGGGACTTCTTGTGCATTCGGCATGTGACTCCCAGTCAGTCACACGCTTCTCTGGGTGTTTCTTCCTCAAAGTTTAGTTTCATTTCTCTGTATTGGCCGTCTGAACCTCCAGCTGAAGGTAATGTAATGAATCTGACATGTTCGACTCGCTAACACAAGCTCTACTTTTCATTGTTACACCAGAAACAGCAAGAAAAGTGAAGCTCGGTCGTTTATTTCTCCAAACTTACGAGTTTAAACTCAGAGCGTCCAGACACACACCTGTCTGAATCAGCCTGTGGAGGAGGCCGAGACGAGCCGCCGCTCTCCCGCTGTCTGACGCACTAAACGCGGCTGCAGAGCAGCTGTTGGTGTCGGTGAATAATCTGTGGTTGTATTTACAGTCCAGGACTGATGAGGAGGCAGTAAGAGGACATCCAGGAGTCTGAAGGTTTATTTCATTAATACAAATAGAACTTCATCACTGAGCAACAGTCAGCAGGAACACGTCGGCTCTCAGTGTCAGTACTTAAAGTGCCCGTTACGTTACTGGAGTATTTCTGCTCCTGATTACTTCTCAGAGGAAGAGATTCTAATTTTTACTTTGCAGATAAATGTTTTAAATAAACAACAGATGACCAGATTGACTCTTTCAGATTAAAAGATATCAAAGAAACGTGTGTGTTGACTCCACCACAGCGTCATGACGTCATCTACTGGACTGATCCAAGTCCAGCAGCTGATGTTCTGACAGGAGACGTGACGTCAGTGAGAGACGTCATAGCCTCTACGGACAAAACCCACCTGAACACACCTGAGACTTTCATATTTTATAATAACACAACAGGTTATTAGAACAATTTCTGCCTCTTGGTTAAATCAACTTGTCAGTATTTGTTATTAATCAGTTATTTAACACTCCAAGCTCCACAGAAAGTCTCCACAGTCATGTACAGAAGGACAGTGACTGTTTTTATACCCTTTAAAATGTGATAATGTTTACGTAGAAATGACATGGGTTAATTCAAAGTAAATATTATAAAACATATCGTGAGAGATCATCCTCTGGAGTCACTGGTGTTACTGTGATACGAAAGTCTTTTATTTTGAAATAAACCTCAGACTGATGACATCACTTTCCTTCCTGCAGATCAGTGAAGACAGGTCCTGGATCAGTCCACTGTCTCTTTTCTGTCAGAAGACATTTTCACATTTGTCTCCAGATTTCACGTTACTGCTGTGAGTGACTTTATTAGTAGAGAACAGTAAAAAACAGAATACAAATGATTTAATGACATGATTTAGTTTTGGTTTGATGTCCTGTAGCAGCCATTTAGTGAAATATGTATTAATAGAGTCAGTGAGTTGTGGAATAATGTGCTCTGAGTTTAAATGTTAGAAGAGGAAGTCGACAAGCATTTTGTCCTTCAAGAGTGTTTCTGACCCAAAGGCTGATTGCAGTTGATGTGCAGATGAATGATTTGTGTTTCCTCTCCAGATGAAAGTGTGTGTGAGATGAGCAGCATGAATCAGTGTGAGGACAGAGAGGAGGGAGGCCCTCCCTCTAAAACCACTGGACCTGGACCTGGACCTGGACCTGAATCTGAAGCTAGACCTGGACATGAATCTGAAGCTAGACCTGGACCTGGACCTGGACCTGAATCTGAAGCTAGACCTGGACCTGGACCTGGACCTGAGCCCAGCTGTGTGTCCTTCAAGAGTGACCAGTCAGTAGATCTTCTCACTGATTTTAAAGGACAACCAGCTCCTGCTGTAAAGAGGTGAGCTGTTAATAACATTAATATGTGACTGATTCATGTTTTAACTGTGGAGAAAGATGTTTTTTTGAAACCTGATGTTTATTTTCAGCTTCGTTCTTCTTCACTTAACTTTATATTCTCACTTTAGAAAGCTGCCCAATAGAACCAGTCTTCAACTCTTCATTTCACTTTATTGAATTAGTTTGGTCCAATATTCTCTGAAGCTTTATTCCTGAGGTTTTCCACTATTTTATGGACAGAAGCTTCTGTGTCTGAAGACTAAAAGTGAATTAACATCTCTGGTGGTCTCCTTCTCTGTCCAACAGGAGACCACCCTCTACTGGACCTGGACCTGGACCTGGACTCAGCTGTGTGTCCTTAAAAAGTGACCGGTCAATAAATCGTTTCATGAATTTTTTCAGACAAAAACAAAAGCCTTCTGTTGTAAAGAGGTGAGCTGTTAATAACATTAATAAATGACTGATTTAATGTTTTATGTTATTTATTCAGAGAAATTCATTTAAACTTTTTTTCATCATCGTTCTTTAGTACATTTATATTCTCACATGTGAAAGCTGCCCAGTAGAACCAGTCTTCATCTCTTCAGTCCAGTTTAACATTTGTCTGATGACTGGTTGAGTTAACATAGTGATTTTATTCAGGCTAACAGATGCTAGCTGCTAACAAAGGATAATTGTGACTCCACTATGTTCCTCCATCAAGTCATCAAGTCTGGTTTTCAGTCATGTGACCACAGAATTGAGACAGTCGTGGCCATTTGTCAAAAAAATCAAATTGTACGCAGGCGACACAAGTTGAATGTCCTCCCTTTGTTTGTTTTCCCGCTCTTTTTCAGTATCTTATGAGTTCATCACAGTAGGACGACGGTGCACAAAGTGAACAATTACTTTTAATCTCTTCATCATGTTTGACTTTATATAGTGTTTGTTTGTGAAACGTGCAGTAAAACAGTTTGTAGTTTGTTATTCTCACATTTGATTCAGTTGATCTGAGCTCAGTCTCAGTCTTTGACAGTATGTGTTCGCAGCCGACTCCTCCTGTATTTTCTTAAAGTGCCCTCAACTGTTAAAATCAGCTGCTGTAGTTTATCTGAAGTTCACAGACTTTCCATTCAAACACCTGTTTGCAACGAGCGTCCATGTTTCACTGATCAGATCCACTTGGATGCTTTTAGATTGGAAGATGTGATTACTGACCTCCGGCTTGCAAAGGAACGCACCATGAAGCCAGTGTTTTCCCCTCACTGTTCTCTGGTGTGTCAGTTGTGCTCCTGTGTTTCCTGCGTGTCTCACCTGTTCGTCAGTGCTGTATTGTACTTGTGTCTCACCTGTGTTGTTTAGTTTTACATTTATGGATTTCTGTTTTGTTTTCACTGCTGTACCTTTTGGATTTTTCTCTACCTGCCTTTTTGATTTTGGGGATTTTGCCTCAAGTGATAAACAGGAAATGCATTAAAGAACAGGTGGGACTCGAACTCCTGAACCACCTCAGCTCGGTGTAGAAAGGAGGGATTTTCCACGATAGCTTTCAGCTTTCCTCTCTTTCTCTGTCACACAGCCTCCAGACTGTCCAGTTCCACCACCGCAACACAGAGCTGGCCTTCCTGTCCAGCTTATTCTGTTTTGATTGATTGATTGATTGATTGATTGATTGATTGATTGATTGATTGATTTCACTTTAATAATCCCCAAGGGGAAATTCAGTTTGTTTGTACCACAGCTGCTGATGCCACCTCCCCATTCACCACAACACAGATGACACTGGACCACAGACTGGTACAACATCCGTAGCAGCCTAGTGCAAACATTGAAGGAGCTGAGCCTCCTCAGAAAGAACAGTCTGCTCTGTCCTTTCCTGTCAAAGGCTTCAGTGTCTGACCAGTTCAGGTTGTTTTTCAGTTGCACTCCAACAAAACATTGAGGTGTCAAGCTTCTCCACCTCCTCACCATTTATGACAACAGGGATGTGGGGCTTCTTCCACATGACCTTCAGCTTGTGTTTGTCTCTGAGTGGACAGACACAATGTGACTGATTCTTCATGGTTTCTCCACAGAGTCGACCAGGAGAGCTCAGAGGTTCCCAGAGGTCCGTCTGTCCAGCAGCATCAGACACACCTGGACTCCATATTTATGGTCTGTACATGAACAACAACTACTTTTACATCCAGTCTGTTCACAATAATCTCCATGCTGCACTTTACAGACCAGTGGTGGATCTGTCCAACATGGATCTGATGTTTGGCTTCATGATGTTAAATGTTGTCATTCACATAATATTCTGTTTCAGCTACTGGAGGAGAACATTGTGACTTTTGTGAGGAACGAGCTGAAGAAGGTCCAGAAGGTTCTGAGTTCAGATTACCCAGAATGCTCAGAGAATCAGAGGGAGGATGAGGAGGTGTTGGACGGTGAGGATGAAGAGCAGAGGAGGAGCAGCAGAGAGGCATTTCTGAAGATCACGCTTCACTTCCTGAGGAGAATGAAGCAGGAGGAGCTGGCTGACTGTCTGCAGAGCAGTAAGAGGATTTCTCTAAAGATTTAACATGATGGATCAATGAGACAATTTGTCTCAACAGATGTTTGTTGTGTTTATTTAGGGAGTTATTCTGGAGTTTATCAGTGTAAACTTAAATCTAACCTTCAGAAGAAGTTCCAGTGTGTGTTTGAGGGGATCGCTAAAGCAGGAAACCCAACCCTTCTGAATCAGATCTACACAGAGCTCTACATCACAGAAGGAGGAACTGCAGAGGTCAATGATGAACATGACGTCAGACAGATTGAAACAGCATCCAGGAAACCAGACAGACCAGAAACAACAATCAGACAAGAAGACATCTTTAAAGCCTCACCTGGAAGAGACGAACCAATCAGAACAGTGATGACAAAGGGAGTGGCTGGCATCGGGAAAACAGTCTTAACACAGAAGTTCTCTCTGGACTGGGCTGAAGACAAAGACAACCAGGACATACAGTTCACATTTCCATTCACTTTCAGAGAGCTGAATGTGCTGAAAGAGAAAAAGTTCAGCTTGGTGGAACTTGTTCATCACTTCTTCACTGAAACCAAAGAAATCTGCAGCTTTGAAGAGTTCCAGGTTGTGTTCATCTTTGACGGTCTGGATGAGTGTCGACTTCCTCTGGACTTCCACAACACTAAAATCCTGGCTGATGCCACAAAATCCACCTCAGTGGATGTGCTGCTGACAAACCTCATCAGGGGAAACCTGCTTCCCTCTGCTCGCCTCTGGATAACCACACGACCTGCAGCAGCCAATCAGATCCCTCCTGGGTTTGTTGACATGGTAACAGAGGTCAGAGGGTTCAATGACCCACAGAAGGAAGAGTACTTCAGGAAGAGATTCAGAGATGAGGAGCAGGCCAACAGAATCATCTCCCACATCAAGACATCAAGAAGCCTCCACATCATGTGCCACATCCCAGTCTTCTGCTGGATCACTGCTACAGTTCTGGACGATGTGTTGAAGACCAGAAGGACGGGGGGGCTGCCCAAGACCCTGACTGAGATGTACATCCACTTCCTGGTGGTTCAGGCCAAAGTGAAAAATGTCAAGTATGATGGAGGAGCTGAGACAGATCCACACTGGACTCCAGAGAGCAAGAAGATGATTGAGTCTCTGGGAAAACTGGCTTTTGATCAGCTGCAGAAAGGAAACCTGATCTTCTATGAATCAGACCTGAAAGATTGTGGCATCGACATCACAGCAGCCTCAGTGTACTCAGGGGTGTTCACACAGATCTTTAAAGAGGAGAGAGGACTGTACCAAGACAAGGTGTTCTGCTTCATCCACCTGAGTGTTCAGGAGTTTCTGGCTGCTCTTCATGTCCATCTGACATTCATCAACTCTAGAGTCAATCTGCTGGCAAAGGAACAAACAACAGACCGTCAATCTGCAGACACACACTTCTACCAGAGTGCTGTGGATGAGGCCTTACAGAGTTCAAATGGACACCTGGACTTGTTCCTCCGCTTCCTCCTCGGTCTTTCACTACAGACCAATCAGTCTCTCCTGCGAGGTTTGCTGACGCAGACAGGAAGGAGGTCACAGACAAATAAGGAAACAATCCATTACATCAAGAAGAAGTTTGAAGAGACTCTGTCTCCTGAGAGAAGCATCAATCTGTTCCACTGTCTGAATGAGCTGAACGATCGTTCTCTAGTGGAGGAGATCCAACAGTACCTGACATCAGGAAGTCTCTCCACAGATGAACTGTCTCCTGCTCAGTGGTCAGCTCTAGTCTTCATCTTACTGTCATCAGAAGAAGATCTGGATGTGTTTGACTTGAGGAAATACTCTGCTTCAGAGGAGGCTCTTCTGAGGCTCCTGCCAGTGGTCAAAGCCTCCAAGAAAGTTCTGTAAGTGTTGAGAAGATACTTCAGAATGCAGTAAATGTGCTGTTATTGACCCAAATAGAAATAATTTTCTTGTTCTGCTCATTATTCTTTATCCAGGCTGAGTGACTGTAACCTCTCTGAGAGAAGCTGTGAAGCTCTGTCCTCAGTTCTCAGCTCCCAGTCCTCTAGTCTGAGAGAGCTGGACCTGAGTAACAACAACCTGCAGGATTCAGGAGTGAAGCGACTTTCTGCTGAACTGAAGAGTCCACACTGTGTCCTTGAAACTCTCAGGTCAGGATTCATTATTTTATGTAACTTAACAACTGGAGCAGGTCTTGATCATACTGCTGATATAATTCAATTGATTTAAGAGATCTAACATCTCCCCAATGAGCAAGCACTCAACACAGTGTTGAGAAAATATTGCCTTTTGACAGACAGAAACCTCGAGCAGAACCAGACTAAGTGGTCGGCTGCCATCTGTCTCAACTGGTTGGGTTGAGAGCAAGGGTGTAACCATGGTATAGAATTCTGGGAGGGGGTCCAAATGAGAGCCCTTTCTCTGAATTTTTTTTTTAAGTACATTTCCCACAAAGATTTTTTATATATGAAAATTCGCATATTTAGAAGTTTTGAGGACAACATTGACCATTTGAATTCACATGTAAAGGAGTATTCTGTGAAATTGCATGGATTCCTACAGAATCAAGTTAAAGCTTCTCTTTAAATTCCCATTAAGTGAAAATCAACGTTTTTATCTCAAAGGTTTTGCTCTATATCTCACCTATATGCCAGTATCAGGCCCAATGTTACTAGTTTTATTTACTGCTGACATGTAGGCCTAGGTTAAAACTAATGTTATCAAGCTGTTTAAGTTCTCATTCAAAATTCTCACCTGATCATCTGTATCTCCAGAGCACGTCCCTGCCTGGCCACTGCTTTCACCTGCCTCTCCCTCTGCCTGTGTCTCTGTGCTGCCTACGCTGTGACCAGATACCATTATATTACCAGAAGAACAATGACCTTGATGATCATTTTAATTTGATACATTGATTTTTCTGCTTGTGTTATTAGTTTATATGCTTTAGCTATATAGTAAGTGCAAAAATAACAGTGTACAATGTACAGTAGTGTAGCCCCTGTCACACATGCACCGCTATTCTGAACCTATTTGGACATTACCTGGAGGAGCTGTATGTGTAACAAATGAGAGCAGTAACAGGGATGAGTTGAGGTAGGAGATTTTCTTCATTGAAAAGAAGGTTTTAAGCTCCAACAAATAGCTTGAAATTACGTAAATGAACACCTTCATGGCATTAATGCAAGAATATGAATGCACTCCTGTCACACAACTCCACTTACATGACAACTTGACTTGAAAAAGAAGTCAATCTTCTGCTGCCTCTTCCTTTTTGGCATTCATGATCATGTTGAATAATTTCAAAATCAGTGGATGATCTGTCAGTTACCATTAACTTTACCTGGCTTGCATTAACTTTGTTTGCCAACTGGCTTGCTTAATATTAGTTAACATGCCACAAAGCAAGACAGTTATTTACAGACAAAATTCTACATCATTAACTAGCTAAACAACCGTTTCATACCTCCACTCTGTTCACTGTCTGCCAGGGGGGGTTCACACACTTATGTTTTCCTTAAAAATGGAAATAAATTGAAAATAAATAAGAAATAACGAGACAGATCTGTTGACAGGGTTTATAAAAGAGTGCATAATTAACATATTTTCTACTGTATATTGGGGTAGATTGATTGCCATTTTCTCAATATTGGGGGACACACGACCCCCCCAAAGAATGCGTGGTTACGCCCATGGTTGAGAGAGAGAGAGAGAGAGACAGAAGCCCCATTCACAATGCCTCTTCAAGGCAGGAATCTTGTGTCAATATTCCACCACAATGTGGGTGTGAAAGTTATAAAGGTCGAATGGGGGGACGGTTTAATTCTGCCTCTGAAAATTATATTATAGTATAAAACCCTTAAACACAGATGTGCACTGAATTATCAGCAGCCTCAGCTGATTTGTGTTGTGTTATGATTTGTGTGTCTGCAGGCTGTCAGGCTGTCTGATCACAGAGGAAGGCTGTACTTCTCTGTTCTCAGCTCTGGACTCCAACCCCTCCCATCTGAGAGAGCTGGACCTGAGCTACAATCATCCAGGAGACTCAGGAGTGAAGCAGTTGTCTGCTCGACTGGAGGATCCAGGCTGGAGACTGGACACTCTGAGGTATGAAGAGTCCTTCTGCAGCCACAGATAGTCAGTAGCCCCATTCACACTGCCGCGCCAATTCTCCGCCTCCGCGAGAATTTTTCGGAGGCGGTGAGGGATGAAATTTCGCTCCGGCGCTGATTGGCGCGTGTTGGTCCTTCACTCAACTAAATAAAGAGAAATGTCCCACAAAGCAACGTGACAGGACCAAGCAAAAGTAACATAGTAACTGTAACTGTCTTTGGCAGCTTATATGAGGAAAGAAATACTGCAGGTATACGTGGAGAAGCATCTGTCCTCCTGTCTGTCCTCCCACCTGTCGACTCGTCTGTCCTCCCTACTCTAAATCACATTTCTGCCTGAAAAACAGCGTCTGTCACCGACAAAAAACTTTAACTCACCGAGTGTTTGTGTTAAAAAATAAATCTCCACGACGGTCAGCCCTCCAGACCGCCGAGACTTCAGTGCAGTGTTAACTTTGACAGCAACTTCTGATTTAGTCTTAGTCTTTTGAATAACACACCATTTAGTTTTAGTCATATTTTAGTCATCTGAAATCTTTTAGTCTTAGTCTAGTTTTAGTCTTAGTCTAGTCCTTCCTCTTTTAGTCTTAGCCTAGTCTTAAGTATTTGTGAGTGGTAAATCTCTCTCTCTCTCTCTCTCTCGACGACTCGTCTGTACATGTTGCTTCGATTTGTGTGCCCAGATGGCATGCCGTTGCCCTGCGGATTGTTAACGCTAGCGTCTTTTTAACGAACAAAGTCAGCTGAAATCCGCCAAAGCTGTGCAACTAAATATCATCTGAACAACCTAACTCTTGTGAAAACGTCTACAAAACTGTGCGAACTTCTGCAAGCTCATCTTTGCTGCTGCTGCCTCTGTTCAGCTTGCCGCGGCTTTTTAAAGTGGCTCTGCTGCTTCCGCATCGGTAAACCTACCCTCAAAAGATTCGCTCTGATTGGATCTCTTCTCCATCCGTCCCTCCCTAACATTTTCGTCTCATTTATATTCGTTGACTAAAGTGTCAGTTATATTTCGTCAGGTTCGTTGACGAATATTTTTGTCATAGTCTTCGTCAACAAAATTAACACTGCTTCAGTGAACTTTACCCCAGAACACAGCCCCCATCCCCGCGAGTGACAGAATCAGACAGGATCGAGTTTACTGATAGTAATTATCTAATTATGTAATTTAAAGTGAAAAACGTAACTTTGTCACTTTCAAGGATGTTTGGTGGGTCAGGATCTCAATCACAACACACTATAACAACATCAATATCATTATAAACTATCCGCGGGTTTAGATTGACAGAAGGGCATCGGGAAAACACCTTGAAAACACACAGACCTCATCATCATGACCTGTACCGTCACGCTTCTTTACACAGCGCGTTTCCGTGTGAATTACATGGCAGTTCGTCTTCAAGGTGGAACTGCTTTACTCTCTGTGAACGACCAACAGCGGAGAACTGACGAACCACCGCTGCGGCATTCAAGTGTTTTCTCTATGTGAAAGGGGCTAGCGCGAGACACTATATCTCGATTGTAGATGGTTCAGTGTCGGGAGGTCTGCTTTGTTTACTCTCCCTCCAGTTGTTCAGGAGAAAAGGCAGCAAAGCTTGAAGCCAAGAATTACGATTGAAGAAAGGAAGATGATAAAAACATCTGAAGATCAGCAGAGGGTTATCAAAACATTAACATTAAATCTAATAAATCTAATAATTACATTCGAGATCATCACTGACAGCGTATTTGTGCCTCAGTGTGAAACGATTTACAGACTGTAACAACTGTCTGTGGCATCAGTGTAAAGTGAACAGAAGATATAAAACAGTCAACAACATTAGATGACATGAGGTGGAACATTCCTGTCATATAACCGTAACAGCCGCAGTGCATAGATGAATTTAAGATGGGCTCAGTGGTGCCGTCTTGGCTCCTGTCACGAGGAAACTGCTGCTCCAGCTGAGTTTGGGCTGTTTTGGGTAGTCATCATTATAACAGCCTGCAGGGGCAGGAAAGTTTCAGTGATTCAAAGTCAAATGACAAAAGATAAAACATTCAGTGATCAATCATCTGCTCAGTTGATTAACATGATATGTGACCTGTGCAGAGCTGCAGCTCTCTGCAGTAGTTGGTGGACCTCTGGTTTAATGCTGTTGTAATTTACTTCAGCCTGGCTCGTAGCTGCTGACTCAGTTTCACTCTCAGCTGTTCTGGAGTCGTGTTAAGGCTCTGCTGGTGGAAATCCAATGTTTCCTGATTTTGCTACTTCAAAATAAAAGCTTTTAAATCACTACATAATGCAGGACTCTTATTGTGAAGGATTTATAGGAAGTTTTAAATGCAGGAAGATGGTGTGACAACGTTGCACAAATAGACTTTTAATTTCTCTTCTGTGGCAGCAAACAACACATGGTTTCAGTCACTAACTGAGTCTGTCCACACACTTTATGGCCGACAACAGTAATAACAGCAGCACTTTACTGTGACTGCAGCAACGTGCTCGACAGGGACAGACACTACGGATCAGTGGAGGCAGGGTATCGGTTTGAAACGTTTACTAAGAAACAGTGCCAAATCTCCTTCACCCGTAATGGCTCTGACCTGCTTTCTCTTCAGGTCTCAGTGATGTGGTGCTACCGGGCCATGTAAGATCACCTCTGCATTTCTTTGAAGACTTTAATATAAAGTGCTGCCACACTTTTGGTGACTTGGCTCGTACACTTTTCTCTTCTGAAACATTTGCAGTTTCTTTTGCCTTCAGGGCTTCCGCTATGTTGCAAATGTGTGTTCTCCTGACGTCTCTACGTCTTTGACTATGAAGCAAAGCAGTTTGCATCATAGCGTAAACCACCTAATCCACGATGAAACTGGTCAAAAACTCTTTTTATAATCGATTTAATGGGTTAGGTGTCATGGCTCTACAAACTTCTACTATTGAATTCAAATTGAACACTGAACGTCTTTGAGTCCTTAGCAACAAACCTGCCAAGTATAAAGTAGATTGGATGAACGGTTCTGGAGACATGTGACATGTGAACAGACAGACAGAAAGAAAGACAGATTCCTGGCTTCATAGTCAGATGTTCCTCTGGCCACATGCTGTAATATACATCAGATATCAATCCAGCACCAAACTCTTGTCACATGAACATGTCAACACATGAAACCATGAAACTGTTTCTACCACAAACAGGTTCAGTGACACTTGTGAGGTTCTGGAGGGAAACATTCTGGGAGTCTCTGTCACTTGGTTTTGTGGCAGAGGTCGGGAACCAACGTCCAATGTTTTCTGATTGATTTATTACGTATAAATTGTATTTGTTTCTTTGCTCAGTAAAACAAAGCAGCAGAAACACAGCAAGAACAAAAAGCAGACTGTGCAGCTGAGATTCAGAAAAGCCCTCCAAGCTTCAAACAGGAATCGGACCTCAAAAGTTCTGACGTCCAAATCCAAAAGTCCTATAATATAGAAACATAAACCCAAGTTGACATTGGATCAAACAGCAAGCGTAAGGTCGCCCACAGGAAACAGCAACAACATCCAATAAAATAAAGATGAAGTGATAAATCCAACAGGAGGTTTGTGTGTGTGTGTTCTCAGATGTTGTCGTCCTCTTTCACACACACCAACATCCTGTGGCTCACTCTCAGTGTGTGAGGAGAGTGGCAGAGGTGAAGAGGTTCAGGGAGAACAGGGAGAAGCAGCCTGATGGACAGATTGTGTTTCTGTGTATGAGAGTCATGTCATGTCCATGTTTGCATGCTGAAAGAGGATGTGCTGCTCTGACCCCCCTCCTCCTTTCAGGGTGGAGCCTGCTGGAGTCCGATGGTTGACACCAGGTCTGAGGAAGTGTGAGTGTCTTTTTACTGTCATTCATCAAAACACTGTGACATCACTCATTCACATCTGTGATGTCATCATCACACTGATGACACATTAATAACTGCAGCTGTGTTGTGTCTTTTTCTCTCCATCAGATTCCTGTGAGGTCACAGTCGACACAAACACAGTCGACAGAAACATCAAACTGTCTGACAACAACAGGATGATGACATATGTGAAGGAGGATCAGTCATATCCTGATCATCCAGAGAGGTTTGAGTCCTTTTATACTCAGCTGCTGTGTAGAACTGGTCTGACTGGTCGCTGTTACTGGGAGGTCAAGTGGAGAGGAAATGTTTCTATATCAGTGAGTTACAGAAGAATCAGAAGGAAAGGAGGCAGTAAAGACTGTTGGTTTGGACAGAATGATCAGTCCTGGAGTCTGTGGTGCTCTGATGATGGTCGTTACTCTATCAGGCATAATAACAGAGAAACAGACATCTCCTCCTCCTCCTCCTCCTCCTCCTCCTCCTCCTCCTCTGGTAGAGTAGCAGTGTATGTGGACTGTCCTGCTGGCACTCTGTCCTTCTACAGAGTCTCCTCTGACTCACTGATCCGCCTCCACACCTTCAACACCACATTCACTGAACCTCTTTATCCTGGATTTGGACTCTTCTGGTCCAGTTCTGGTTCCTCAGTGTGTCTGTGTGGTGTTTAGTGTGCAGAGTCTCCTCCTGTCACAGAAACATTGTCAGTGCTGAACAGTTGAGTCTGTACAGGATCACAGTCACATCAATCTTTCAGATTCTTGTAATAAATTCATCAGTCATCTTCGTACAAAATGATTCAAACTGATTGAAAAGATTCTTCATTTACACTTTAATCTTCTTCCATTAAATTGTGGAAATTGAAGTTCTGAGGTCGTGGGTTCAAGCCTGGAGTCAGAACCAGTCAGAAACAAAGAAGGACGAGTATCTGATGACGTCGTTTCCAGTGTTAAAGTTGTGAGTTTAAATCCTCGAGGTTTTCACACAATTATTTTGTGGTCAAAAGAAGTGAAATGCTCAAAGAAAGTGATTCATTTCAGACTGATTCATCAGCTCAGGATGGTGAAGTGATGCTGTGAAGTCTGGAGGTTGTGGGTTCAATCCCTGGGTAGTTCAGCTGATTTTAAACCTGATGTCCACAAGAATAAAAAAGGGACAAACTTATTCAGGCCCACATCTGTTTGTTAAGAATAAGAGTGGTAGAAATCCCACAACCCTTTGCTGCAGTAAATAACTGCATGTGAAATAAACCAGCGTGGTGGCAGCATTAATAAAAGACTTCCTGCTGATTTAAAAGATGTCAGTGATTGTGCCGCCTCAGAACACCACTGAACATTTCCCTCATTTGATTCCAGGACGACAAACAG
>CAEMYA010001739.1:4166-21115 GCA_903131615.1 Diplodus sargus | reverse complement strand
AACATCTGAGAACACACACAAACCTCCTGTTGGATTTATCACTTCATCTTTATGTTATTGGATGTTGTTGCTGTTTCCTGTGGGCGACCTTACGCTTGCTGTTTGATCCAATGTCAACTTGTGCTTTTGTTTCTATATTATAGGACTTTTGTATTTGGACGTCAGAACTTTTAAGGGTCCGATTCCTGTTTGAAGCTTGGAGGGCTTTTCTGAATCTCAGCTGCACAGTCTGCTTTTTGTTCTTGCTGTGTTTCTGCTGCTTTGTTTTACTGTGCAAAGAAACAAATACAATTTATACGTAATAAATCAATCAGAAAACATTGGACGTTGGTTCCTGACCTCTGCCACAAAACCAAGTGACAGAGACTCCCAGACTGTTTCCCTCCAGAACCTCACAAGTGTCATTGAACCTGTTTGTGATAGAAACAGTTTCATGGTTTCACGTGTTGACATGTTCATGTTACTATAGTTTGGTGCTGGATTGATATCTGATGTATATTACAGCAGTAATAGTTACTGTGAGTTGAACTTCATGTCATGTTTGATGCCATTAAAAGCAGAAAAAATGACTCTTAATCTAAAATCTGCTGTGGTGAACATGATGTGTCCAGATGTGACCAGAGGAACATCTGACTATGAAGCCAGGAATCTGTCTTTCTTTCTGTCTGTTTGTGGTTCACATGTCTCCAGAACCGTCAACCAATCTACTTTATACTCGGCAGCTTTGTTGCTGAGGACTCAAAGAAGTGCAGTGTTCAAATTGAATTCAATCGTGAGTAGTAACTAACCCATTAAATTGAGTATTAAAATAGCTGCTGACCAGTTTCATTGTGGGTTAGCTGGATTACGTTACGATGCAGGCACTATCGCACGGAGCGAGCTGCTTCACTTCATAGTCAAAGATGTGGCTCAGGAGGAGGCGGGGCTTACTGGGGCCAAATCCAGTTTACTCGATGGGCGTAGGCCAGGGTACATCCTGAATGAGTCGCAGGACCCTTACTGATGGCAGCGGCTGCCACACACGGTGCCACTCAGGAGAAACTTTGGGGTTCAGTGTCTAGCTCAGTCCCAGGGGAGCCGGGATTATAACCAGCGATCTTCCGATCATTAGTCCACCAGTTCCAACCACTGAGCTACAGCTGCCCCACTTTTCATTTCAATTTATTTGAATTTAACAAATGAACTTTCCAAATTAAAAATGTCTTTATTGGTACGATGTCACACAAACATGCTGCCAAAGCAAGAAAAGAAGAAGAAAATTGCAGTGAAAACAGTAGTACAGTAGATGAAAACACAACATAGATATAACTGTAACCAAAGCTGAAAGCCTCTCAGCTGACAGTCACTCACTGTCCCTCAGTTTGTGGCAGCAGAACATAGACTGCTGCTGGATCACAGGTCTTTGGGTTCTCCCCTAGTAGGACTGTTCATGTTTCTTCATCTACTGGCTCAACAAACCCTTTGTAATCTATTACATGTTTAACATGTGTTTCTCTAATATGTTTATACTTTTCATGTTAATTCATGGAGCAAATGATTGATCACTGAATGTTCTGTCTTCTTCATTTGATTTTGCTGGCAGTGCAAAACACTGACACCTTCCTGCCCCTGCAGGCTGTTATAATGATAACTACCCAAAACAGCCCAAACTCAGATGGAGCAGCAGTTTCCTCATGACAGGAGCCAAGATGGCACCACTGAGCCCATCTTAAATTAATCAAAGTCAAGCACTTTGGCCAGAACACTGATTCTTCAGTTCAGGGAAAGAGTTTCTAGGACATTCAATGATTAAATTAATGTATGTGTCACAGAAATCTTTTGAATTTGAGGTTCAGTATTTTCTGATCAGACATCTGATACAACGAGTCTATTGTTATTTGTCATCATCATATCCTAACACTGCAATGAAGTGGTGGAAATTCGACTTATTGTTAAAGTTTTGATAATCCTTTGCAGTCAGTGTGGAGTGTGAAATAGTTTGGATGAGTTATTCATCAACCAGCCAAACCAGAGGACAAGAAATCAAACAGGGACATTTTGAGCGAGCACTCAATTAGTCTGAAAAAAGAGGTGTAACTTTAGTGTTTGTGCCAAGGCTCTCCTAGTGGCTGACCTCTCTTTTTCTCATCTTCCTCTCTTCAATAGCAACTAGCTATGCTGCCTTTTCTCCTGAACTGAACTGAACAACTGGAGGTGAAGTTAACGAAGAAGACCTCCTGACAATTAACCATCTACAACCGAGATACAGAGTATCAGGCTAGCCCCTTTCACACAGAGAAGTCGCATGAACACCACAGCGGCAGTTTGCCAATTCTCCGCTGTTGGTCGTTCACAGAGAGTAAAGCAGCTCCGCCTTAAAAACTCTCTGTGGCTTCTGAAGAGGTGTGACGGTACACATTATAAGGATGAGGTCTCTGTGTTTTTTTAAGGTGTTTCCCCCAATGTCCTTCTGTCAATCTAAAGCCGCGGATAGTTTATAATTACATGAATGCTGTTACAATGTGTAGTGATTGAGATCCTGACCCACCAAACATCCTTGAAAGTTACAATTTTCGCTCTTAAGTACATAATTAGATAATTATCATCAATTAACTCGATGCTGTCTGATTCTGTCACTTGTGGGAACAGAGGCTGTTTTCTGGGGGAAAGTTCACTGAAGTCTCGGTCTGGAGGGCTGATTATCGTGTAGATTTATTTTTCAACACAAACACTCGGTATGTTTAAGTTGTTGCTTAAAGTTTTTTGTCAGTGACAGACGCTGTTTTTCAGGCAGAGATGTGATTTAGAGTCGGAAGGACGGACAAGACGACAGACGGGAGGACAGATGCTTCTCCACGTATAACTGCAGTATTGTTTTCCTCATATAAGCTGCCAAAGACAGTTACAGTTACTAATTTTCTTTTGCTTGGTCCTGTGCTGTTCTTTGTGAGACATTTCTATTTATTTAGTTGAGTGAAGGACCTGAGTTAGTTGAATGAAGGACTGATATGTGCCGATCAGTGCCAGAGTGAAATTTCACCCCTCATCGCCTCTGAAAAATTCTCACAGAGGCGTAGGGGCAGAATTGGCGCGGCATTGTGAATGGGGCTACTGACTGTCTGAGGCTGCAGTAAGACTCATCATACCTGAGAGTGTCCAGTCTCCAGCCTGGATCCTCCAGTCGAGCAGAAAGCTGCTTCACTCCTGAGTCTCCAGGATGATTGTAGCTCAGGTCCAGCTCTCTCAGATGGGAGGGGTTGGAGTCCAGAGCTGAGGCCAGAGAAGTACAACCTTTCTCTGTGATCAGACAGCCTGACAGCCTGCAAAAACACAAAACAACACACATTGCATATCAGCTGAGGGTCATGATGATTCAGTGCACATCTGTGTTTAAGGGATTCATCGTTTATTATATTCATCGTCTTAGTTTTCAATAAATTAATGATCAGCACTTAACACAGAGTATAACTTAAGCTGATGGATATGCCATTAGTCTTGCAAATATTTGGTCATGAACCAACACATTGTACATATTAAAATGATGTCCTGATGATGGCATCAGATGAGAAGTCAGACGATCACCAAAGCAATTACAGTTCATCCTGAGGGGAGCATGAATGTCAAAATCCACATGACAACTCATCCAATTGTTGTTGAGATATGCAAGTCAGGATTAGTGCAGAATAGACTGACTGACTGATATTTTAAATATATACATAGATTAGGGGTGTCATTGGTTTTGTTACTTTGATGAGTGAAGGATCTGTGAAGTTGTCAGACTGTGAACACTGTCAGAACATCACACTCCTGTCCACACAGATGTCGTCTCACCTCTGTTACTGCCTCTGTCTGAGGATCAGAGGCAGAATGAAATCGTCCCCCCATTCCACCTTTGTAACTTTCACACCCACAGTGAGGTGGAATTTTGAGATATCAAGAATCCTGCCTTGAAGAGGCAGTGTGAATGGGGCTTCTATGTCTCTATCTCTCAACCCAACCACTTGAGACAGGTGGCGGACAACCACTAAGTCCGGTTTTGCTCAAGGTTTCTGCCTGTTCAAAGGTAGTATTTTCTCAACACTCTGGGGGAAATGTTGGGTCTTTTAAATAAATTGAATTATATCAGGAGTGTGACCAAGACCTGCTCCAATTGTTAAGTTACATAAAATAATGAAATAAAATAAAGAATCCTGACCTGAGAGTTTCAAGGACACAGTGTGGTCTCTTCAGTTCAGCAGAAAGTGGCTTCACTCCTGAATCCTGCAGGTTGTTGTTACTCAGGTCCAGTTCTCTCACACTGGAGGACTGGGAGCTGAGAACTGAGGACAGAGCTTCACAGCTTCTCTCTGAGAGGTCACAGACACTCAGCCTGAAGTGTGAACAGTAAAAAAAAGACATTTACATTATTTATAATAACACTGTAGCACATGTGAACTTTCTTTCTGTTTTACTCTGAAATGTCAGAGATATGAAAAATCAACAAGACTAAATCTGGACGAAACAGACATAAAAAAATAATAAGCAGCATACTTTCAAAACACAAGAGTTCTGACATGAGAGAGAGAATTTATTTCAAACATTAAAGAAATACAAAAATAATTGAGACAAAATATGGGCTTTCTGACCTGAGAGTTTCAAGTCTACATTGTGGACTCTTCAGTCCAGCAGAGAGTAACTTCACTCCTGAATCCTGCAGGTTGTTGTTACTCAGGTCCAGCTCTTTCAGACAAGAGGACTGGGAGCTGAGAACTGAGGACAGAGCTTCACAGCTTCTCTCTGAGAGGTCACAGACACTCAGCCTGAAGTGTGAACAGTAAAAAAAGACATTTACATTATTTATAATAACATTGTAGCACATGTGAAGTTGCTTTCTGTTTTACTCTAAAATGTCAGAGATATGAAAAATCCACAAGACTAAATCTGGATTAAACAGACATGAGACAATAACAAGCAGCATACTTTCAAAACACAACAGTTCTGACATGAGAGAGAGAATTTAATTCAAACATTAAAGAAATACAAACATAATTTGAGACAAACTACGGACTATCTGACCTGAGAGTTTCAAGTCTACATTGACGACTCTCAAGTCCAACAGACAGATGCTTCACTCCTGAATCCTGCAGGTTGTTGTTGCTCAGGTCCAGTTCTCTCAGACTAGAGGACTGGGAGCTGAGAACTGAGGACAGAGCTTCACAGCTTCTGTCTGAGAGCTGACAGACACTCAGCCTGGAGCATGAACAAAAAAAAGACATTAGGTGATACAGTATTTATAATATCATTGTAGAGCATGTGAAGTTGCTTTCTGTTTTACTCTAAAATGTCTGAGAGATGAAAAATCAACAAAACCAAATCTGGATTAAACACACATGAAACAATAAGTAGCATGGTTCAAAACATAAGAGTTCTGATATGAGAGAGAGAGAGAGAGAGAGAGAGAGAGAGAGAGAGAGAGAGAATTAAATTATAAAAATTAAAGAAATAACAAAAATAATTTGAGGCAACCTGTAAACTATCTGACCTGAGAGTTTCAAGTCTACATTGTGGACTCTTCAGTCCAACAGACAGATGCTTCACTCCTGAATCCTGCAGGTTGTTGTTACTCATGTCCAGGTCTCTCAGACTACAGGACTGGGAGCTGATAACTGAGGACAGACCTTCACAGCTTCTCTCTGAGAGGTCACAGCCATTTAGTCTGGATGAAGAATAATAAAGTAAATTATTTCAATTTAGGTAAACAACAGCACATTAACTGAATTCTCAAAAAACTTCTCCACACTTACAGAGCTTTGTTGGAGGCTTTGACCACTGGCAGCAGCCTCAGAAGAGCCTCCTCTGAAGCAGAGTATTTCTTCAGGTCAAACATGTCCAGATCTTCTGATGACAGTAAGATGAAGACCAGAGCTGACCACTGAGCAGGAGACAGTTTATCTGTGTAGAGACGTCCTAATCTCAGGTATTGTTGGATCTCCTCAACGAGAGAATGATCGTTCAGTTCATTCAGACAGTGGAACAGATTGATGCTTCTCTCTGGAGACAGATTCTCACTGATCTTCTTCTTCATGTACTCGACTGTTTGCTGATTGGCTTCTGAGCTTCTACCTGACTGTGTCTGCAGACCTTGGAGGAGAGACTGATTGGTCTTCAGTGAAAGACCGAGGAGGAAGCGAAGGAATAAGTCCAGGTGTCCATTTGGACTCTGTAAGGCCTTGTCCACAGCACTCTGGTAGAAACGTGTTGATTTGTCTCTAAAGACTTCAGGCTGCCAGGATGTTGACCGCTCTTTATCTGACAGTAGACTGACCCTAGAATTAATGAATGTCAGATGGACATGAAGAGCAGCCAGAAACTCCTGAACACTCAGGTGGATGAAGCAGAACACCTTGTCCTGGTACAGTCCTCTCTCCTCTTTAAAGATCTGAGTGAACACCCCTGAGTACACTGAGGCTGCTGTGATGTCGATGCCACAATCTGTCAGGTCTGATTCATAGAAGATCAGGTTTCCTTTCTGCAACTGATCAAAAGCCAGTTTTGCCAGAGACTCAATCATCTTCCTGCTCTCTGGAGTCCAGTGTGGATCTGTCTCAGCTCCTCCATCATACTTGACGTTCTTCACTTTGGACTGAACCACCAGGAAGTGGATGTACATCTCAGTCAGGGTCTTGGGCAACTCTCCTCTCCTTCTGGTCTTCAACACATCCTCCAGAACTGTAGCAGTGATCCAGCAGAAGACTGGTATGTGGCACATGATGTGGAGGCTTCGTGATGTCTTGATGTGGGAGATGATTCTGCTGGGCTGCTCCTCATCTCTGAATCTCTTCCTGAAGTACTCCTCCTTCTGTGGGTCAGTGAACCCTCTGACCTCTGTCACCATGTCAACACACCCAGGAGGGATCTGATTGGCTGCTGCAGGTCGTGTGGTTATCCAGAGGCGAGCAGAGGGAAGCAATTTCCCCCTGATGAGGTTTGTCAGCAGGACATCCACTGAGGTGGACTCTCTAACATTAGTCAGGATCTCAGTGTTGTGGAAGTCCAGAGGAAGTCGACACTCGTCCAGACCATCAAAGATGAACACAACCTGGAACTCTTCAAAGCTGCAGATTTCTTTGGTTTCAGTGAAGAAGTGATGAACAAGTTCCACCAAGCTGAACTTTTTCTCTTTCAGCACATTCAGCTCTCTGAACGTGAATGGAAATGTGAACTGTATGTCCTGGTTGTCTTTGTCTTCAGCCCAGTCCAGAGTGAACTTCTGTGTTAAGACTGTTTTCCCGATGCCAGCCACTCCCTTTGTCATCACTGTTCTGATTGGTTCATCTCTTCCAGGTGAGGCTTTAAATATGTCTTCTTGTCTGACTGTTGTTTCTGGTCTGTGTGGTTTCCTGGATGCTGTTTCGATCTGTCTGACCTCATGTTCATCATTGACCTCTGCAGTCCCTCCCTCTGTGATGTAGAGCTCTGTGTAGATCTGATTCAGAAGGGTTGGGTTTCCTGCTTTAGCGATCCCCTCAAACAAACACTGGAACTTCTTCTGAAGGTTAGATTTAAGTTCACGCCGACAAACTGCAGCAAGATGTTCTAAACGAACACACAGGAAAAAAGATCAAGTTATCTATAAAGAAAATATGACAATTTCCTTCCCCTAAAGTAGCACATATAAACATGTTTTCCATGTTTTTCCTCCATCTGTTGAGACAAATTATCTCATTGATTCATCATGTTAAGTCTTGAAAAAAATCCTCTTACTGCTCTGCAGACGGTCAGCCAGTTCCTCCTGCTTCATTCTCCTCAGGAAGTGAAGTGTGATCTTCAGAAATGCCTCTCTGCTGCTCCTCCTCTGCTTTTCATCCTCACCATCCAACACCTCTTCATCCTCCCTCTGACTCCCTCTGACGCATTCTGGGTAATCTGAAATCAGAACCTTCTGGACCTTCCTCAGCTCGTTCTTCACAAAAGTGACAATGTTCTCCTCCAGCAGCTGAAACAGAATATTATGTGATGAAAACATTTAACATCAGATCCATGTTGGACAGATTCTCCACTGGTCTGTAAAGTGCAGCATGGAGATTATTGTAAACAGAATGGATGTAAAAGTAGTTGTTGTTCATGTACAGACCATAAATATGGAGTCCAGGTGTGTCTGATGCTGCTGGACAGACGGACCTCTGGGAACCTCTGAGCTCTCCTGGTCGACTCTGTGGAGGAATCATGAAGAATCAGTCACATTGTGTCTGTCCACTCAGAGACAAACACAAGCTGAAGGTCATGTGGAAGAAGCCCCACATCTCTTTTGTAATAAATGGGGAGGAGGTGGAGATGCTTGACACCTCCATGTTTCGTTGGGGTCCAACTGAATAACAAGCTGAACTGGTCAGACAACACTGAAGCCTTCAACATGAAAGGACAGAGCAGGCTGTTCTTTCTGAGGAGGCTCAGGTCCTTCAATGTTTGCACTAGGCTGCTTCAGATGTTCTACCAGTCAGTGGTTCAGTGTCATATCTGCTGTGGTGGATGGGGAGGTGGCATCAGCAGCTGTGGTACAAACAAACTGAATAAGCTGGAAAGGAAGGCCAGCTCTGTGGTGCGAATGGAACTGGACAGTCTGGAGGCTGGAGGAAAACTGACACACCAACCAACAATGAAGGGAAGACACTGACTTCATGGTACGCTCCTTTGCAAGCCAGAGGTCAGAAATCCCAGTGGATCTGATCGGAGAAACATGGATGCTTGCTGTGAACAGGTGTTTGAATGGAAAGTCTGTGAACTTTAGATCAACTACAGCAGCTGATTTAACAGTTAAGGACAAGACAGAAAAGAAAAAGACAGGAGGAATCGGCTGCCAACACATTCTGTCAAAGACTGAGACTGATCTCAGATCAGCTGAATCAAAGTGACAATAACAACTACAAACTGTTTTACTGCATGTTTCGCAAACAAACACTATGTGAAGTCAAATAATTTTTCACTTTGTGCACCGTCGTCCTGCTGTGATGAACTCATGAGACGCAGAAAAAGAGCGTGAAAACAAACAAAGGGAGGACATTGGACTTTTTGACAAATGGCCACAACTGACATGTCTCAACTTCTGTGGTCACATGACTGAAAACCAGACTTGATGACTTGATGGAGGAACAGAGTGGAGGCACAATTATCCTTTGTTAGCAGCTAGCATATGTTAGCCTCAATAAAAACACTATGTTACACTCAACCAGTCACCAGACAAATGTTAAAGTAGACTGACGAGATGAGGACTGGTTCGACTGGGCAGCTTTCAAATGTGAAAATGAAACTATACATAAATGTACTAAAGAAGAATGATGCTGAAAAAACAACAAGTTTAAACACATTTCTCTGATTAAACAACGTAAAACATGAATCAGTCCCATATTAATGTTATTAACAGCTCACCTTTTTACAGCAGAAGGTTTTTCTTCTTTAAAATCAGTGAAATGACCTTTTGACCGGTCACTCTTGAAGGAAACACAGCTGGGTCCAGGTCCAGGTCCAGGTCCAGTAGAGGCTGGTCTCCTGTTGAACACAGAATAGGACCACCAGAGATGTTAATTAACTTTTAGTCTTCAGACACAGAAGCTTCTGTCCATAAAATAGTGGAAAACATCAGGAATAAACCTTCAGAGAATATTGGACCAAACTAATTCAATGAAGTGAAATGAAGAGCTGAAGACTGGTTCCATTGGGCAGCTTTCTAAAGTGAGAATATAAATTTAAGTGAAGAAGAACGAAGCTGAAAACAAATATCAGATTTCATAATATATCTTTCTCCACAGTTAATGTTAATAACAGCTCACCTCTTTAAAGCAGAAGGTTTTTCTTCTTTAAAATCAATGAAATGACCTTTTGACCGGTCACTCCTGAAGGACACACAGCTGGCCTCAGGTCCAGGTCCAGGTCCAGGTCCAGGTCCAGGTCCAGGCTCAGGCCCAATGGTTTTAGAGGGAGGGCCTCCCTCCTCTCTGTCCTCACACTGATTCATGCTGCTCATCTCACACACACTTTCATCTGGAGAGGAAACACAAATCATTCATCTGCACGTCAACTGAAATCAGCCTTTGGGTCAGAAACACTCTTCAAGGACAAAATGTCTGAAAGTCAACTTCCTCTTCTAACATTTAAACTCAGAGCACATTATTCCAGAACTCACTGACTCTATTAATACATATTTCACTAAACGGCTGCAACAGGACATCAAACCAAAACTAAATCATGTCATTAAATCATTTGTATTTGGTTTTTTACTGTTCTCGACTAATAAAGTCGCTCACAGCAGTGACGTGAAATCTGGGGACAAATGTGAAAATGTCTTCTGACAGAAAAGAGACAGTAAACTGATCCAGGAC
Source organism: Diplodus sargus (assembly GCA_903131615.1). Classification (NCBI taxonomy): domain Eukaryota; kingdom Metazoa; phylum Chordata; class Actinopteri; order Spariformes; family Sparidae; genus Diplodus; species Diplodus sargus. The sequence goes on along the minus strand of CAEMYA010001739.1, from coordinate 10,781 downwards.
CTGTCTTCACAGATCTGCAGGAAGGACAGTGATGTCATCAGTGTTAGTTTTATTTCAAAATAAAAGACTTTTGTCACATAGTAAGAGAAATTTGTTTACGTCATTTCTCCATAAACATTATCACATTTTAAAGGGTATAAAAACAGCCACAGTTTTGTCTGTAGAGGCTATGACGTCTCTCACTGACGTCATGTCTCCTGTCAGAACATCAGCTGCTGGACTTGGATCAGTCCACTAGATGACGTCATGACGCTGTGGTGGAGTCAACACACACGTTTCTCTGATATCTTTTAATCTAAAAGAGTCAATCTGGTCATCTGTTGTTTATTTAAAACATTTATCTGCAAAGTAAAAATTTGAATCTCTTCCTTCAGAAGTAATCAGGAGCAGAAATACCCAAGTAACGTAAAGGGCACTTTAAGTACTGACACTGAGAGGCGACGTGTTCCTGCTGACTGTTGCTCAGTGATGAAGTTCTATTTGTATTAATGAAATAAACCTTCAGACTCCTGGATGTCCTCTTACTGCCTCCTCATCAGTCCTGGACTGTAAATACAACCACAGATTATTCACCGACACCAATAACTGCTCTCCAGCCGCGTTTAGTGCGTCACACAGCGGGAGAGCGGCGGCTCGTCTCGGCCTCCTCCACAGGCTGATTCAGACAGGAGAAGCTGCCTTCAGTCATCAGTAAGTGGAGCTACACAGTGACAACCACTCTGTGTTCACACACTGACCAACTAACTCCACTTCTACTCTCATTTCACCGCCGACACTCCCACAGCGATCTAGTAACGACGCTGCATTCTGACTATTCAAGCTACGTTGGGCCCCAGAAATGGTGCAACACGTCTTCCCGTTGTGTGAATGCAGGTGTAATTGTTTAAAACTTTGATGGAGGTTTTGCTTCATCCTCTAAACTCATCAGGAACATCTGAAGAGGAAGAAGCACCATGACAGTGAGCAGTAAACATTAGTTCATGTTCCAGCCTGCAGTATCTCTCTCATCAGTCTATCCTGCTGAGCCGGACACTGAAGCTCCTGATTCATCTGCCCTGTACTGCAACTTTATTCTTCCACATTTTAGTAAGTAAATATTCTACTTTTAACTTAACTGCATCTGTGTGATGTGACTTTAGTTACATTACAGACTAAATGCTGCATCAGAGCAGACAGGCAGAGGAAGAAGAGGAGGCTGCGTTCAACAACACTGCCTCAAACCAGCAGCTGGCAGCAGACAGAGAATGAAAACTGGTTTTCCTGCATCTCACAACTGATGACAAGTTAACAAACCTTCATCTGAACAAACAGGTCGAATTGGTTTGTTGGCACAAGTTCAGTTTTAACTTTGGTTGTTTTCACAGTGACGGTCGAATCGAAGCGCACAAGGACAAACTGAATAAATCACTGTAAACATGAAGAGACTCAGTCTGACCAAACAGCCACAGATCATAGAAGAGTTAGTGAATTAATTCATGAACATACAGATGTATAACCAGGAAGTTACAGTGTGGAAAGAATCACTGCTGTCATCAAGAATAAAATGTAGCTCATGACAGCAGAGTTTCTTCATCAAAGGTGTGTCCTGTTACCTGTCAGGGTTCTAACCTGTTCAAGTCCAATTGAGCTCAAACAGGATGTGTTACTTCTTCTGCAGTCGCTGACTGTTGATCTGACTGACAGTCGTCACATCCTCAGAACTTTAGGTCCAAATGGAGATGCGTCAGAATCACATGACAGCAGACAGACAGAGTGAGCTGGAGTCTAACTGGACAAACTAATGTGCATCAATCCTGCTCTGGTTCAATGATTGTGTCAGTGCAGTGATCATCTCTGATCTATTCACAGTGTTGTGTTACTGTACAACAACATGACAACAGTCTTTATACTGAACGTACCATCACAGTTAAACCTATTCAGAGACACAACCAACCTACAGTGACTGTGACAATAAAACAGCAGCTCAGTTTTTATACAGGTGAATATGTGACATGATGACCTCATGAAGACACAAGTATTTTGATGTTGCTGTTTAAAATCCATCACACCAGAGTGTAAATGATGCTGTCACATATTTATATGACAGCTGTGTGTAAAGTTTGGATGGAAAGAATCAGTTTTCATGAGAAAGAACTTTTGTGGAGTTTAAACAAAATGACGTCCTGCTTTCAGTTTGTGTTTGAGTGAAGGAAGTGTTTAATGAGAGAGGCTGGAATAGTTTTAAGTTCTCTGCCCTCCACATCTGATGACAAGTTAACAAACAGGTTGACTTGGTTTATTGGCACGACTTCACTTCACTTCACATTTGACAGTCACGGTCGACTCACAGACTCAAAAACAACACTGTTGTTTCTTCACTTGTTTCTTGGATTTTCATGAAAAAAGAAAATACAAGTAAAAACTAGAATTAAACTGATGGAGCTTGTAAGATCCAACAGCTGCACTGCAAATAACTTGTGAGTTTGGAGTTTTTTAACAAGAAATCTACCAGAATTAATGTTCTTTTAACATTTTGAAGGTATTTAATGAAAATATTTGTACATTTGAATCTTTTCATTTGGTCAGACAGTGTTTCAATACACTCGAGGAGTGATTTGATTGGCTGTATCTTGTCACTCACAGCCGGCCCTTGGCAGAGGCTGTATAGGCCAATGTTAAGGGTGCCGTCATCCACGGGGGGCGCCACAAACGGGGTTAGGAAAAAATACAAATATTAATAAATAAAAAATGTTTCCAGTGCTATTACTACTATTATTTTGAAATATTATATAACCCACAGCAACATAACTTCATAGCAAAACCTATTAAATATTGGACAGATGTTTTTTCTGAGTTCCTGCCCTCTGTGAGGGGTCGAGAGGCGAGCTGACCCAAAGACCAACAGAGAGATTTATTGATACTGTGGTGGAATCACAAGGTCCAAAACACTGAAACCATCTTAGTTACCGTTGTTGGAGCAGAGTGTTAACTTGCTAGCCTACTTTGGACGATGGTAGCATTCAGTATATAGCTCGAGTCGACGTAAGTTAATTTTAGTCCATCTCTAATTCATCAGGGACATTTGGAAAGATAACATCAGGCCTGTTTAGGTGTTATTTTAACCTGCTGGCTGTTTTTCTGCTTGTATGTCAGTTAAAATGCTATTAGTTTTCCATCCCCTTTATAATTAATAGGGTAGTTGTAAAAATTATAAATATATACATTTCACTGCACTTTACTGCTTTTTGCATTCTGGTTAGTCTGAATTTCATTACAATGACAAAGTATAATGAATCTCATTATATTTTCATTATTAGTCTATATTAGTCTTATGTATAGCACACCAAGCATCTGTTTTTGTTATTAAAATGTAACTTCCAGTGGTCACATATACTTCTCTGTTCAGATACCCTTTTAAAATATTTCACCTCCAGCCCAGTGACACAGCACCAGGTGCTTCTGTCCCTCTACCTCAGCACAGCAGTCACTTGTTTTCGTATTCACTGTTTTTATTTTGTATGTAAATAGAACATTCTGTAACATGTTTGTGCAAAACCTTATTTATATTGTATTTTGTAATTCATCACTTCCTTTCTTCAGTTTTTATTTGGTGTGATATTTTTTATTTTTTACTTAAAAGAAATACAATTTTGAATACATACATGCAGTTTCTGTGTTCGTGTATGAAAATTGGTTGTGAAATTGACTGCGATGCAACAGGGCGGCAGCTAAAATCTTGCCTAGAGCACCAAATTGGTCCTCCAATGACTTGTTTTACATGTTATTAAAGAGCACCTGAATGAGTCATCAGGCAGGAGAACAAACAGATCAAGAGACGACACAAAACAAAACTTGTTACCTTGGTTTGTTGGCACGACTTCACTTCTGACTTCTGACAGTTTTTTTCACAGTGACTGTTGAGGGAACAAACATTCAAAATGGCGTCAGTGATGCTCAGCTCCTCTGAGGAGAAAAAGAAGCAAGTCAGACAGTTAATTTGATTTATGTAGTTTGATTTTCAGAAAAAAGTTCAAAAAGGTTAATAAATCCTGTTGAATTTTATTATTTGAACAGCTGCTGTCTGTTAGAGTAAAATTTAATTAACTTGTCCATCTTTGTGTCAGAGTGCAGATTGTAGTGGACATTCTCAATTGTGAGGTAGAGAGTTGCTAAGTCTCTATTTTAGACTCAGCGTGATGAATCTCTTTAATAAATGCTGCATGGAAAGAAGACAGGAGTGTTCTCTGCCGTCCTCCAAATGCTACTGACTTAAGTACAAAACAGAGAAGGGCTACCTGCATTTACAACAGTCATCAATCATCTCCTCCCAAAACAACCTGAGGTTTGGGTCGATCATGTCTTTCCCAGGACAGTGACCCTTTTATTAGGACAGTTAATGTCCTTTTATCTACCTTCCTGTAACACCTCATGAAGAGAGAAATGCCTCTCATGTGACTTTCTGACACTCCACCAAAAGGAGGTTCTCCTCTCCTCCTCTCACATCCTGCTCCTGTTCTTTACAGCACATTGAATGGAAAACTATGTAATTTCTCACGGGATTTAAGTTCACTTGACCCTTTGAACCAAATAAAAAAACATGTCCAAACAGCTCATCTGTCATTTTACATCCAGTCTTATAAAGTCTCAGTGTTTAATAGGTAAACAGTGTTCATCAGCTTGAGTTCAGATGGTTGGATTTTTCTGTTTATAGTGAAAATAGGAGTCAAAATATTTCCTTTCTTGACATTTAGTGAGTTTATGTTGTTGACTTATTAGACTCAGTAGTGAACTGGCTGCTTTTACATCTCCAGCTGAAGCTACAGGCTGTCAGACTGTCACCTCTGAGCTACAGAGTGCTGTTAGGAGACAGGACGGACACACAGAGACTCTTTGACAGGACGTCAACACTGTTGTTCTTCACTCTGCTCAGAATGTTAGCTCGCTAGCTGAATGTTAGCTGGTTAGCTGAATGTTACTGTAAAGTTGAATCAGATCTTACCTTTAAAGGACTGAAAGCAGCAGGTGAGAGCAAACACAGTCCGTCCTCAGCTGCTGACGGTCTCTCAGGTGTGCTTCATTACAGGAGGAGGAGCCCAGGTGAGCTCTCACACTCTGTGTACACGCCCTGATGCCTGCTGGGTCCTAGTGCTCAACCCTGTACTGCCTTCCCCTCCACATAAATAACAGTCCTGACTGTTGTGAAACACATCAGACCTCAGATCAGACTGAACTCACCTTCTTATCACAGTGTCATCATTCAAAGCACCAGGACAAACCACAGCTTCTCTCTGGCTTTCAGACTCGAAGTGTTTCTCTAATTTCCCCTCTTTACTTCAAGAGCATCGATGGGAAACCACGCTATCATTTGCTCCTCATCACAGAGGAATCATCTCAAAGTTGTATGATATTATCTCGGCTTTTAACAATCACTAAAATACTAAACTTAAGTGTACATGGGAAGAGGAACTAGGAATGCAAACACAGGAAGAGTCCTGAGAACAGAACATGGAGAGAATACGATCTACCACCTCTTGTGCTCGTCTTGGACTGATCCAATTTAAGCTCTTGTACAGGGTTCATTTCTCTAAGTCTAGACTGTCTAAACTGTATCTGGAAGTGGAAGATGTCTCTCCTTGTCACCTTAGCCACATGTTTTTTCTTTGTCCTGGTCTGAAAGGTTTCTGGGTTATTTTACTATCATGTCCACTGTTCTTGGGGTAAATCTCCAACCTTGTCCTCTGATTGCTATATTTGGATTTCTGACCCCTCACTTGCACTGAACTCTACACAAAAGGAAATTATAGCTTTCACATCCTTACGAGCAAGACGTTCCTTATTGTTGCATTGGAAGTCTGCTAAATATCCTTCTATCTCCCGGTGGCTCAAAGACATCATGTTTTTTTTAAAACCTTGAGAAAATTAAATACATGTTGAGAGGATGAACAGTCAAATTTTCCACAATTGGCTACCCTTTATTTCCTATTTCACTAATTTAGAGTAACTACCTGATTGAATGTGTGTCTGTTGCTGTTGTTCCTTTTGTATTGCATAAATAACCAGTAATATGTATGTTGGTCATGATGAGCTGAGTGGGGGCGTGTTCATTGTTTATTACACTGTACTCTGTCAATTAATTTAATTATTTTCTTTTACATTCTTATCAGAGTGTTTTTCTTTTGCTATGTTTTGTTTTTTGGTTATTTTCGTTTTACATGTGTATATGTGACTGTGTCCATATGCATATGTTGTTGTTTTTAAAAAAAAGGAAAAGGTAAAATGTATCTCTGTGATTGGAAGTATCAAATTTTATTTTTAGTATTTCTCTGTACTTTGAGTTTTCTCTGGCTCTTTATTCAGCATTATTCTGCTGGAGTTGGAGGACGTTGCCGCCCTCTGCTGGTGAAAACAAACCACAGCTGTTGTGTATCCAGTGAGCTCATATCACACTGTTCAGTCTGTATATATCTCAGTCTGTTACATTTCACTGCACACATTTCACTGTTTGTCGTTCTGGAATCAAATGAGGGAAATGTTCAGTGGTGTTCTGAGGCGGCACAATCACTGACATCTTTTAAATCAGCAGGAAGTCTTTTATTAATGCTGCCACCAGCTGTTTTATTTCAACTGCAGTTATTT
>CAEMYA010001738.1:0-15329 GCA_903131615.1 Diplodus sargus | reverse complement strand
CGGCTAGCGGCTAGCAGCTAGCCGCTAGCTAACCTACACACGAACATCCACAGATTCCGATTCCACTTTGTTGTCCGCGCATCTCCGGATCTCCTCAGACCCGAACAGACTCGGTCCGGACTCATTTAGTCTCATTAATCCACAACAGTCAGTTTAGATGCACAAAACAGAACGGACCGAACCGCCGGCAAAATCCCGGTCCAGCTCGCGCCGCTGCAGGTATAAATCCGCTTGTTTCTTAATGTGTGTCGTGGAGTCGGGTTCTGCAGTGATTGACTCTGGTGCGCACGTGACTGTGGTGGCTCCGGTGGACAATGCTTGCGGAATTCGTAAAGCATTTATGAAATCATTTATTAACGGTATCATTTCAGTCCAAACAAATGCGACGTGCACATCCTTGAACCAAGCAGCATCCATGTTGAAACTCTCAGGTCAGTCTGATCCTGATCAGCAGAGATATTTGAGGAACACACACACACAGACAGACAGACAGACAGACAGACAGAGATTCCTTGCTTTTATAGAGAGATTACTATTATTATTATTATTATTATAATAATTAATATTACTACAAAGTATGTGCCTATGCTTAATTAATATCGTATTGGTCTGACTGTATTTATAATTCTTTTAATGTTCCACTGGTGACAAAAATACACTGTATCAGATGTATACACAAACTGAGATAACAACAAAATGTGACAAGTCATTCAAGTTTTTATTTTCCATGCTGTGTTATGTATTTGACCTTGTCAGTGATATCTCCAAATTTTGCAGGACTCACAGGTCGGAATCATACACTTACAGCAAATTGTTCCAGTATCATCTGTTACAACATCAAGAAAAGAGTTCTGTCTAAGTAGTTTTCAAATTATTATATATAAAAAAAAAAAGAAACAATTTTCTCTTTCTGAAAGCCACTCTGAACCTTGAAAGGGAGAGCTGAGGTCACTTTTCTCTTTGCGTTTATCACTGTTGTTTTGTTTACTGTTGCATCTTATATCAAACTTTTGGAACTGCAGTACATTTGCTTACAGGCATAATACAGTTAGTCCAAAGAATATTTTCACAGAAATGGTAACACAAATCATTCATTTTGGGGACCAAAAGTCAATTCAAAGATTAACTTGAATTGTGGCACACTGTAATACTTTTTCAAGTTGAAAAACATGCAGGCACACTTGAGAGAACAAAGAGATACTGAGATGGAGGAAGACACGCTCCATCTCACACGAGGAAATGTGAGAGAGGACAAATTAATAAAACTAAATGAGAGACGTAATTATTGTGCACGTAAAATAATTTTTTTGGCTCATATTAAAATGTGTGATTTAAATCAGCTCGGGTAACTGACAATCACTGTTTTACAATTAAGTAGAACAACAATATAGCAGCTTTACCTCTCAGCAAAGTCATCAGTTGGGGTTACACACACATACACACACTATGGCGTTAAAAACGTTTCAAAAAGCGTGCGCAGGTATCAACTGAACGTGTCACTCGCGCCTGCTTTGACGCCTGTGCAGCAAGCCGCGCCTGACGTTTAATGTTGTTTCCTCATTGACTTATAATGGGCGCACGTTCACGCGTGATGACTGCTGCACGCCGGTAATCACACGACGCGTAGTGACTACACATAACATTCATGCATCTTTTTGCGAACACACATGTTAACGCTCGCATGAAGATGATTGAACATTTTTGTCACGTGCTTACGCGTACGCGGAAATGACGTGCACAAAGTCTGTCACACGTAACAAGAAGCTGCGTACATATGAAGCAGCGTGTGCACGTCTGTCTGTCACTGTTTGACAAATGTTGTTAGGCGTTCACACACACGTGTGGTCGCTGATTCTGATGCTTCGCAGCCGGAAGTTGATCTGCACCGTGTGCACCAGTCCGTGTACATGAACGTGTCGCGTAGTTGTTCTGTGTTCCATTTTCATCCAGTAGATGGTGCAATCGATCCAATGCGAGACACAGACATATAGGCTTTTGCATGACATGATTCATTTCAACCCCAGAGTGAGGGGACAGCCTTCCATTCCGCCAACAAAGACAAGTTATGTTAAAACTTGTCTTTGTGGAAGGTTAACAAGGTATGAGTGGATTGAGCAGTGCTGCTCAGTTTTTATTTTTATTTTTAAAACAGAGGAGAAGACGACATGCTGACCCACAACCCAGTCGCCCTGCAGCCTTTTTGGTTATTTTTTTACAGTGGGACTATTTTATTAGATAATAGGCTACCTATGTATTTTTGATTCAATAAAAACTACATGAAATTGATTGTGCATCCATTTCTTATAGCCATAGAAGGGGATTATCATGACCAGGGGCCCCTGCCTACACACGCAAACTGTGCGCACGCAAAGGCTGTTACATTATTACATTGAATGTAATAATGTCCACAAACGTAATAAACCTCAAACACCTACTAATACTGACCGTGCGTGCAAAATCTAGCTGCTGACCCTCCGCTCCACTGTCACACAACGGATCCCTCTTTATTGTAATTGTTTGCCCGAAAAATAATTCCCATTAAGAAAACATCGCCTGATATTTAAATTTAAATTCCCATTGACAATACAAATCTCAGGAAATCTGGATGTATTGCTCATTTGTACACACAACACTTACCAGTCTACAGGCAAGAATCAAGAATCTAAAGGTTTATTAATTCAATAAATTTCAAATTCGCTTTATTGCCATGAATGCCACAACAATATTGCTAAAGCAATAAAGAACTAACCGTTATACTTACTGTGTGTGTTTATGTGAAATAATAATAATAATAATAATAATAATAATAACTTTGAACATTATCACAATTAAGTTATCAATCTGTGATGTAAATAACAAAACTTCAGTCACTGTACTTTTACACACATTCGCAATAACTTTCCAAGACCAGGGATCACTACTCGCACAATGGAGGCAGAGTAGGGATGTAACGATCGGTAATACCACGATATTGTGATAACAAAAGTGTCTCAATGTTATTGTGAACATGTATGGTATGAAATGACGGCAAATACTGTAGATTTTGATCTCATTACATCCCTAGGGCAGAGTATAAACTCACATTTCAATTAGTCCGACAGTCAATGCCCGTCTGCTGGCAACAGCTGTCGTTCTTTCTCCTGCTCCTTTCCCCGTGGATCTCACACTCCTCTTCCTCTGTCTGCTCGCTGCAGGTGTAACTGGGTCAGTCTGCAGGCGACGACCACTCTGTTGTGTTCGGGTGTAGAATCAGACACTGGTAACTCTTGTCAAACCCTGGTTTAGCCCTGTATCAACAATACACCTGACATGAAAAAGGACAAGCTTAGTGTAGGTATATAAAATGGTGAAAACCAGACACAACGTTACAGGCAACACTATTTTTTTAAGCTCTCAAAACTCAGTTCTACAGGTGCTTTTCACCAGTGTGACATGTGTCTGAGGGGATCTGTTGTTAAACTATAATGTTCAAATTCACAATCACGATTTGGGTTCAAAGATCACATAGATACTGCTTACCTGATTCAGAATTGATGTGCAGTCTGATAGCTAGTCTTCCCACAATGTCATGATCCCCCAGTGGGTTTAACAGGTGACTGTGTTATCTGGTGGCCTTCTCTCATTGTAAGACATGTTACGAATGTGTTGTGGAGATTTATTCTAAGGACTGTATGGTAAACTGGACTGAATCACTTATGGCCGCTGGGTTAGAATTAGTTCCTTTTTGTCCTTTTCATTTTAGTTCCTTTTAGTTTCTCAATTGCTGATTAGGAATGGTTGATGGTGTGAGTGTGACAGATGAGTATGTGTGTGTGGAAGGTATATGAAAGTTGTGTGGTTCTGTAACAGAGAATAAATAGCAGTTATCAGAACAGCAGGTACATGGTTAACTATACAGTACCAGGAATGGTAAACAACCAATAAAAATAAGAATGAATCATTCAGCCTAATTCACAACAGCCAATATACAACAATAATACAAGCACATGTAGGAGACTTCTTACTATTAGCAACTAATAAGCATTAACGAGCTAACTGATTAGCAGCACTAACAATAAAAATTTTCCACCTGCTGCATCAACCCACCCTGCAGAGGCTCTTTTCGACAGCAGGGGGCGCAGTTCTGGTGCTTAATACCTTATTATCTTGTCTAAGTCACAGAATGAGTTTTATGAACCCTGTTACAAGGTTGAGTCTTGAGTTTTTTGCCAAAAATAAACGCTAGACTTAAAAATGAAACCCGTCTTAATCATCACCTGGCTTCTAGTCCTGTGTGGTGATGACTGTGTGTAGCCCTCCCGTTAGCCCCACTAGCTGTCTCTGATGCTGCTGAGTGCTAGGCATGGATCTATTATAATACATCCATGGTGCTAGCACGTCTCTCTCTCTCTCAGCAGCAGCAGTCAGGACGGCAAAGAAAAAGAAAGTCATCTGTCAAAGGCATCTGAGTGATGCGCTGGAGCCGCGGGCTGATTCCCTTCACTGACAACTAAAGCCTAGACTGTAGACTGTTGTGGTGGTGAGCTAACTCGATGCTAACTTTGGCTAGTGGTAGCGGTTAGCATCCGCCGCTAACACCGTCTTCCCAGCTGACCACAACGGCAATATAACACCGGAGGCTCCCGGTTTTGGTGACGGAGGCACCAGCGCTTCTCTCGGACTGTATTTCCTTACCTTTGTGGTCCTGGTAACGGCTGCCGTCAGGGACAGGAGGCTAACGTTACACAGTTGAGCCCGAGAGGAGAGGCCCAGTTTCAATGTTTTGTTTACAAACTGTAACAAGCAATACTCCAGACTCTACTTTTAAACTTACACAACACAAATGACCTATGTATTTATACGTAAATATTAACTATTTCCCAGTCACCTTTCTCATCCTCCGTCTTCTTCTTCGTCTTCTTCTTCTTCGTCTTCGTCTTCGTCTTCTTCGTCTTCGTCTTCTTTTGAATTTCCGGCAGGCAAAGTATGGCTCACTGCTGCCTCCCCTGGTTGATTAAAATGAAAAGGCCAACTTCGTGAGGCGTTCACGTACGCGGACTGGTGTGCGTGCTGCAGATCAACTTCCGGTTGCGTAGCATCAGAATCGGCGACCGCATGTGTGTGTGAACGCCTAACAACATTTGTCAAACAGTAACAGACAGACGTGCACACGCTGCTTCGTATGTACGCAGCTTTTTATAATGCGTGAAAGACAATCTGCACGTAACAACGCACGCACGCATAACAAAATAATCATGCGTGCGTTGCTGTGTGTCTCTCTGGTTGTTTTGACATCAATTTAACGCTATACCACACACACACACACTGAGTGACTCTCCCACACTGCAGCGTTTTTGTCGATCGACCACATTTGATCTGAATGTAGTTAATTGTTTATCTGATCATATTTGTACTTCTTTAATGTTCCACTGAGGACAAAAAATAAACAACATCAGCTGTATTCACAATCTGACATCAAAAGAAAATTACATTTAAGTATTCATTTTCCATGCTGTGTTACACTGTGTTTGACCTTGGCAGTGATATCTCCAAGCTTTGCATTCTATCTTTGTATGTGCATGAAGGTAAATAATAATGAACTTTCTTTTACTTATTTCTTACTGCAGTTGTCAAGGATCATCATGGACTGTGATGAAGAAATTAGAGAAGCTCTACTAAACAACAATAAAACCAAAGCTATTGCGAAGATACAAGAGCATCTGGACAAGGAGAAGAACATTCCACTTAAAATTGCCATCACAGGAGAGACCGGCTCTGGTAAATCCACATTTATTAATGCCTTTAGAGGCCTAGACAACAGAGCTGAGGGAGCTGCTCCTACTGGGGCTACAGAAACCACCACAGTGGTTACACCATACCCCCATCCAAAGTATCCCAATGTTACACTGTGGGATCTTCCTGGTGTTGGCAGCACCAAGTTTCCAGCTGATCAGTACCGTAAACTTGTTGAATTTGAGAAGTTTGACTTCTTCATCATCATCTCAGAAAGTCGCTTCACAGAAAATGATGTGAAACTCGTTCGGGAGATCAAGAGGATGGGGAAAAAGTTCTACTTTGTTCGCTCAAAGATTGATGATGTTTTACGAGCTGAGAGACGGAGTCAGAGAGAGTTCAGTGAGACCAGGACTAAGGAACGAATCAGGGCCAAATGCATTCAAGGTAAGTGACTTATGGAGTCATTAACAATAACTGTGAGATTAATAACTGGATTTCTATTATCAAAACCTGACAAGCTCAGCTGTCACAATAAAGAAGTGAGTGTATTTATTATGTTAGACATTATGTTTATCTGACCTCAATACACATAATTTTCTAGTATATGGATCCATTAGCTGTGAAAAATCCAGCAAAGGTTGGCTGCTTAGACTTTCACCTTCACACACGTTGTGTACAAACACAATCTCATGGTTTCTGCATTTATTAAACTAATAATCACATTTATTCCCTTTGTGACACAGGTCTTCAGGAACAAGATATTCAGTCTCCACAGGTCTTCCTGGTGTCCAGCTTTGAGCTCCACCTGCATGACTTCAGTCTCTTACACGAGACACTAGAGAGAGAACTTCCTGAACACAAGAGGAACGCTCTGCTGTTTGCCATGCCCATCATCAACCCAGTGATCATCAACAAGAAGAAAGAGGCTTTCCAAGCCAAAATAAAGTATGTTGCTACTGCTTCTGCAGCTGCAGCAGGAGTACCAGTTCCTGGACTTTCTATTGCTGTTGATGCAGCTTTGCTGGTTGGTGTTGTCACACGATACGTATTTGCTTTTGGTCTTGATATCCCATCACTGAAGCGTCTGGCTGAAATCACAGGTGTGTCATATAATGATTTGAAGGCTGTCATCATTTCACCACTGGCTGCAGCTGATATAACCTCTGAACTTATCCTCAAGGTGTTAAGTCAGTTAAGTCAGTGTGCATGCACAGCTGTATTAATGGCAGCAGAGGAAGTGTGCAGATTCATTCCAATAATTGGAATCCCAGCAGCAATGACCCTGTCTTTCACCACAACTTACAGAATTTTGAATATTATACTCGACAAGCTTGCTGATGATGCACACAGGGTGTTTGAAAAGGCCCGGGACGGAAACACCACAGAGTGATATCATCATAGACTGGTTTTAGTTGTACATTTAAGGGGGCTCAAATCAGGTTTTTGGGGCTGATCACTGATCAGTGGAAGCAGTAATGGCTGATACTGATCAAAAATCAAAAGGATGTTTCTTCACTTTATTGTCATCTATAGTTGTTATTAGTGGTGTTGTAAATTCACTATTCAAATGTTGAGGAAAAAACAGAATGAAAAGTTATAACTGTAGAAAGACAATCTAAAAAAAAAAGACAGATAATTTATGAAAAATTCTGTGTCTCATTCTCAGTTGTCTCAGTCTTTGTGCCCTGAAGCCACTACACCACTACCTGCTCACTGCTTGATATGATTAATTTACTGTAACCTTGCATTCATTCAATTGCAGTCCATTGTTTAAAACTCTGTTAGCCATTAACTCTGTACAGGGCGTGTAGGAGCTTGTGAATATATTACACTGGTTAAACCAAGAGGGCACTAAATATCTGTACTGATATTAGCAGGGGTGGAGCTAGTTAGCTGTTAGCAGCCAGGGAGCAGCAGAGTCCTGCGCTGTGTGTGGCTGTGGCTTTGTAGCACAAACAAACTGTTTCCTGTTTATCTGACGGTAAATGAACTTTTATCAGCTGATAACGATTGTTGCCTCCTGATCAGAACACCCTTATGTACATTATAATGAACTGAAACTGGTTGTTGTATCGTTCAATGAGAGAGTTTGCTCATATCGGAGATCTATGCAAAAATTGCTATTCTTTAATTAGCAAGTGTGTTTTTACTTAATGGTATTATTGTTACAGCTTTTTGAAATGGTCACAGTGTACATAATGTGACTGTATGTTGTGTTGAAGACACACATTTGACAACAACCTAGAATTTCTTTAAATTCAATTCAGATTCGTATTCAGAAATATAGGATTTACATATGGTTTTTAGCTATGAAATGTTTTTATCATTACCTTTCCTTTTCATTAATGACAGTTTGTGTGTGTGTGTTTTATGAATAATTTAAAGTTAAGATCAAATATTTGTATCACAGCAGTTACACTTTATCTAAAACATTTTGTCTTCAGATTTTCTCATTTCTATAATATCTGAAGCTCTTTCAGCATCCGATAGATTTTAGCGCAACTGTTCAGTCACTTTCTGTCCAGTCACAGTCTGTGATGAGTAGATCTACAGTAGTTCTCTAGAAGCAGCAGGAAGTAAGTTTTTACATTTTTAAACAATCTAAAAATCAAAATCAAGGAAGTTCTTTTTTTTTGCCATGTAATCTGACTCGTATCACAAGTAAATTCTTGCAATCATTTCTGAAGTGGGTTCAGAAATGTGGGTACTGTTGAATATAAGTTCACAGTGACATTAAATGTTGACCAAGATTAAATGTGTTGTTGAATTCAAACACTGGTTGCTGCCGAGGACTCAACCTGTGCAGAGACACACTAAGGTTGAGTCCTCAGCAGCGACCAGTGTTTGAGTTTCATTTATTATGTCAGGTTTTATTTTCAATGTCAATTTATATTTCGTTAACACAATTTCATGTGACAGTTTAGCCTCATAGTAAGACTCTGACCCACACTGGTTCTTCCACATTCTTTCTTATTTTCAGGTTCATCAGCCATTAACTGCTCTGATGTTTCATTTAAATTTAAGAACCTACGAGTCTTAAACGACCCTCGACTCAGAGAGAGAACCTGAAATGTATTTTGTAATTACATCAGAGAGTCTTGTAGGCCTGTTGCTGTCAGCAATAATTCCACATCCTGTTTCAAACCAGGAACAATTTGACTTAATTAGTCAAAGTGTACGTCACTGACTCCATGAGGTCACTCAGGAAACACCTTCCCTTCTGAGGAATTTCAGCCAAACTGACCTGAAAGTGTATTGATTGTTATAATTTTGTGTGTTTTTTGTTTTGGGTGATGTTGTCCACTTCTGCTATAAGACACAGTGGGAGACCCTAGATTATGTTAACAATCGTCAAGTTAATCAAATTATTGCAGTATAAAATGTATTGGTCTATCTCAGTGGCTATTTTCTTTATTGATTGAGTGGTATTGATCTTAATTGTAAAGAATTATCTGTCTCCTAATTATATCTTGATTATTCTTAATTTGCTCATTTTGATTGACCAGCAGTTTTATTGCTTACGATATTAAATTTCCAATTATATGAATTATCTGGATATTTGTCATTTTTGTCTGATCCAAATTGTTTACACTTTATTTTTCTGATAATTTCAGCACTAATTAAGTGAATGAGTTCCTAGAAGGAGCTCATCAGTGGAAGATTTAGGCTGTGATTCTGTTAACTAACTCAGAATAACAGTGTGCAGCAGAAACAATCTGAGCCAGGTGCATTGTGGGGATTCTTCAGTGTCACGGTGGGTTTGGTCACAGAGAACACGTTCACTCTGCAGCTGAATGAAGCTAAATACAGTCCAAACTGCTCAGAGGAGACATTAATCCTGCACAGTTCACATACAGGTCACTGAGGACTCAACCTGACGTCTTAATTAACACACACACACATCAAGACAACATGCAACTCAACCTAAACACACAAGATTATTTAAGTGTCCAGTAACTTTATTTTCAGTGAGTGCTGTATGCTGTGTTTTCACCACAAGGGGGCACCTGTGAGTCCTGTTTAGTGAGACAAATACCTGCACTGCATCTTTAGATGAATATGACTCTTAATCCTGCTGTTATCTGTTTTAATTTCTCTTAGTAAAGACAAAATCACACGATTATTGGACTGCACAGCCACACCTGGATCTTTACCTGAATAAGTCAACACAAACTGAGTGAGAGTTTAGAAAATGGAAAACAGAATCAGAAGTCAACACTCCTTTAATGTTCAGACGTCAACAATCATGATAAAGTTGAGAGGAAGCCAGCAGGTAGAACAGGAAGTTGCTCTCATGGACAGTACAGTGCGCTTATCTGTGTATTTTATCTTCAGCATGACAAAAACACATTTTTCTATTATGTTCAATGTCTATAAAAGCAGCAAATGCTGAACAAGGAAAAACCCACAATGTCATGACAAAAAGTTTCAGTTATAAATGCAGCATTATTTAATTGTGGGATAAGAAGGTAAATAATAAACAACAGCTGTGTTTGTAACAAAGACACAGTTCACCACAGTTTAAATTTAAACCCAGAACCAAACACAGAAAAGCCCACTTCACGTCCGATGGAGACGCCTGTTCCCAGAAACTTTGCCTCAACACCTGAAGGACCGACGCCAACGCCGGTGTCTGCAGACAGACCGACTGTAGCTTTCATCGCACCAACAGAGGCTGATGCACTGGCCAACTCTGCTTTGGCAAAGAGTCTGGCACCCGACTCATCAGAGACTCCGGCTCCTATGCCGACACTGGGCCCTTTGGCCTCAGCACACACCAATCCATCTTCAGCACGACCATAGCCTTATCCTGCAGCAGTGTACACTCCTTTCCCCTTTACATCCTCATCTTCTTTCTCAGTACCTGCGTAAGTAAAAACGGCAAACTCTCTGGCAGGCTGCTTCTTGTCCCTCTTATCGTCACTGTTGTTGACACATGTTTCTCTACCAACACGTCGAGCTGCTTCAGCTGCAAACAGAGAGAGATTTACAGTTTTTCTCAATTGTTTCGGACAAAAACTGGTACTTGAGACACACTGACCACAACATGTAACTCATGCTCCAACCCCCTGAACCAATTCTGTTAAACTACAAGCACAATTCCTGCTTTACACTCAAATTGCAGTTCTAAAACACACTTTTTTCAAAACACTACACACAATTCTCTGCATTTGGCACAATTTTCATGAAGAAAATCTCTTGTTTTCACCAAGAAAACTGTCATTCAAAAAGTTAATTGCCCTACTATGCACACTGACTCATCACATGGGCAAACACCTGGACACCCTACACAACACACTCATTTCACCAGTTCAGATAGACGGCCCAGAGCAGCTCAGGTACGTTGTCACTTGAGACAACGTAAGTTTCCACTGGGCTGCTCTGGTTCGTAACTGGTTCACTGCCCACCCACGCTTTAAAGTTGTTTATCTCCCTCCATATTCTCCGTTCCTCAATCCTATTGAGTAAATCTATTGATATTTTCTGCTTGGAGACGGAAAGTGTATGACCGAAATCCACAAACGCGTATACCCCTTATCCAAGCTATGAAGTTGCATGTGAATTCTAGTAAATTCTTCTGTTGTTGTATGTAGACCACTGTATGTGCAACTTTGTGTTGGTTGGATGTGCACTGTGTACATTGTTTTTGTGGGAAAATTAAAATATATCTGCTACCTGTATTTGTGTGTTCTGAGTATAAAAACAATATTCTCAAATATTTTACAACACACTTGTATGTACTGTCTGTAGTAAGTGTAACACTGAACAAAAAAAGGCCTAAGTCATTATGATGAATGAAAAAGAAGTGTTTTCTATTCATCACAGTGTTTTATATTGAGCACATCAGTGTTCAACTGGTTCTTATAAATGTCTATTCATATGATGGTTTTAGTGTGTCATTTGAAAACAAAATACCATTTTGAGAAGAAATCACATTGTTTTGAATGTAAAGTTTCATTTTGCAGGAGAATTGAGGGGTGTGTTTTTTGATTTGTGTGTAGAGTTCTGAGAGCATGAGGCATGCTTTCAGAAAATGTGTGTATACAATCGAGAACAACTGTAAAACTTACAATGCATTTAATCTCAACTGAAGAAAAACCTTACTAGAGGAAAAAGTTTTAGTTTTTGTGGTGTTGAGGTTCCAAGAATGAACCAAAACCTAAAAATTATTATTTCTAGAATTAATTTATTTGTTCTCAAATGTTTTCAAGATAAAATGTTCTTTTAAATTTTGACTTCATATTCTGTATCTCTCAACATTACAACTGTTTCTTAAAATATCAACACAAAAATCCCAAAATTGATTTTTAACCAACTGTAAATAATCTATTTGACTGACACAATAAAAGTACCCTCATCACCTTTGTTTGAAAGAAAGAGAAGGAAAACTTAGTTATTTGCTTTTGCAGGTTTACTTATTTTAACTTGACTATACACATGTGAGCATACACTATATTACATTTCTTTAACATTAAGGTACTAAAAATCTAAGTTTTGGCAGTTTGTTTTCCTCCAATGAGATCTGTCAGCTCTATGTCTCACTTTCACTCACTGAAGTTATACATTATTAGAGGTTTATTAAATGTAAATGTTACATCTGTCTGCTCGATAAACTATTTTTTTTTTAGGAAAGTATATACTTATTCCTCTGGATGATGTTTCTTACCTGACATCTTCAGGACGAAAAGTTTACTGTGAAAGAAAAAGATGAAATATCAGCAGCAGACAAAAAACAGAGTTTCTCTGTGAGAACGACCTCAGGTGGAATGAAAATAACTGTGGTAATGAACATATTCTGTACAGATCTATAGGAAATGATATTTTATAATGCATCTGGAAAGCTGTCAAGCATGTTTACTTTCAGCTGAAATGATAAAGCTCACATGGCAGACTGCTTACCTGAATGAGGTTCCTTTGTTAACAGGAGAAGTTGTGTGCTTGGTGTGATCAGCTCAGATGCTGGAGTGAACACAGTGTCCGGGGAGAGGGAAGTCTGGGTTTCCCTGCTCACACAGCTGCCCCCGCGACCCGGCCCCGGATAGCGTGGAAGAAGATGGATGGAAATTAAAATATTACTTTGGGAAAAGTGAGAGTCACTCATACCAATAGGACTCATGTGACTTGATATTAACAGCTGCTGGAGGCTAGAACTGAACTAAATCTCCATGTGAACATACAGACTTGAGTTCATCCTGTAAACATCCACTTCATATGAAATGCCTCCAGTAAATGTTGAGCATCATTCTTTGTTACTGCCTGAGATCAACTTTACATCAAGGACATCAACAACACAGTAACTCCAGGCATTCAAGAGAGTTTGGTGAAAATCCTGTCCAACAGAGAGCTGATCTAACCGGAGAAAGATGTCAAAAGACTAAACTTTGCAGTAACTACAGAACAGATTCCTGTAGTAGATCTCATCACAGCAACAGAGTCGACCATCAGAAACAGCAAGCTGACAGACACAGAGGCAGAACAGCTACGGTTGAAGGTATCAGTTGTTCCTGCTAATGCAAAAGCACGTCCTCCAACCACACTACTGAGGAAAGGAAGGTCCTGGCATCACTCAGAAGAGACAGACAGAGAGAGATGCACTGTGGTGCTAAACACAGCAGACTGCCACACCAAAGTCACTGATCTGCCCAGTGATACTAACACCTATGAGACGCTGAGGAGAGATCCTACCAGTAGATACAGAGAAGGTTTTAGAATATCTGCACAAACTGGAAAAGAACAAAGTCATTAACAGGCAGCTATATGACAGACTGTACCCCGGGGAAGCCATCACATGTATCTATGGACTCCACGAGCACCAACTGAGTGGATTTGTTAACAGGAGGAGTTGTGTGTTATGTGCACTGAGCTCAGCTGCTGGACACAGTGGGGTGCATAAACATCAGACGGGAGAAGAAAGTGAAAGTATGAAAATATCTTAACCACAGCCTTAATTGAAGAGGCCAAACAAAGAGCGGTTTATCGACAATACAAAGCAAAAGTAAAATGTACTGCTGTACCTTTCTAAAGACACATGTGTTTATTCTAGTGCTGTCAGTCAAACAAGTTATAATCGGCGTTAATGCAACCCCATTTTAACGGCGTCAATTTTTTTTATCGCAAGACTAACGTTCCTTTTGGCTTCGCAAACTGTCGTTTTTTTCACACGCTGTTGCAACAACTAGTACGTTAGAACAACTACAACGCCACACTGGATCTAGCTAGACCAGAAGCAAAATGACAGGCACGCCGTTTGGGCTACAGAGCCGGCCAAAGAGAAGTAGGCACTAGGGGTGGGGGAAAAAATGATCACATAAGAATCGGGATTCTAATCATCCACAGTTCTGAATCGATTCATAAACTTCAAAAATCGATTTTTTTATTAACCTTCCGCCGTCTCTCTGTGCGCCCCCACGGCTTCTGTACACAGCTGCAGCAAGCTTTGGGAAAGAAAGACAAGGAATTGGTCTTCAAAATAAGAGCTTGACATTGCACCCCATTGGAGTTTAGAACTGCGAACGGGCCTGAGGCTGTACGAAGTGCAAATAAAAGTTTAGACTGTAAACCCAAAGCTGAAGTACTGAGAAGTTCCCCTAGGTTGCAGGCTTTCCTCCAGCTGTATCAATTGAGAATAAATTGCTTTATTTTGCTCTAATGAGGTGAATTTGAAAGTTCTGAGTCCCTTATTGGTTTCCTTGAGCATTTACGGACTTTGCATATCATGTGCCACTATTTAATGCAAGCACAAGTGTCATTTAGTGCATCACAGTGATTTCTTTCATCATCTTGTGTTGATAACGCATCATATCTGAAATCGGAGGACTGCACATTGGTCCCCAGCTGTGATGTGTTTCCCTCTTATGTCTGTAGTTCTGTATTAACCCATTTATGCTATATATATCATTAAGATTTGAATGTTATGTGATTACAGGGGAGAGCAGGAGTGCAGTCCCTCACCGGAAAAGATTACAGTTGAGATTCCCCCATGGAGCACATGAGGAATTCAGTGGCGTCGACTGGAAACTACAGAAATCTATATCCGATAGAATCAAGTAATGCATAGACAGTTGACATCATCTGTATGCATTCCATATGAGTGATATTTTGTATTTAAACCAGCTATTTGTTCTATTAAGATACATGTTGATAAAAAGCAGCTTATCTTATCAAGAGAATACTTGTGTAGGTACTTGCTGGTGGAGCTATGAGTGAGGATGCACATATTTATCCTGATAGAGGTTTCTCCAGGGGTCTGCAAGCTCTGTGAAACAGGTAAATGATGGCATCCTTCCCGCTGAGGTCAGCCTGACATGTGAACTGCTGGGAGGCCGTGTTTGAGGGAGAGAGGAGGAAGTGGGACAGAGATGAACAGCTGGTGACCAATGTCCAGTTCTCTGACATCAGATATGATGTGTTATCAACACAAGATGATGAAAAAAGTCACTGTGATGCACTAAATGACAGTTGTGCTTGCATTAAATAGTGGTACATGATATATAAAGTCATTAAATGCTGAGCGAAACCAATAAGGGACTCACAATGTCTAAATTTCTAAATCAATTGAGAATTACATAGTTTTTTGTTGCTTTTATGAGATGAATTTAGACATTGTGAGTCCC
>CAEMYA010001737.1:0-12812 GCA_903131615.1 Diplodus sargus | reverse complement strand
CTGATGTCCTCTGAACACAGTTGCAGAGCAGCTGACTCTGCCTGTAGAGAAAGGTGGTGCTGGTTGTGGTGAGCTGCTCTAACAACAGAGTACACACAGTGTTGCGGCGACTCTTTCCTCTTCATTTGTCTTTTCACTTTCCTTGCGGTCAAATCGAGTGCTGCAACGTTCACTAGCTGCCTCCACTTCACTATCCTGCAAGATGTATGATAGTGTTTGTGTGTAAATGACACACATGTCAGAGATTCAGGCTGAAACATCAAGATCAGTCGAATCAGACCCCCTTAAAAAGTAAGAGTTTTGTGAGTGGCTGAGTTAAGAGACACTATTAATAAACTTTGCTAAAATTGTCTACAACAAAGTGTTAGTTATTTGTCCCGGCTTCTAAATTTGGTAAATGTAGCACTTTTTAAAATACATGATCAGTATATCAGTGTGTTGCAGTTCTGGAGTCTAACTGACGTGTCTGACTGACGTTTTGAGGTTTTGACAGTGAACTGCTGTGTGTCTGTTCACCACAACTGTAGACAAACACTTATGGAAACTTTTATGTTTTAGTCACAATGAATCTTTCCTCAGAGAAATGCACTGATAAAACAATACATTGCATGAATAATGTGAGAGAAAAAACCTCTAAACTTAATGAACTCCTCCTTCGTTCTGTTGCTGCAACACTTTGTGAAGCTCTTCTGCACGTCTTGTCATGAGAACGAGCAAACAAGCAACAAGCTGCACTGACAGCCAAGGGCTGCGGTCGACTGTTTGACCGACCACCAAGGCTGTTTACTCAGAACAGAACCGACTACGGGCCTCAACAGGATACGTAGCGAGGGAAGAGCTGAGACAGGTTTCAGAAGGCTAACTTTAGTTGAGCAAAAGACAAGTTTTGGTTTTATTTGCTGGTTAATGTGCTCATTAGAAGTACAACTAAAGACTATAAATTGGATTTTTAAAGCTACAACAATAGAGATTTACAATTGTACACATCAGTTGTATTGAAACATACGATCATTATATTAGTTTACTGATTCCGGTCCTTCACTTTAGACTTCAGCACAGACTTCATGTTCAAGTTCTCCTTTATTTAAGAAGTCTTGTTGAACAGATCAAGGTTTGGACCAGTGAGTGATTAGCACCTCCCCCCTCTGACAAAAACTTGTCCTGCTCTATGTGGAGCATGTTACCGCTCTCTCTCATGCACTCACTAAACTTTCATTTTGTATCCATGTCTGCTTATAAATCCCTCTCTCAGACACCATTTCTCACTTTGCTTCATAGTAAAACAGACAGCGATTAGACAAATACATTTAGCTCCAGCGCGACACTTCTCAAATCGGAGACTGCTGATTGATCAACATCAACACAATTTAAATCCATCTATTGGTTGGGGCGTATAGTTTAGTGAATGGAGTGAGGCTGTGCAAGAATCTCTCAGTCATCCAGGTCATGTTAAATCTAGGTACTGTATCATCTCTTTACAGGGACGTCAAAGCAGCTCGCATAAAACAGAAGCTCTCACCTGGAAAAATAAGTACATCTACAACACAGCACATCCAGACATACAAGAGGAGTGGGTGAAAAACTTGTCCAACAGAGAGCTGAACCAACCAGAGAAGGATGTCCCTGCCAAAGTGACTGAACTTTGCAGAAGCTTCAGAACAGATACCGGTAGTAGATCTCATCAAAGCAACAGAGTCCGCCATCAGAAACAACAAGCTGGCAGACACAGAGGCAGAACAGCTACGGTTGAAGGTTCTACGGTTGGTTACCCAAACTGGACCGCTAAAAGATCCAGAGCTGATCCACTTACATCTGAAGGAGCAAACTCATTCCTTTGAGGACAACGATGTGAACATCTTGGCCGGAGAAGACAGATAGGTTGAAAGAGGAGTAAAGGAATCCATTGATGTCGAACTGGAATGACCGTCTTTGAACAGAGGAGGTGACCTAAGAAATTACTTATCACCCACTTAATATACTGTACTGAGATCTCTCCGTAGCAACCCACATGAAGGCCCACATGAAGGACCAACGACCAACATGTGACCCTAACGAATCTGAAACTCAGAGCTCACATGTGCCCTTAACGGCTCTGTAAGGACACTCCCACACAGAGACCCTGCAACTCCCCTCCAGTTAGAGCTGAAGAAGCCTCTTGGATGAGACGTGAAACATCTTTAAGACACTTAAACAAGTCCAGTTGCACCCAAATCATAGATTTAAGAGAACGTTTACCCACGCTTATTCACATTTTGGAAATGGGCTATATTAGCAGAAATGGATATAAAAAAGCCATTCCAAGTTGAGAACAAATGTTACAAAATACCTGAAATTCAAATAAATGACAATCTGTCAAAACATCAAATAGTTTAGTAAGCGCATGAGAGAGAGCGGTAACATGCTCCACATAGAGCGGGACGACACCCACGTGGCAGGAAATGTACTTTGACTGTATATTCTTTGATAACCAATCAGAAGCATTCGATGGTCTGAGCGTCATGACCACGTCACCACCTTCATACTCTGAAATACGAACAAGCTTCCTCATAAAGTCAGTGTGTGAAGATGATCGTGTTCTGCGTTACGCTGCTTCTCCTTCATCAAGCATGTAAGTGCTGTCGAATCATGACCATTATATTTTCTAATTTAAATATCTTAATGCAAACTAGATGTAGAGAATGGTGGTTAGTGTGATGATCTTTTATCTTATTTATCTTTTTTAACATTATACTCTAATTGACTGATTTACTGATTAATATATTGTACATTTAAATTTCTTTTAGATGCTCTGGTTCCAGTGACCACAGTTCAACTTGGTGAACCTGTGACCTTCACATGTGTTCTGCCTTCTGATGAGTTTCGCCGTGATATTCACTGGTACAAGCAGAGTGTCGGAGATGATCTAACATTAATTGTAACAATTAGGAAACATATATACCCTGTGTTCGGACCAGAGTTTTCTGAATCTAGATTGGATCTGAAAGTTGAGAAGAATATTAGTAATCTGACCATTTTGAGAACAACTGAAGAAGACGAGGGAATGTATCACTGTGCAGTCATAGAGTGGACTGAAATTTTTTGGAGTGGAACCTATTTGTCATTGAAAGGTAAACATGTATTCAGTTTTTTGCAATGTTTTGGAGTCACTTTAACCACTTTTAGCTTTATGATGTTAATGTTCTTTATCTTAACTGAAACAACACACAGGAAACACTCAGAGGACATCGAGCTACACTGTTGTTCAGCAGCCGACAGCCTCTGATCCAGTCCGTCCAGGAGACTTGAAGACTCTCCAGTGTTCAGTCCTCTCTGACTCTGAGACTAAAACATGTCCAGGAGATCACAGTGTGTTCTGGTTCAGAGTCGGATCAGATAAATCTCATCCAAACATCCTCTACACTGATGGAAACAGACGTGATGAATGTGAAGACAGATCCGACACTCAGAAAAGCTGCGTTCATCACTTCTCTAAGAACATCAACTCCTCTGATGCTGGAACTTACTACTGTGCTGTGGCCACATGCGGAGAGATACTGTTTGGAAATGGAGCTAAAGTGGAAATTGAAGGTAACATTGTTCTGTTATTGAGGAAATTTGAACATTTAGGTATCAAGTATACAATAAGTCAAATAAAATCTATGAAAATCAACTACTGAGTGTTTTTTCCCATATTTTAAATAGTTAGTGGTAACAAGGAGGTAACGTGATTAAATTTCACTTTTTTGTAATTGTCTTTGTTTTTTCCTTTTTCACAATGTTTCAGGAACCAGTACAGCTGATGTACCTATTTATCTGCTGTGTGCTGTCTTGGCTATAAGTCTGGTTGTTATAGCCTTCCTCCTTCACCTTTACAACGGTAATAGAAGCTACTCATAGTTCTCTATATAACACTATAACATTAAAGCTACTCCATCCTTATTTATTGTTAAATATGTACATTCTAATTTCCAAAATCCAGCTGCTGTTGCCGGGCAGAATACCAGTGGTGGTCAAAAAAGTCAACAGGTGAGGAATTTAAATGATGGATTGACTTTATTGAAACAGTTGTGATTGGTGTTGTTTTAACTTTGTCTTGTGGTGTATTTCCACAGAGAGATGTGGACATGAGACTTTATTCTGCGGTTGTTTTCACCGTGATGAAAACTGACAGAGGTGTGATGAAGCATGCAGACGCAGCAGAGACAGAGAGGATCTACACTGCTGTCAAGGCCTTTGGGTTGGATCAGTGACTTAAAATGACGTGTTTGGTTGATGTCAGTCCATTTAGAGTTTAGTGGGTTTATTTAGTAGCTAGTAGTGACTATTAGGTAAAGCTTATATACATATTATACACATGTAACTGTAGATACAAGTTAGATTGAAATAGATACATAGAAATACATTGAATGTGGAGTTGAACTCTTCCGATCATGGTATTTACCTTCTTATGCTGTTCGGTGAACACTCCCTAATCAAACTGAGGTCCTCTGAACACAGTTGCAGAGCAGCTGACTCTGCCTGTAGAGAAAGGTGGTGCTGGTTGTGGTGAGCTGCTCTAACAACAGAGTGCACACAGTGTTGCGGCGACTCTTTCCGCTTTATTTGTCTTTTCACTTTCCTTGTGGTCAAATCGAGTGCTGCCACGTTCACTAGCTGCCTCCACTTCACTGTCCTGCAAGATATATGATAGTGTTTGTGTGTAAATGACACACATGTCAGAGATTCAGGCTGAAACATCAAGATCAGTCAAATCAGACTCCCTTAAAAAGTCACAGAGTTTTGTGAGCGGCTGAGTTAAGAGACACTATTAATACACTTTGCTAAAATTGTCTACAACAAAGTGTCAGTTATTTGTCCCAGCTTCTAAATTTGGTAAATGTAGCACATTTTAAAATACATGATCAGTATATCATTGTGTTGCAGTACTGGAGTCTAACTGACGTGTCTGACTGACGTTTTGAGGTTTTGACAGTGAACTGCTGTGTGTCTGTTCACCACAACTGTAGACAAACACTTATGGAAACTTTTATGTTTTAGTCACAATGAATCTTTCCTCAGAGAAATGCACTGATAAAACAATACATTGCATGAATAATGTGAGAGAAAAACCTCTAAACTTAATGAACTCCTCCTTCATTCTGTTGCTGCAACACTTTGTGAAGCTCTTCTGCACGTCTTGTCATGAGAACGAGCAAAGCCACATGCAACAAGCTGCACTGACAGCTACAGGCTGCGGTCGACTGTTTGACCGACCACCAAGGCTGTTTACTCAGAACAGAACCGACTACGGGCCTCAACAGGATACGCAGCGAGGGGACTATAAATTGGATTTTTAAAGCTACAACAACAGAGATTTACAATAGTACACATCAGTTGTATTGAAACATATGATCATTATATTAGTTTACTGATTCCTGTCCTTCACTTTAGACTTCAGCACACATGTGAAACCTGTTTGTGGATAATCAGGCAGACTTCATGTAAGTTCTCTTTCATTTTAGAAGTCTTGTTGAACAGATCAGGGTTTGGACCAGTGAGTGATTAGCACCTCCCTCTCTGACAAGAACTACCAATCAGAAGGACCGAAAACTGAGCTGAAGGCGGTGGTGACATAGTGTGACCTGGTAGGAGTGTCTCCAAACGTCCTGCTTCTTGTAACTGCCCCTTTTTAAAGTTGTTGTGATACTAAACACTGGCCATAAAAGGAATGCTCAGAAGTGTTACAGGCCACTTTCATGAGGCTGAAATAGTCAGTGAGAGAGGCAGAAGAGTCTCACCTCAGTTTGAAGCTCGACCACAACAACGCTTCAGTTTCCACGCAGCGTTTGTTTCTCAGCGGTGACTGTGAATGTGTGTTCTGGTGCGTCTGTTTTGGAAAGTACGAAGCTGAAAAACAAACAACATGAAGAGCTTCTGTTTGAAACTCTTTTTTACAGTTGGAGCTTTTCTTATAAAAACCGATGAGGTCAACAGTACTGACCCTGATGAAGACCACAGAACACAACACAGGTTTAACAAATACACTGCAGGCCCTATAGATAGAAAGGTTGTGTGTGTCAGTGTGTGGTGTTGTGTTGGATTGTGTTATGTTGTGGTTTAACATAGTTCAGAAACTCTCAGTCGCCTTCAGCTGAATGTGTTTCTGTGACCCTGTGAGAGTGTCGCTCTGCTGCTGACTTTCACCAGCCCTCTGTAGAGAAGTGAAGCGAGTGTAGAGGATGGACGCTGTGCTCTTCCTGCCTATGTGAGTGACAGGCAGAGGGGCGGGTCCTCATCGATGATGTAAAGCATCTGAATTTCTGAAAAATGTCTCCTAGGTCTTTGTGGATCACCAATAGAAATGGCACAGTACATTTTTCTCTTAAGCATGGTACACTTTTTCGGCCCTGGAACGGTTGGAAGAAATACGGTCGCTCATGCTGGAACACAAGTACAGGTGTGCAACGTGGACATGAAGTCTAATCGGCTTGTTACGACGCCTTGCATAATCAAGAAATCCAGGAATGCGACCAAAACCACCCAAAATAAGTCACAAAAAGTCTGTGTTCTCCACTGTGTCCGAGCGAATGACATCATGGTAGATTAGTCTTAATGTCTGAACTTTGGCCAGAGCTTCGTTTAATGATGGCTGAAATTGTTCTTTTAAGGCAAACCATGATTTCTGGTAAGCTAACTTAATAGTTTTGGTGCTTTTATTTTGAAAAATTTATTGGAACATTGCGTGTTTGTTATTTCTGACTTGAACACAGAATGAGGCCGTGGTGCTTTCAGGGGCAGGTGAGTACAAAAGAGAGTTTGCGAGTGTATAACACATTATGGCGTGATACATCCACGATTAATGTTCAGGAACTACTGCACTGTGTAATTTATGTAGCACCCTTATTTAAAGGCCTGGTCCCCCAACACACGTGTTATCTTTTACCCTGTTTGATTCGACCCTCAGTCAGGTGGGAGTTGGGTGAAGACATGTTGATGTCATTAAACTTGACGTCCTGTTGAGGATCATAAAAATGTATACCAACAAAGGAAGAGTGAGGGTATGTCAGCTAAATGCAGGTTGTCAATGCTCACACAATTCTGTCAACGGTCGAATTGTAAACAACATGTGTGAAAACGCCTGTGTGGGTGGACCTTCGTGTACATCCTCACCTTTACACCAAAGTGTGCCGTTTGTGCAACGTTCATTCTTGTGGTCAGAAAACTTTCTTCATACATGTCATTTAGGGTGATGGGTGTGTTTCCTCAACATCTTCATCAGGAGAGTTCAGTTATTTCCACTGTGGTGGTTCACTGAAACTACACCGTACCGAGGAGCCAATCAGATTGCTCTGAAGTGATTCCCTCCCCCTCGATGCCGTTACATTAAGATGAATCTTCCTCTAATACGATCTGATTTAACTGCTCACTCAAGGGAATCAACAACAAAATGCTGATCGTGTTTTATTCACTGCTGATGCTCAGAGTCGGACGTAAGTAGTCAAGTCTTTTCTCCACATGTAGTTCAGGTTTATTATATTCATGCATCAGTTTAGAGCAGGAAGCATCTGAATCTACCTGTTGTTGATCACTGCTCTATTTCATTTTATCTTTAGGATGCACAGACGATCTGAACTTTGAGATGAAGACTGTTGAAGTCGGACATGATGTGACTCTGACCTGTGCCCGTCACGACTCTTTGCTTTCAACATTTAATTTGTTTTGGATCCGGCTGGTTTCTGGAAACATGCCTGAGTTGTTGGGAGGAACACACAGCTTTGATTTTGATAGTGTGAACCAAACTCCTCGTATTACAGCAAAACAAGGCGATGGAACATTTCTTCTGCATATTAGTGGAGCACAGTTAAGTGATACTGGACTTTACTACTGTGTAACAGTGAAGAGCCTCGACATGACATTTGTGGAAGGAACATTTCTAAGAATTCAAGGTAAACATCATTTATAACAGCAATTTACAAATTTACATGTTTTAACTTTATATTAAAAAAGATGTCACATGTTTCCTTGAATTATAAATTATCATATTTAAATATTTTTATTTATTAAAATGAGTAAAACGTCTTTATTTTCCAGGACCAGAACCTGATGTCACCGCCATCATTCACCTCCCTTCATCTGATCCGGTCCGTCCAGGAGACTCAGTGACTCTGCAGTGTTCTGTCCTCTCTGACTCCCAGAACAAACCGTGTCCTGGAGATCACAGTGTGTTCTGGTTCAGAGCCGGATCAGAATCTAATCCCAGTTTCATTTACTCTCATGGAAACAGTGGTGCTGAATGTGAGACGAGTGTCGAGGCTCGATCTCCACAGAAATGTGTCTACAGCTTCTCTAAGAACGTCAGCTCCTCTGATGCCGGGACTTATTACTGCGCTGTGGCCACATGTGGAGAGATTCTGTTTGGAAATGGAACAAAACTGGACTTTGAAGGTATCTTTGTTTTGATGTTTAGGACATTTGAACATTTAAATATCGAGTTATACAATGAGTCAAATAAAATCTATGAAAATTAACCATTGTTTTTTTTTCTTATATTTTAAATAATTAATGGTAACAAGCAGGTAACATGAAACATGATCAAATTTCCCCCTTTTGTTATGTTTCTTGTTTTTTCCTTTTGATAATGTTTCAGGACCCATTATGGCTGATGCTCTCATTTACCTGCTGTGTGCTGTCTTGGCTATAAGTCTGGTTGTTATAGCTTTCCTCATTTGCTGTTACAACGGTAATAGAAGCTACTCATAGTTCTCTATGTAACACTATAACATTAAAGCTACTCCATCCTTATATATCGTTAAATATATATTTTGTGTTTCAAAATCCAGCTGCTGTTGCCGGGCAGAATACCAGTGGTGGTCAAAAAAGTCAACAGGTGAGGAATTTAAATGATGGATTAACTTTATTGAAACAGTTGTGATTGGTGTTGTTTTAACTTTGTCTTGTGGTGTATTTCCACAGAGAGATGTGGACATGAGACTTTATTCTGCGGTTGTTTTCGCCGTGATGAAAACTGACATTCAGCTTGTAGTTCTAATCTGTCCCTCAGCCACTGTTGTGTCTCTTTCATACAAATGTGCACAGTTAAAAGTTACATCGCAGAGTAACTGGGCTGATGTATGGTCGAAGATTCGTTGTATGTCATGTTTAAGCTCTCCTCATTCAATCTGAGGTGAATTCTTAAAGGGCAGCTCCAACAATTTAACCCATTTAAGTGTGTTTACAGGTCTGGACTGCATATATGAGAAAAGTCATATCAGAAGCCTTTTGAAGCTCCAGAGAAATGTTACCAGATAAATTGTCTCTACTAATATCACTCAGTGGCTGTTGCATTGTGGGAAATGTAGGCTTAAGGTTTGGGAATAAAGTGTTTCACTCTGTAGCACTAAAGACAAAACAAATGATCCAAATCAATACAAACGAAACGAGGGGTAACGCCTCTTTGATTCAACACATTCTTCTTCCTTTTCAAAACCCGGCGGCAACATTACCCAAAATGCAACAGCCACTGAGTGACGTCACTGGACCAAATGTATCAGATTACATGCAGCTTCCTCCGGCGCCACAAAGACTCATACTACTTTTTTGAACATACGCAGTCGTACTCCCCAAGACAGTGATCAGGTTATTAGTGAGAGTGGGAAATATTTCAGATGTAAAATTGTGCATAAAGTTTGCAGGGATGCACAGAAATGATCCAGTGAACTCAGGACCAGCCAGTGATCCTGGATCAGACTGTTGTTCTGTTTTCTGATTGTTGTTGTACTTTTTCTTGTTATTGTGCGTTCGGAAACACAACATGTAACAAACGGTTTCAATAAATATAAACACACTGTGTAAAACAAGTTTGGGTTATTCTGCTGATTTCCTATCTCTTGGCAGAATCACTGAAATCCAGCCAGTATTTAACTTTAAAAATTATCATGTTATCAAGTTTCTGAGCTTCGCAGTTTCACATGGATCTCACAGCGTAATGTGTGAACACTTCATGCAGTATTTGTCATGAGTTCAGATGAAGTTACTTCCTGATAGAAGACAATGTAAATGTCCACAGACATGTTGACAACATGTCCTCTTACAGAAATACTGGCTGTCAATGCTGTTAATTACCAAGACAACTGAAAAGCTGGAGCTCTCCTACAGAAACACTGATCAATAGTTTTTGGGAATGTAAACAGTCTGACTGATAGACAGCTACCGCTGGTCAATATATTGTATGTTGGGGATAAAATGCTACATGTGAACACTCCCTAATCACACTGATGCCCTCTGAACACAGAGAGGCTTTGTGTTCAAACAAACCACAGAGAATCGTGCCACATTTCATTTCCTACATACAAGTACGCTTCTGTGAAAACCACAGAGAACTTCAACCGAACAAGTTTGTTGTTTTCCATTTTCTGTTTCTCTCCTGTCACAACGCTGTGCTCTGTTAGGTTCAGGCACAAACACTTGGTTATGGTCAGAAAGATATAATGGTCTGGCTTAAACTGTAAACGCTGCTGGAGATGGCACAACTCCACATGAAAAATATCATGTTATTGTCACAAATAGGCACAGCTGGAAAATGTCCTGAGTCCTTCTTAAGTATCCCAAATACAAATGTTGGTCCCTCATCTAAAATATGCAGTAACTTCACACCTACTTCTGCTGAAACTCAGACTCAAACCGCAGGTTCAGCAGGCCTCATCACTTCAGTGCACTAAGTTCATTAACATCCAAGTTAAGACAACATCACACCCTATAAATCACTAAATATTGGCACCTCTCAGCTATTTTAGTGTTTCTGTTAATTGAGCTACAACCTCAATAAATATGGTCGTGACTGAAGGCAACACACCAAACAACACAGAAACGTGTTGTGTCTCTTTTCTCCTGACACACAAACCTAACAAGTTAAAACTACATTTCACTTAGTGACGTGTGTGTGTTTCCTAAACAGCTGAACAATATGAGCGAGCGTCAGACGAAGTGGAAAATCAAGTTCAAATCATTTTCTTGTGTCTAGTTTCAGTGTCAGTTATAGAAACCCAGCATGAAACAGAAGCTTGCAGCTGGGGTTGTGTCGTGTGTTCAGGTTGGAAAGATGGTTGATATTTATATCCTCTGTGGTGGTACAGCGACACGCCAACGTAACGGGAGCCAATCAGATTGCTCTGAAACTGTTGCCTCCCACTTGATATGATTACATTAAAGTGAATCTTCTTAAATTCATCTGATTCGACTGCAGTCTCGAGAGGAATAACCAGAAAATGATTCTACTTCATTTACTGCTGACGCTCAGCAGAGTCGGTGAGTATAAGTAGAAGTATCAGATTTACTCCAGATATGCAGTTAAAGCATTGTATATCCTCTTAGACGTTTATGTATTCTTTATCTTTTGTTGATGTAAAATAATGTCTCCCCAGGATGCACAGTGCAGCGGAGCTTTGAGACAAAGACTGTTGCTGTTGGAGAGAACGTGGCTCTGATATGTCGCTGTGGAGCATTAGACACCGTGTTTTGGATCAGACCTGTTTCTGGAAATCCTCCTGGAATCTACAAAACATTTGGCTCTACAAGTTTTGATCCACGCATCAGATCCACAGAAGAGCCTGGAACTTTTGTCCTGCGCATCACAAATGCAATGACGAGAGATACTGGAGTTTATTACTGTGTGAAAATAGAACACAAAAACGTAAAATTTTTGAAAGGAACGGATCTGAGAGTTCAAGGTAAATTCATCACAGAGAAGGTTTTGAGTTCACCCCCCCCGCTGAAATGAAGTCATTGCCTACACCTGGAGTACAGTATTATCAGCATTTCCGGGTGTTCAGTTTCGAGTGAGAACCGCGGAGTCTGAATTCTGTCCTGAGCTCCCGGTTCTAGTCTGTCTCCAGCCACAATCGACATTTTGTAAGTACTTAAGAAGTTTGTCTTGCTAAGATTGCCACCCACATAACAGAGCCGACATACAGTCTCTTTGGATAAAGATCCGAGCTACTGCTAGTTAGCATTACAGCTAAGCTAACCACAACAGCATTGCTAGCCATGCCTGGCGTGGACTCTGCGCTACTACAGCAAGCAAACAAAAAGATCTCTGACCTCAAGGATGATATCCGACGCCTCTCCGATGAACTCCAGAAGAAAGAATCTCTGCTATCCAACTTCAGGGATGTAGCATCCGTACAGTCCAAAGAGATAGCTTCGCTCAGTGCAATCCTCCGGGACACCGTTGCTTGGGACCCAGCTACTGGCCCACAACTCTCCTCCTGCTCAACACCCAAGCAGCTGCCGTGGACGGAAGTCTTGGTCCGTGGTCGAAAGAGGGACCCTGATGGGTCTGCTTCTCCGCCTGGCCTGAACCTCTCAAACCGCTTTGCATCCCTGTCGACTGACAACCCGGCTCATCCAGATGACCCCCCTGCTGCTTCTCCTCGCCTGATGACGACGCCCGCTGCTCCTCTTCCTCAGATGACGACGCCCGCTGCTCCTCTTCTTCAGATGACGAAGCCTGCTGCTCCTTTACCTCAGATGACGACGCCTCCAGCTCCGCTTCCCCAGATGACGACGCCTGCTGCTCCTCCGTGCTCGGCGGCGACGCCGGCTGACCAAGATAACCTTCCTCGCTCGGGTCTGAACCAGCGGCTCCCATCCCGGTCCAAGACCTCCGCCTCGCGGCGCCGGATCCTGAGAGATGCCGTCATGTGGTGCTCCGGTGCTCTTCCTCACACCAAGCCGGCTACTGATGCCATCCCGAGAGACGTAGGGACTACACGGCCACAGCACTCGCCTGCTTGGTCACAGAGTACTGAAAGCTCACAGCCATCGTCCCCTCGTCCTCTCTTCACTCCTACCACACT
>CAEMYA010001736.1:37905-54721 GCA_903131615.1 Diplodus sargus | reverse complement strand
CCAAACTCAACGACCATACAAGACACCTTAAAAGCCTCAGCAGCTGAGATGGGAGAGACTCTTTATACAACTGTTGCTCCGGTTCTTCACCAGTCAAAGCTTTGTGGGAGAATGGCAAAGTCACTCAGTACATGCACAGCTTAGTCAGATTACAGCCATAGTTCGACTATGCTACTCAGTCAGACAACTGCAATTGTCCGAGTATACATGCCAGTGAAGAAATCGGATTATTGGCCGAAGCATGTCATACCCCAGTATGATAGGTGGCGCTGTGCCCATTTCAGCTGGTGGTAACAGAGCTACCTCTGCCTGACCTCTTTACGTCAACGACACTCTCTGCCTCGGCATTCGAGAAAGATGGCGTACGAAGAGCGAGACAAAGCTACACCTTTGTACATTTCGTATATGGTGTACATGACAATTACACAAACTAAATGCACAATGGTGCTCTGCTTGCGGATATTTCAAGGGAAAGACACCACCGCCGCCGCCGTCCTTCTACTTCCGGCTAACGGCCTTGGGAAAAAAGTGCAAAGTGCAAAATCCGATCCGATAGAATGTATACATGCAGGATTAATGAGACTATCAATCAAATAATCTATGTGTTTTAATTCGACTATTGAGAAATCCGATCCGGTCCAATTTTAGTCAGACTAAGGTGTTTACTTTCATCTTAAAAATCCGATCATAGTCGGACTAACCCAGTAATTTGGTTTTCTTGAGTGTCATGTAAACGCACTGACTGTTGATCCCATTAAATCTCAGATAGAGTTCACTTAAAGGCCTGTGGGAGACTCCAAGCTCAACTGGAAAACTGACCATATTGACCATTATTCCATTTATAAAAGCACTAAAGGAGGAAACCATCTGAGGGGGGTGGATACGTTTTATAGGAACTGTGTTTTGAAATGCGAAGAAAAATATTTTACTCACAGCGTAAAAAGTCTTCTCTGGTCTTTGGTTCAGGTGGCATCAAAACATCGATAGAAGACACTATGAAAAAAATAAATAATATACCACTGAACCTGAATCAAACCTCTGTATACCTCAGGGTTTTTTATAGACTGTAAGGCTCACATAGTGCAGCTTTTGCACACCTGTGGGTTGACAGGTATGCAGGAGACCAAAGGCCGACAAAATCAGGAAAAAACTCCTGCACACTGTTGGCTTCACTTGCAATTGATTTTAACAACAACGATTTTGTTACTCAGACCTCAAGATAACCTGGTGAACGTAGCTGAGGAACCAAACATTGTCGTTGTTACCTGATGATATTTCTGTAAGGTACCTGTTTTGGAGATCTCGGGCCATTTTTCATTCAAGAGCCTCTCTATATCACCCCTCAGTTGAGACACACCGTCAGTCACAGCTTTGAACGAATGTTCAGGACAAGCAAAAGGACCAGTACGCACATCTGGATTTTCACAGGAGATGGAGAGGGACTTGAAAGTCTGCAATGAAATAAAATAATTTTTAGCACTTTTGACACATTTGTCAAACTTTCGGGTCCAAAGTATAACAGATCAATAGTTAACTTTTGGTTAACTAAGATTAAAGTTATTATAAAAATAAACTCGAACAGCAGATGTCACCTTTGGTTCATGTTTTCAGCTGAGATTTTTGTTTCGTTTTAAGCTTCTTCAGTTATAGACGGTGAGTGACATCCTCCTGGCGGTTGACTCTAGAGACTATCCTTGTCCTGCTGGACCTAACTGCATCGTTGACACTGTAGACCACAATATCCTAGTATCTCGGTTGAAGCACCTAGTGGGCATCAGTGGTAGAGCCCTGGATTGGTTCAGATCCTATCTTGAGGGAAGATCTGTGTGTGTACTCCTTGGTGGCGCTGAGTCCCGCTCTGCTCCGCTATCATATGGGGTTCCACAGGGTTCAGTTTTAGGGCCTCTGCTCTTCTCTCTGTACCTGCTTCCTCTGAGGTTCCATCTTGAGAAAACATGACAATGGTTTTAAATTGGACCGGCAAATTGATGCAACAGTTAAGTCCAGCTTGTTTCACCTGAGGCAGCTGGCAAAGGTGAAGCCCTTTCTTGCACAAAAGTGCTTTGAAACAGTAATCCACGCCTTCATTACAACTTGGCTGGATTACTGAAATGCACTTTACTTTGGAGTAAGCCAGTCCTCCCTCACACGTCTCCAGAGCATGTAAGAGCGAGCACATTACTCCCATTCTGGCCTCCCTCCACTGGCTGCCTGTGCATTTTAGAGTTCATTTTAAGATTCTTTTATTTGTTTTAAAATCTTTAAATGCTCTAGCCCGCCTTACCTCTCTGAGCTGCTCCATCCCTACTACTACTACTTGGGCAAAAATATCGATACGGCAATATATGGCGATACTTTGCTTCCCAATCCAATATCAATTTCTCAACTCCAAATATCGATATATCGAAAGAGCAACTTTGCTGTGCGGCAGGTGTATTTCTGTAGCAGAGAGTGTGGCTGAGGTCTTTGAAAAATAGATGCAAGTTAACAACGCCTCCGCAATTTAAAGTTGACGTTTGGAAGCACTTTGGCTTCAGAGTTAAGAGAGATAGCAAGAACAACGAGCTGGACAAAGAGGAATATTACTGCCTGGAAATTTCATGGGAATTAATAAAATGGAGAGGCTGTTTTGATTGAAATAGTTTTGACTCTGTTTGTCCTATGATCAATATCATCTGATGTACATATACAGGTACTTGTGTTTTCATCTTTATTTATATCGCAATATCGTGATACGTATCGTATCTTGAGGTTCTTGCCAATACCCACCCCTAATCCCTACGCTCCTGCACGGTGCCTCAGGTCAGCTGACCACCTGCTCCTGGAGGTACCGAGGTCTAAGCGGAAGCTCAGAGGGGAAAGAGCTGTGGAATGTCCTCTCGCTACATATCAGACGAGCCCCCTCACTGTCCATTTTTAAAACTCATCTTAAAACCCGTTTTTATTCTTCGGCTTTCAACCCAGCCATGAGACTCTCCTCTTGTTTTAGTGTTTTACTGTTTTTATTGTATTTGTTTTAACATTGTTATTGTTTCATTGTCTTTTATTTTGTCTTCTATATTTTATGTTTGATGTTGTATTTATTTTAATATACAACACTTTGTCATAGCTATGGCTGCTTAAAGTGCTCTATAAATAGAGTTGAGTTGAGTTGAGTTGAGTTGAGTGAGTGCTTTGGCTTGCTTCATCAGTCGGGACTGACATAACATAAGCATTTTAGGGATTTAAAAAAATAATAATTGCTCCTCTCTGGTACCTGAATGTAGTGGATGTTGTCGTCCACATGAGAAAGCTGTTCCAGTTCAGAGTCCCTCCTCCTCAGCTTGGTGATCTCGTCCTCCAGCTGCAGCTGCAGCTCTTCAGTCTGAATGACAGCAGTCTTCTCCTGGCTTTGCATCAGCTGCTTCACCAGAGTGCGTTTCATCTTTATGGAGGCGATCAGCTCATCAAAGATCTCATCACTGGTCTTCACTGCAGTCTCGTTACAGCTCTGTTCATGCAAAGACAGTAGGTTTCACAAGCACACCTTGCCAGAGATCAAAACCTGGACAAGACTACTTCTACTTCTTCTTCTATAGTGATCAATAAAGATGTAGGATCAAATACTTAAGTCTAACATCCACACCTTGTACTCCTTCAGAGCTTGGATCAGCTGTTCCTGCTCCTTTTCTCGCTCCTTTTCTCTCTCCTGAATATTCTTTTGACTCACAGTCAGCTGTTTCTGAAATAATAGTACACGGTTTTGTTGATACAATCAGTACTTATTCTACTATTTCAGTCACAGGTGGTAATACAAGTCCACAGTTTACAGTTTCATGATCACTAGTTCATCTGTGTGTTTGCTTCTACCTGTTCCTCAGCCCTCTCTGCTGCTGCTGACACTGTACTGTGGCCTTTATGCTCATCTATAATGCACAGATAACAGATGCACGTCTCGTCCGTCTGGCAGTAGATCTCCATCAGCTTGTTGTGCTTCGTACACATCTTCTCCTGCAGTGGGACTGTAGCAGAGACCAGCTGGTGCTTCTTCAACACAGGAACACTGTAGTGAGGCCGGAGGTGAGTCGGACAGTAAGACGCCAGACATGTCAGGCAGGACTTGGTGGCTTTGTTGGGTTCGGCCTCAGAGCAGAAATCACAGGCAACATCTGATGGGTCGGCACAGGCCACAGCAGCAGGGGGAGAAGCCTGCTGGGTGCTCGTCTTCTTCATTTTCAGAAGAATCTAGAGGCAACAAAATGGCAGGTGAATGTACAGGTGTAGCACGTCTTCTCAACTCTTTCAGTCAGCCACTCGTTTGATAAAAAATGTCATTTTGTGTGTGAATAAGTAAGTAACTAAATAAATAAAAAAAATATACAATTACCAAAAGTGTAAATAGAGAAATACATTTAACACGTATATGTTTAATGTGTCATTTAATGTGTGTTTTGTTTATTATCAATATGCATTTTTTAAATATAATTATAGATTTATTAAGTATTCATTTATATGATTATTTCAGTTATTCACACATTTTATTACTTTATCACATTTATTTATGTGTATATGTATATACGTTCGTACGCACGTACATATTTATACATATTTGTAGTTCGTACAATCCAAAACATGACCTGCTGTGTCAGACAGGACGCACCCGAACAATGAAGCTTTCACAGCGACGAGGTGACAAAGCGACGCTTTTTACAAGGAAAAAAAAGTATTGTACTGTATTTAATGCAGAATCAACAAGAGGGCGCTAATGAGTTAGAATCCATTGTAGTCGTTTCAGAGAGAGTGTGTAGTTTCTCCACGTGACGCAGCAACTCTTAAAATTACACGATTTGCAAGGGAGTCTGGGATATCGCCGTCACTACATGACTACGTGACTGCACTTTCACACACACACACACAGACACAGCAGCCAACTGCTTGAAACAACTCCATACGTGCAGATGAGAGATTTGCTGCAAACATATTAATATTCTAAAGATAATAATCATCAACATGTTACAGTTAAACTCTAGGAAACTATTCGGCTTTTAAAGCACTATAGTGTCTCAAAGTCAGTCCAGCCGTAGGTTTGCACTCAGAACCCTTCCTACCTCAGCCAGCATGTTGTTCTTCCTCAGCACAGGCCTCTGACTGAACTCCTCTCTGCACTGAGGACAGCTGTACTTTCCTCTCTGCTCCTCCTGGTCCCAGCATCCCTCAATACAGACTTTGCAGTAAGTGTGTCCACAGGGAATGGTGACCGGCTCCTTCAGCAGCTCCAGACAGACTGAACAACATAACTGGCTGTGGTCCAGGTCTGTGCTGTGTCCCTGCTGCTGCTGCTGCTGCTGCTCAGCCATGTTGACAAGTGTGCAGGGAAGATCAACCTAAGTTTCGTTTTCTCTGAAGCTGCTTCCCACTGTGACGGAGCATTCACTAAACATGTTTATTGGTTCCATGAAGTCACATGGCAAAGAGGGCAGTGCTTCAGTGATATCCCACTGTGTATCAACATAACGTGTATGTGTTGTGAAAGAAAATTGTGAAAAAAAATTGTGAAAAACTTTTTTCTATTTGACATGGAAAAATAAAAAATAAAAAAATAAAATATATATATATATAGATAAAGTTATATAAAAGTATATATAAAAGTTTTTCACAATTAGATGTACATAGACAAATGAAAATCACAAACAATGGGCTGAGAGTCAAGTGTGCATTTATTTATTTACTCAGAAAATTATTGTAAAAAAAAAAGAAAAATCCAAAACAGACTGTTACACATACAGAATTCGGATAATGTATAAAACTGAAAAATATACATGTATTGCATGTCCGCTCTTCATCCTTAAACAGTCGGAGATGGAGAAAAACGCACAAGTGGATACATAAACTTATAAAGGCAAACATGATTTGAAGTACGTGATGACAAGTAATACAGGCACAAGTAAAAGTAAAAACACTTGGTAAACTTAGGCATTAAAAGGCCACAGCAATCTGACAAGTTAAATGTCTTTTATGTGTTTTTTCTTAAAAATAAATCCTCATCTCAACAGAAACATTTGGCACAAGTCTCTACAACAAAAGGCAACACTGAGTACCGACCTTGAAATTTTGGGGACTCATCATATCACGCGATCATATGTTGTGATTATATAGTGATCATTTGACCTTGGTTGACATCATTCCTGAAACTGCTGCAGATGGAATTTCTTATTCCTGACTGACTGACATAATTCTGAGCCCCACAGAGTGCTGACATGACATGACGTGACGTAAAAATTTGGGCGAGGTGGGATTCAACATTCATTTGTAGAATTTGTCACCATTAAAATCACATCCTCTCATCTGTCATATGATGTCCATCTACAGTATATTGAAGAGGCCAATACAGCCTGATCAACAGTGGCACACATCAACCACCCCAATATATGTTTCATTACCACAGTTTGATCAGTTCTGCATAATATCCACTGCTTGACTGAGATCCATCATCCTTCACCCCAAGCCCAGGATAGAGAGGCTGAGTGAAGGTGGTTTTTACTTTGTGGAGCAGAGCCATGTTTGTACCACTGATGCTATAAAAGGACAAAGTACCTTCCTCATAATCCAGGTAAACTCCGACCCTGGAGGTTCGATTGCCTGACACTGATGTGCTTCCACCATTGTGTCGGAAAGAGTAACCTTGCGTGGAGCAGTCTAGACTCCACGACTTGTTGTCATTTCCAAACTCTGAGTCATATGAGGACGGTTGACTTATGTCTTTGTATGACACGGCCACAGACCAGGTGCTACCACTCCAAGTGACCTCCCAGTAACATCGCCCTGACAAACTCTCGTTACACAACACCTGCCTGATATTTTTCCCGACATTCATCCACCTACGTGAGTATGTATCGAAATAACAATTAGCATTTTTTTCACTCGTCGCCCGCAGATTTTCTTGTGAAATGGACAAATATTCTGAGACTGTGTTCTGATCCAGTGTTAGAGGACAGCAATCTGACAAGAGCAAAAGAAAAAACACATTCAATCATCAACCTTTTGATATTTAGATCATGGTTAATGCGCTGGTATATAGAGTATTCACCCTCTTGGATGTTTTCCCATTTTAGTCAACATAATTTGGCTCTTCTGAAAAAAATGTCTTCAACGTAAGTGCAAACAAAGTACTGTCAATTCATTAAAGACTGATTGTAGTATAAAGACACCTGTGTCTGAGGGTCCAGTCACTGGTTAATCAGTATTCCTGGTTATAATTACACCATGAAGGCAAAAGAACACTACAAGCACCTCTGTGAAAAGGTTATTGAAAAGTAGAAGTTAGGGGATGGATACAAAAACATTTTCAAGTCACTGAACATCCCCTGGAGTTCAGAAGAATCTATCCAAACTCAATGACCATAGAAGGAGACTAGTGAAAGAGACCAATAAGACACCTATGACTTCTCTGACGGGGTTAAAAGCCTCAGCAGCTGAGATGGGAGAGACTCTTTATACAACTGTTGCTCAGGTTCTTCACTAGTCAAAGCTTTGTGGGAGAATGGCAAAGTCACTGTTGATCACATTAAATCTCAGACAGAGTTCACCCAAAGGCATGTGGGAGACTTCAAGCTCAACCGGAAGACTGACCATATTGACCATCATTCCATTTATAAAAGCAATAAAATAAAACGTTTTATAGGAACTGTGTTTTGAAATGTGAAGAATAAAATGTTTTACTCACAGCGTAACACATCTTCTCTGCCCTTTGGTTCAGGTGGCATCACAAAATCTGTAAAAGACACTATGAAAATAATATGCAAAAATAAATAATAATAATAATAATAATAATAATAATAATAATAATAATAATACCACCACTGAACCTGAATCAAACCACTGTATAATCCGGGGTTTTTATAGACTGTAAGGCTCACATAATGCAGCTTTTGCACACCTGTGGATTGACAGGTAGGTAGGAGACCAAAGGCCGACAAAATCAGGAAAAAAATCTCCTGCACACTGTTGGCTTCACTTGCAATGAATTTCAATAAAAATGTTTTCGGTACTCAGACATTTGAGATAACCTGATGAAGGGAGCTGAGAACGAAAATATTGTTATTACAATTCATTGCAAGTGTATTGAACAGTGTGCAGGAATTTTTTCTGATATTTCTTTAAAAAAAAAAAAAAAACAAAATAAATAAATAAAAAAAAAAAAGGTACCTGTCCTAGAGATCCCAGGCCATTTTTCATTCAAGAGCCATTTTATGTCACCCTTCAGCTGAGACAAGGCGTCAGTCACAGCTTTGAACGAACGTTTAGGACAAGAAAAAGGACCAGCACGCACATCTGGATTTTCACAGGAGACGGAGAGGGACTTGAAAGTCTGCAATGAAATAAAATCATTTTAAATTTGCACTTTTTACACATTTGTCAACATTTTTGGTCCAAAGTATAATAGATCAATAGTTAAATTTTGGTTAACTAAGACTGAAGTTGAGTGAGCGTTTTGGCATGTTTCATCAGTTGGGATTAGAGAGTAATAGAGTAATAAAATACCAGGCTGTTGAGGGGCTGTCTTGGTTGACACGCCTCTTCAACATTGCGTGGGGGTCGGGGTCGGTGCCGAAGGAGTGGCAAACAGGTGTGGTGGTCCCTCTCTTTAAGAAGGGGGACCAGAGGGTGTGTGCCAATTACAGAGGTATCACACTACTCAGCCTGCCTGGGAAAGGCTACTCCAAGGTGCTGGAAAGGAGGGTCCGACCGATTGTCGAACCTCAGATTGAAGAGGAACAATGTGGATTCCATCTTGATCGTGGAACAACAGACCAGGTCCTTATTCTGGCAGGGGTCTTAGAGGGGGCCTGGGAGTACAATCTCCCAGTCCACATGTGTTTTGTGGATCTGGAGAAGGCGTACGACCGGGTCCCCCGGGATGATCTGTGGGAGGTGCTGCGGGAGTATGGGTGAAGGGGTCCCTTCTCAGGGTAATCCAATCCCTAT
The DNA here is from genome assembly GCA_903131615.1 of Diplodus sargus. Taxonomy (NCBI): domain Eukaryota; kingdom Metazoa; phylum Chordata; class Actinopteri; order Spariformes; family Sparidae; genus Diplodus; species Diplodus sargus. The sequence goes on along the minus strand of CAEMYA010001736.1, from coordinate 45,757 downwards.
ATTCTCAAAGAGAGAGCTGGTGTGCATACTCGAAAGTAAGTTGGACTTGTTCCAAGTGGGTGTTGGCCTCCGCCAGGGCTGTGCCTTGTCCCCAATCCTGTTTGTGATATACACGGACAGGATTTCGAGGCGCAGTCGTGGTAAGGAGGGGTTACAGGTCGGTGACCTTAAGATCGCATCACTGCTTTTTGCAGATGATGTGGTCTTGATGGAATCATCAGCTGTAGATCTACAACACTCACTGGATCAGTTCACAGCTGAGTGTGAAGCGGCAGGGGTGAGGACCAGCACCTCTAAATCTGAGGCCATGGTTCTCAGAAAAAAAACGGTGGATTGCCCACTCCAGGTGGGGAATGTGTCCTTGCCCCAAGTGAAGGAGTTCAAATACCTTGGGGTTTTGTTCACGAGTGAGGGGATGATGGGGCGTGAGCTCTCGATCTACCGGTCAGTCTTCTTCCCTACCCTCACCTATGGTCATGACCGAAAGAATGAGATTGCCGGCACAAGTGGCCGAAATGGGTTTTCTTCGCAGGTAGGCTGGGCTCTCCCTCAGAGATACGATGAGAAGCTCAGCCATCCGGGAGGGAATCGGAGTAGAGCCGCTGCTCCTTTGCGTGGAAAGGAGCCAGTTGAGGTGGTTCGGGCATCCGATGAGGATGCCACCAGGGCGCCTTCATAGGGAGGTGTTCCTGGCACGTCCAACTGGGAGGAGACCTAGGGGTAGACCCAGGACCAGGTGGAGGGATTATATCTCTTCTCTGGCCTGGGAGCGCCTGGGGATTCCCTAGTCGGAGTTAGCCGATGTAGCCGGGAAGTCGGGAAAGGGAAGTCTGGGGCTCGCTACTGAAGCTGCTGCCACCGCGACCTGATTTTGGATAAGTGGTTGACAATGGATGGATGGATAAAATACCAAAAAACAGACACAATTGCTCCTCTCTGGTCCTGTACAGTTTCTCTCTGGTACCTGAATGAAGTGGATGTCGTCGTCCACATGAGAAAGCTGTTCCAGTTCAGAGTCCCTCCTCCTCAGCTTGGTGATCTCGTCCTCCAGCTGCAGCTGCAGCTGTTTGGCCTGAATGACAGCAGTCTTCTCCTGGCTTTGCATCAGCTGCTTTACCAGAGTGTGTTTTATCTTTATGGAGGTGATCAGCTCATCAAAGATCTTGTCGCTGGTCTTCACTGCAGTCCCGCTACAGCTCTGTTAATGCAAAGACAGTAGGTTTTTACGGGCACACCTTGCCAGAGATCAAAACCCAGACAAGACTTATTTTATAGTGATCAAAACAGACACGGGATCAAATACTGAAGTCTAACATCCACACCTTGTACTCCTTCAGAGCTTGGATCAGCTGATTCAGCTCCTTTTCTCGCTCCTTTTCTCTCTGCTGGACTTTCTTTTGACTCGCAGTCAGCTGTTTCTGAAATAACAATACACGGTTTTATTGATACAATCAGTACTTATTCTATTATTTCAGTCACAGGTGGTAATTGGTAATGCAATTTGGACCAAAACAATAACACACTTGTCAATATGTCTGACTGCAGGCCTTCTGATTTTCTTATCGTCCAAAGTCAATTTCATGACCACTAGTTCATCTGTGTGTTTGCTTCTACCTGTTCCTCAGCCCTCTCTGCTGCAGCTGACACTGTACGGTGGTATTTATGCTCATCTATAATGCACAGATAACAGATGCACTTCCTGTCCGTCTGGCAGTAGACCTCCATCAGCTTGTTGTGCTTCGTACACATCTTCTCCTCCAGTGGGATTGTAGCAGAGACCAGCTGGTGCTTCTTCAACACAGGAACACTGTAGTGAGGCTCAATGTGAGTCGGACAGTAAGATGCCAGACACGTCAGGCAGGACATGGTGGCTTTGTTGGGTTTTGCCCCAGAGCAGAAATCACAGGCTATTTCTGACGGGCCGGCACAGGCCACAGCAGCAGGGGGAGAAGCCTGCTGGGTGCTCGTCTTCTTCAGGTTCAGAACGACCTAGAGGCAACAAAATGGAAGGCGAATGTACAGGTGTAGCACGGCTTCTTAACCCTCTCAGTCACGAGATATCTATCTATCTTTTTTTTTTTAACCTGTAGCCAAGACTGTAATTGGCTGATGGTGGCTTCTTTTAATTTTGAATCGAAGCCAGTTCATGGGCATATAGACTTTACATAAGGATAGTATGCAAGTTTCAAGTTAGTTAAACTGTTTGTCAATCAGAGCTTTTAACCCGAAAGTACAACTACATAGAAACATTTATAAATAGAAATGTGTGAATGAATGAGAAGGTAAATAAACGTGCATTTACGCATGATTGTGTCATTTAATGTGTGATTGATCCATTGCCAGTTGAAACAATGTGTTCAATGAGCTGCTGGGAGGTATGACGTGTTTCACACACGGAAGTAGCTGGGATGCACCCAACAAAAACAGGCTTTCACAGCGATGAGGTGACAAAGTGGGGCTTTTTACAAGGAAATTAAAAAAAAATCTAATGTACTGTAATTCATGCCGAATTTACAAGAAGGTGCCAATAAATTAGAATTTGCTGTAGCCATTTGACAAAGTGTGTTAAGTTTCTCCTCATGACGCAGCAACTACTAAAATCACACAAGTTGCAAGGGGAGTCTGGGATATTTGCTGTCACCTCATGACTACGTGACTGCACTTCCAGCCATAGGTTCGTACTCACAACCCTTCCTACCTCAGCCAGGATGTTGTTCTTCCTCAGCACAGGCCTCTGACTGAACTCCTCTCTGCACTGAGGACAGCTGTACTTTCCTCTCTGCTCCTCCTGGTCCCAGCATCCCTCAATACAGACTTTGCAGTAAGTGTGTCCACAGGGAATGGTGACCGGCTCCTTAAACAGCTCCAGACAGACTGAACAACAGAAATGACTCTGGTCCAGGTCTATGCCATGCTGCTGCTGCTGCTCTGCCATGTTGATGAGTGTGCAGTGAATAGAACTCTTAAGTTTGGTCTTGTCTAAAGCTGCTTCCCACTGTGGCAGGTCATCCAAGAGCAGCCAATGAACATGTTTATTGGTTCCATGAAGTCACATGGCAAAGAGGGCAGTGCTTCAATCACACACCTGTGCTGATTCCACTGTGTATCGACACAGGTGGGTTCAATAACACAAACACCTTTCTATAAAATGAAACCTCAGATAATGACTACAGTGCAGGAAAACAGCTCTCTGACACAATAAACTGAACATCATGGTCTTTATGTAGGTAGGTTTATTGTAGGACTGTATTAGACTGCATTTCTCCTTAAAGGTTCAACATGACTGATTTTGTTTATGGCAAAACAGACTAAATGAACAAACTGTCTTTGTTTTCATGACTGAATGAACTCAGTTAACAACACAATTTATACTGTTTAACTTTGTTTACATTTGGCGGACCCTGCCACCTTTCTATCTCTACACAGGGACCTTATTTTCTTTCTTTTTTTTTGATGTATTATTACGTCATGATATTATACAGTTTGAATTCTACTCCAAAGCTACACAGTGCGCCTTTGAATGTTAAAAAAAATTTAATCCATTTAAATATCATAATAAAGGTCCTTCATCTTTCCCAGACTGTCGCGACTCGTTATTAAATTTCATCAACAATAATTTCTCAAATTTATACTAATTATTTACCCTGTATTTCTAAAACAGTAATCCCACTGATACTCAACATGCAGCTCATTGTTTCCCAGTCAACCAGCTGCTCCACTCTGTTTACTGTCGATGCTTAATTCTGTTCTTCGATCTGCTGCAAACCCAGATTGGCTCGAGACAGCGCTTGCTGCCTTCTGCACGGCCTCCAATGGTGTCTCTGCTCCTTCAGCTGCAGTATATCCTGTCTGACCTCCCTTTACCAAAGTGCTTTGTATAAACATGGTTTACAAAGCACTTTGTAAACCATATTTTTAAAAGTGCTATACAAATAAAGTTATTATTTACTCCACCATCATCATTTCCATCCATCCATCCATCTTCTTCTGCTTATCCGAGACTGGGTCGCGGGGGCAGCTGTCTGAGTAGGAACATCCAGACTTCCCTCTCCTCGGACATTTCCTCTAGCTTTTCCAGGAGGATCCCAAGGCATTTCCAGGCCAGCCGAGTGACATTGTCACTCCAGCGTGTCCTGGGTCTCCTCCTGTTGGGGCATGCCAGGAACACCTATCGAGGAAGGCGTCCAGGGGGCATCCGGTACAAATATAGAACATCTCAGCTGGCTCCTCTCGATGTGGAGGAGCAGCGGCTCTACTCTGAGCTCCTCCCAGGTTACAGAGCTACTCACCCTATCTCTAAGGGAGAGCCCTGCCACCCGGCGCCGAGAAATTCTGTCCATAAAAACAATGAACAGAACTGGTGACAAAGGGCAACCCTGCCGGAGTACAACATGCACTGGGAACAGGTCTGACTTACTGCCGGCAATGCGAACCAAGCTCCTGCTCCGGTAGTACAGGGACCGCACAGCCCTTAGCAGAGGGCCTCCGACCCTGTACTCCCGAAGCACCTCCAACAGAATGCCACGAGGGACACTGTCGAACGCCTTCTCCAAGCCCACAAAGCACATGTGGACTGGTTGGGCAAACTCCCATGAACCCTTGAGCACTGTGCAGAGGTTATAGGGGTGGTCCACTGTTCCACAGCCAGGACGAAAACCGCATTGTTGCTCCTAAATCTCAGGCTAAACTATCGGCCGAATTCTTCTCTCCAGTACCCTGGAAAGGATTTACCAGAGGAGGCTGATGAGTGCAATCCGCTGATAGTTGGAACACACCCTCCGGTCCCCCTTTTTGTATAGAGGGACCACCACCCTGGCTTGCCAGTCCAGAGGCACTGTCCCCGACTGCCACAAGATGCCGCAGTGGAGTGGATCTTTGTAAACTCAAAGTCTATTTCATCTGTTCTGTTTTCCTGGTGATTCACATTTTCAAGTTCAGTTTTTATTTTGTGTATGAAATGTATAAAAAGAGTTTACAAGTTTTCTCTTCTATACATGTACATAGAGAAAAATGAAAATCACAAACAATGGGCTGTGAGTCAAGTGTATATTTTATTTATTCATTTACTTACTTAATCACAACTTTCAAAACAAAAGAAAGTTCCAAAACAGACTGTTACCAATTTACAGAATTTGCATAATATACATACTGAAAAAAAACAAACATGTATCGAATGTCCGCTCTTCATCACCAAACAGTCGAAGATGGAGATAAAATGTTTGGATAAACTTATAAAGGCCAACATGGTTTGAAGTATATGACGACAAGTAATCGAGGCACAAGTAAAAGCAAAACACTTAACTTTAGCATCACAGGCCACAGCAATCTCAGACCCATCTTTTTAGAAAGTGTGTTCAAACAAGATACATACTTTTACATGTTTATTTTTTCCTTTAAGATAAAATCTTCATCAACAGTAGCCAATATTTTTAGAAGACAAGAGAAAATTGCCACAAATCTCAAAATGCTGAGCCCCAACCTTGAAATGTGGGGGACTCATAGCACTGGATCATATTTTGATTGTATAGCGATCATTTGACCTTGGTTGACATCATCCCTGACATTCCTACCAATGGAATTTCTTATTTCTGAATGACTGGCAAAATTCTGAGCCCCACAGAGTGCTGATGGTGATGTGACCTACAAATTTTGGGGAGGTGGAATTCAACATTCATTTGTATAATTTTTCACCATTAAAAATCACATCTGTCATGTGATGTTCATCTATAGTATTTTGAAGGGCCCAAGTACAGCCTGATCAACAGTGGCACACATCAACCACCCCAATATGTTTCATTACCACAGTTTGATCAGTTCTGCATAAGATCCACGGCTTGAATGAGATCCATCATCACTCATCCCTAACCCAGGATAGAGAGGCTGAGTGAATGTGGTATTTACCTTGTGGAGCAGAGCCATGTTTGTACCACTGATGCTATAAAAGGACAAAGTACCTTCCTTATGATCCAGGTAAACACCGACTGTGGAGGTTCGATAGCCTGACACTGACGTGCTCATACCATTGTGTCGGTAATAGTAGCCTTGCTGGGAGCAGTCTAGACTCCAAGAATTGTTGTCATTCCCAAACGCTGAGCCATATGTGGATTGTTGACTGATGTTTTTGTATGACACGGCTACAGACCAAGTGCTACCACTCCAAGTGACCTCCCAGTAACATCGCCCTGACAAACCCTCTCTGCACAACACCTGCCTGATATCCATCCCAACATTAATCCGTCTACCCGAGTAGCTATCATAACAACACTGAACACTTTTTTTATTTGTCGCCCGCCGATTTTCTTGTGAAACAGACACATGTTTGGAGACTGTGTTCTGATCCAGTGTTAGAGGACAGCAGTCTGACAGAAGAGCAAAAGAGGAAAACAAATTCAACCAACCTTTTGATATTTAGATTATGATTCATGCATTGGTATACAGAGTTTTCACCTTCTTGGATGTTTTCGCTTTTTGGTCAACATAATTTGGCTCTGACAAAAATGTCTTCAACATAAGTGTGAACAAAGCAATGTCAATTCATTAAAAACTGATAGTATAAAGACTGTCTGAAGGTCCAATCACTAGTTACTTAGTATTCCTCATTACAATTACACAATGAAGGGTAAAAAACACTCCAGGCAACTCTGTGAAAAGGTTATTGAAAAGTAGGGATGGCTACAAAAACATTTCCAAATCACTGAACATCGCCTGGAGTTCAGATACATCTATCCAAACTCAATGACCATACAAGGAGACCAGTGAAAGAGACCAAGGAGTTAAAAGCCTCAGCGGCTGATGGAGAGACTCTTTATTTGGCAACTGCTGCCTGAGTTTTTCACCAGTCAAAGCTTTGTGGGAGAGTGGCAAAGTCACTGTTGATCACATTAAATCTCAGTTTACTCAAATGCATCAGTGTTGAAGAAAGCTCACATTAAACACACTCTGCTAAAGTTTACCCAAAGGCATGTGGCAGAATCCAAGCTCAGCTGGAAGACTGACCATATTGACCATGATTCCATTTATAAAAAGCACTAAAAAAGGGAAACCATCCAAGGGGGGTGAATATGTTTTATAGGAACTGTTTTGAAATGTGACGACTAAAATGTTTTACTCACAGTGTAAAACGTCTTCTCTGGTCTTCGGTTCAGTTGGCTTCACAAAATTTGTAAGAGACACTATAAAAATAAATAATTATATTAATACCACCTGAAGCCAACAAAATTTAGGAAAAAAACTCCTGCACACTGTTGGCTTCACTTGCAATGAAGTTTAATAACATTTTCGGTACTCAGACATTTGAGACAACCAAACCAATAAAGTACCAAAACATTGTTATTTAAATGCATTGCAAGTGAATTTAACAGTGTGCAGGATTTTTTTTTCCTGATATTTCTTTAAAAGAAAAAAAAAAAAAAAGTGTACCTGTTCTGGAGATTCCGAGGCATTTCTCATTCAAGAGCCTCTCTATATCACCCCTCAGCTGAGACACGGCGTCAGTCACAGCTTTGAACGAAAGTTGAGGACGGTAAAAAGGACCAGCAGGCACATCTGGATTTTCACAGTAGATGGAGAGGAACTTGAAAGTCTGCAATAAAGTAAACAAGTTTTGATAAGCACTTTTTACACATGTATTAAAGTTTTTGGTCCAAATTCTAACAGATCAGTTGTTAACTTTTGGTTGACCAAGACTGAAGATGCTATAAAAACAAACTCAGTCAGCAGGTGTCACCTTTGGTTCATGTATATAGTTTTGCACGTTTTAAGCTTCTACAGTTAGACGGTGAGTGAGTGCTTTGGCTTATTTCATCAATTGGGATTGAGACAACACTGAAAAAGAATTATACAGAGTAATAAA
>CAEMYA010001736.1:0-37879 GCA_903131615.1 Diplodus sargus | reverse complement strand
AAAAGACCAAATGGCTCCTCTCTGGTACCTGAATGAAGTGGATGTTGTCGTCCACATGAGAAAGCTGTTCCAGTTCAGAGTCCCTCCTCCTCAGCTTGGTGATCTGGTCCTCCAGCTGCAGCTGCAGCTCTTCAGCCTGAATGACAGCAGTCTTCTCCTGGTTTTGGATCAGCTGCTTCACCAGAGTGCGTTTCTTCTTTATGGAGGCGATCAACTCATCAAAGATCTTGTCGCTGGTCTTCACTGCAGTCCCGCGACAGCTCTGTTCATACCATCACAAACATCAAGATTACTTCTTAAGTCTGATTCCCCCCCACCAACCTCTAGACATACCAGCACACCTTGCCAGAGATCAAAATCTGGATAAGACTTCTATGGCGATCAAAACAGACACAGGATCAAACACTGAAATCTAACATCCACACCTTGTACTCCTTCAGAGCTTGGATCAGCCGATTCAGCTCCTTTTCTCGCTCCTTTTCTCTCTGCTGGACTTTCTTTTGACTCGCAGTCAGCTGTTTCTGAAATAATAGTACACACTTTTGTTGATACAATCAGTACTTATTCTATTATTTCAGTCAAAGGTGGTAATAAAAGTCCACAGTTTCATGATCACTAGTTCATCTGTGTGTTTGCTTCTACCTGTTCCTCAGCCCTCTCTGCTGCTGCTGACACTGTACGGTGGCCTTTATGCTCATCTATAATGCACAGATAACAGATGCACTTCCTGTCGGTCTGGCAGTAGACCTCCATCAGCTTGTTGTGCTTTGTACACATCTTCTCCTGCAGTGGGATTGTAGCAGAGACCAGCTGGTGCTTCTTCAACACAGGAACACTGTAGTGAGGCCGGAGGTGAGTCGGACAGTAAGATGCCAGACAATTCAGGCAGGACATGGTGGCTTTGTTGGGTTCGGCCTCAGAGCAGAAATCACAGGCTATTTCTGACGGGCCGGCACAGGCCACAGCAGCAGGGGGAGAAGCCTGCTGGGTGCTCGTCTTCTTCAGGTTCTCAACAACCTAGAGGCAACAAAATGGAAGGTGAATGTACAGGTGTAACACAGCTTCTCAACTCTCTCAATCAGTCACTCGTTTTAAAGAATAGAAGTCATAATTTCTATATTATATATTACAATTGGTCTGTATGCAGAGTTTAAATGGGCCCCATTACACATTTCTTGTGTCATTTAATGTGTGATTAATTCATTGCCAGTTGATACAATGGGTTCAATGAGCTGCTGGGAGGTATGACGCGTTTCAGACACGGATGTAGCCAGGACGCCCCCCCCCCCCAAAAAAAAACAGGCTGTAACAGCAATGAGGTTTCTTTCCAAGGAAAGGAAAAAAAAAAGAAAGAATCTATTGTACAGTATTTATTGGCGAATTCACAAGAAGCCGCCAATAAGTTAGAATCCATTGTAGTTGTTTCACAGAGTGTGTTAATTTTCTCCTCATGATGCAGCAACTCTTAAAATTACACAATTTGCAAAGAAGACTGGGATATCGCCAACTGGTTGAAACAACTCCATACATGCTCATATGAGATTTACTGAAAATATATTTAGATTTGAAAGATACCAATCATTTTAAAGATGTTATACTTAAACTCTATAAAACTATTTGGCTTTTAAAGGACTACAACCTTCCAGCCATAGGTTCGTACTCAGAACCCTTCCTACCTCAGCCAGCATGTTGTTCCTCCTCAGCACAGGCCTCTGACTGAACTCCTCTCTGCACTGAGGACAGCTGGACTTTCCTCTCTGCTCCTCCTGGTCCCAGCATCCCTCAATACAGACTTTGCAGTAAGTGTGTCCACAGGGAATGGTGACCGGCTCCTTCAGCAGCTCCAGACAGACTGAACAACAGAACTGACTCTGGTCCAAGTCTGTGCTGTGTTCCTGCTGCTGCTGCTCAGCCATGTTGATGAATGGGCAGCGAAGAGAACCCCTAAGTTTCACTTAATTTTAAGCTGCTTCCCACTGTGGCAGTTCATCCAAGAGCAGCCTGTGAACATGTTTATTGGTTCCATGAAGTCACATGGCAAAGAGGGCAGTGCTTCAATCACACACCTGTACTGATCCCACTGTGTATCGACACAGGTGGGTTCAATAACACAAATGCCTTTCTATAAAATGAATCCTCAGATAATGATGACACTGATGGAAAACAGCTCTCTGACACAATAAACTGAACATCATGGTCTTCATGTAGGTAGGTTTATTGCAGGACTGTTGTATTAGACTGTATTTCTCCTTAAAGGTGTAATACGTAGGGAAGGAATCACAGACTGAATTTGTTTATGGCAAAACAGACTAAATATACAAACTATCTTTGTTTTTATGACTGAATAAACAACACAACTTATACCTTTTTACTTGTTTATATTTGGCAGACCCTGCCACCTTTCAACCTCTACACAGGGACCTTATTTTCTTTCTTTTTTTTAGTTTGTAATATCACATCATTGATATTATACAGTTCAATTTATTCTCCAAAACTTCACAGTGCCCCATTTAAATGTTTAAAAATAAAATACTCAATCCATTTAAATATTGTAATAAATGTCCTTTATCTTTCCCAGGAATTATTATTATCATTTATCATCTGCCAAACTTACTGTAGGTGGCACAACAGAAAAGAGAGGCTGAAAGTAAGGTTCAACACACAGCTGCTGTTGGATCACACAAGCAGCGAAAAAAAGAAAAGAAGCCAAAACTCATCAAGAAAAAAAATCAACTGATGGAAACAAAAACATTATTCAGGATCTTGACCGTGTAAAAGACTTAGTTACAGACAGTTTGAGGTTATTAATCACTTTCATCTTATGATAAAAGTAATCACATGAGAGTCTAATATTGTCATGATTCATGATAAATGTCTTCAACCTGTCTCCAATCCTTGTCAGAATTGCATTTCATCAACAATAGCTTTTCAGATATACACTAATTATTTACCCTGTATTTCTAAAACAATAGTCCCACTGATACTCAACATGCGGCTCATTGTTTCCTAGTCAACCAGCTGCTTCACTCTGCTTACTGTCGATGCTTCATTGTGTGTTTCGATCTGCTGCAAACCCAGATTGGCTCATGACAGCGCTCGCTGCCTTCTGCACGGCCTCCAATGTCGTCTCTGCTCCTTCAGCTGCAGTATATCCTGTCTGACCTCCATTTACTACATTTTCTAAAGCTGCATTTCGGAAGAACTCTGCAAGGTTCTGAACACTTCTAAGATCTGATTTAGCCATCTCTGCCACACCGAGCAAAGCGCCTAACAATGCACCCATTGCAAAGCCTGCTGATCTGCACAAATGCAGCGAGGCATTAACAAACAAACACAAATTAATTCGTCCTGAACGGACATAATAACATCTAGTCGCGTGCCAGTACTGCAAAGCATGACAACGAAGAATGACGGAACGGACTCCATAGAAAAACAAAGCGCACACAGTATTCCGCCCTCCCACACACCGCGCTGATTCGCTAGCACACCGCCAATCAGAACGGCCATTCAGCTGGCACACAACCAATCAGAGAGTCCAATGGCTCAGACCGTCCGACAGCGCTCCTCCTCAGACTTCGCATGCTCAATCGGAGCAGCCAATGTCCGAACGGCTCCGAAAGCTTCAGACGCAGCTGAACACACTAAACAGAAATGTTCCTGACCTCGTCCGAGTCTCTCCAAACGTATCAGACGTCCAACGGTTGGGCCGGTGTGTTGCTGCCTCTAGGCGTAGTATTGACGTATGCAGTCGGGTGCTCTCATGTTCGCTCTGTTTACGTAGCTCTGTTAGCTCGGTAATTTAGACAATAGGCTGTTGACAGAGTAACGTTAACGTTCGATTAAAAAAGGTTAAAACAAGGCTTGTGTAGTTGTGTCGAATTGTGTGTTATTTTCTTTTCAATGATGTTCCTTGTTACATTTTCATTGCTGGATTTATTTTTATTTATTTTTATTTTGCACACCCCTACTCTCAATCTTATATAAATGTAAAAATTTGAAAAGTTAACAGGCTCTCTTTTGGGCCGAGATCAATCCTCCATTCAAATATCTTGGAAATCCGTTCAGTAGTTTTCGTGTAATCCTGCTGCCAATTGCTAATTAACACTAAACACAAAGTAAGATTAAAATGTGTAAATTAAAACAAATCAAAGAAACATGGTAGTATCTTTTTGCGTTTTATGCATTTATGTGTTAATTATAAATGAAAAACATGCCAAAAGACAATTGTTTAGCCTTTTGCCTGAGGAAACACTTATAAAAATGCATGTTACACCGCTTTGTTCTGTGTTTTCGCTTGGTTGGTTTTGTTGAGGCATTTTAAATCTTCCATTGTACTGCTAATGCTGATGGGATGGCCATTTGGTTTGACAGTGCTTTGCTCACAAACCGAAGTACTGAACCAGTAATATTTTTGACCTGATGATGGCGCCAGATGAAAAAGTTAAGGGCTCATCAACTCTTCCTGAGGAACTGAGCCAGACTTCATGTAAATCCAGTCAGTGTACAACAAGTCACTCAGTGTTGACACCGATGACAGAGGTGAAGTGAACTAAGTGCATTTACTCAACTGTTTTACGTATATGTATGTACACACTTCATTCTAGTGTTTCTATTTCATGCTACTTTAAACTTCTACTTTATTACATTTCATAGGAAAATATTGTACTTATGGTAACACTTTAAGTTACTATTATAAGTAAATGTTACATTTATATATAACAAAAATCTTAGTTAATAGTTTACGAACAATTAAATGCTTTATAAATAATTATTAAGTAATTGTTTATTGTAATTATATATAAACATCTGGATGTCCATTATAAAATTGCAGATGTTGTCTAATAACTTTAACAATTTCTTAATGAAATGTTCATAAAGCATTTCATTGTTTGTTGAAAGACAAGTAACAATTAACATTTTAAACCAACTATAAATTTTGCATTTTTAATGATGGTTGTTAAAAAATTGTTATCTTCATCTCAACAGGCTAAAACTGTAAGATACTCCTTACACATTAATGAATCTGAATTGTTTACTATTAACATGTTATATTTGTGATGTTGCTACTTTTACTGTATTAAAAGTCTAAAACGACTCAACTCACCGTCCATGTTGTCTAAAGAGAAATCACTGTAGTCGTGAATACTGCTGGATGTCCTCGCTTCATAACTTTCCTCCTGTTCTCTTGCTACAGTTGGACGGCACTTTCATCTTCTACCCGTTTGACTTGATTGACTGGACTTGCCCGAACAATAGAGTGAGTGTCACCTGTTCATGTTCATTGTGAGGAATGTCGTTTTATTTTTTTACACATTATATCAGACTCATATGAAACAAACAAACAGAAATCTTGTATGACTATTTGCACAATTTGTATAAACAGAAATTTACAACAAATACTACAACACGAAAAGATGGAGAGGAATTAGGATAGGTATAGATAGGTAATAAGTAGAATACAAAATAATTACAGCATGGGGGGAAAAAAAAGTACATTTAAAGTAGAACATTAAGGGGGACATTAATCCACCCTAAATGTTGTGGCCAAAATAATGGAAACAGCCTATACTTTGGTTATAAATCTTGAGAATGCAGATCACTGTAATGGATGAGATGGGAAGTGCTTTGAGCTTGCATATGTGACCACCCTGAACGAATGAGAGGATTTCTTTACAGAGATTAAAAAAAAAAAAAAAAAAAGTTTGTTATGCTGATTTCATTTGTAAATTTTGATTACTTTTACCCACAAATTAATAAAAGAAAACATCCCCTAATCCCTTGAAATGCCATTTCATTGTATAGTCCATCATTGCATTGCAGCTTTATTGAGATTTGCAGTACATGTAAATGACAGACACACTTCTACACATATAAAGCAGCTCCATAATTAAAAATAAAACATGGACATTATAAGCTAAAGCTAAACTATGATTGAAAAAACAAATGTTTTTCCATTTTTTGTTGTTGTTGTCATCTCTCTATAAAAGCAAGGAATCTCTGTCTGTCTGTCTGTGTCTCAAATATCTCTGCGGATCAGTGACATGCGCATTAGAGCCAGTCACTGCAGAGCTCAGGACTACGACACACATTAAGAAACAAGCGGATGTATACCTGCGGCAGCGCGAGCTGGACCGGGAGTTAGCCGGCGGTTCGGTCCCGTTCTGTTCTGTGCATCTAAACTGACTGTTGTGGATTAATGTGACTAAACAAGACCGGACCGAGTCTGTTCGGGTCTGAGGAGAGTGGATTTATACCTGCAGCGGCGCGAGCTTGTGTGTAGCTAGCTGCTAGCCGCTAGCCGCTAGCCGCTAGCTAACCTACACGGCCCAACTCCCGAGCTGACGGACCGGACGCACCGACCTGTCTAAAACCAGACTTGGGGTAAATAATGTCCGCCACGCTTTTTCCTAAACATTGCCGCACGTTTGCTTTGTGTCTGGTGCAGAAGGGCTTTTGTCACGAAAGTGTCCAAGCAGCAAGTTTGGTTGTAGAGCAACAGGAAATTGTGGGAGGGACGTCGGCGGATGATTGACAGGCAACGACGGCTGGTGTACAGACAGCGATATTGAGAATTGAGAGATTTGTGACATTTAGCGTGTTTGGAGTGTATAGTAAGTGTGTTATAGTGTTTGGTGTCGTGTGTTTAGTGTGTAGTGGAGTCGGTTTTTTGTTTATTGAGTTAAAGCAATGAGAAGGTCAATTTTGAGCAGGCAGTGCAGCTCTTCATTCAGCTGGAAGGAGCTCAGGCAGACCTGAGCATTGCCTGCATTTAAATGTAAATAGTTACACAGAACTTTGTACATTTTTATAATGTATGCACTTATTCAACAAACAACAATTTATATTTGCATTATAAGTAATAAAAAATGGTTTGTTAAACATATTTGTGGTTTTCGTAGTAAAAAAATCAAACTTTTTCTACTCGGATTTTATGTTTTTTTTTAGATTTTAGGTCCATTGTGTTAGTACAATATGTCAAAATGAAAAAATAACTGTACAGTCACACATGTGAGGTTGTGCTGAAAATAATCACACCAAGTAAATAGTTTTAAGGTGAAATATAATGGCAAAATCAAAAACAGTCACAAACGGCCAATTATTCCCTGGAATATCGGATTTCATAACAAACCTAAATATCCCTGACTTTCCACCTTCAAACAGCCTCATTTGGCCATCCATGAAAATGCTTCTTAACCTCCCACTTTTCTATTGGAACACATATTTCCTACGGGCACTGCACTAGTTTTATGAATTAAGAGAAATGGTTCAGGGGCATGAATCAGGCACTTTTATATTGCGTATTTTACCTTTTTCTATTGATTTTTATGTATGTTTTCCAATAGATTGTGTCTTTCTTGAAATCATTTGCATGAAAATGGTTGTACAAGAAAAGTAAAAAAAAAAATACAAAAAGTTAGATATACAGTACCGCCCCCCTTCAAGAGCTGCAGTTGTTAGCTTTGTTTTCTCGTAATAGAAACTTTGATTTGAATGGAAGGTGTCGGAGAGTGTGGTGGCTGCAGCTTTACATAGCTGTTTAGGGTGGTGACTTTGGCTTAAAAGGAACGGGTTCAAAAGAATGCTATTTTAATTGGCATCAGGTGTTTCCACCCTGAGAATGATCAGGCTGTAAAAGCCGATGATTGTTGGGAACTCCACCCTTCTGGCTCGGCTGCCTTTTTGACGGGTTTGTAATAAGACATGTTGTGCCAAAACTTTCTCTGTGCACAGCAGGTAATTATGCAGCGACAATGGAGGTGATGCTGCACCTGTTCATACCTTTGTCAGGTGGAGTGTTTTGTCTGAAACAGAACAAGCTGAAAGGAATTTGTTTTATCTGTTAGTGTTGGCAGAATCCATACCCAGCTGCTGGGAATCTGTACAAGCACACAGACTGAAAACAAAAAGGCCTTCATGTTTAAAGTTTTACCAGTAGCCAGATGACCTCTTTCTCATAAGTGTAGGTATGGTTCTTATTTTTTTTCTTGTCTTATACAATATTACAAAATAAAAATGACAGTTGGGGATTGAGATTCAAGGCTGCTTTAAAACATGTACATTAAACCTAAAGGTAAAACATCAGTCATTATCTACTCTACTCACCCTCATGCTGATGGAGAGTCAGGTCAAGTTTTGTCATCTCCAAAACATTTCCGAAGCCTCACTACAGAAGTGTTCTAGCATTAACTAGGCGTAATCCTAGTCTCTGGACACCTCAAGACAGCACACTAACTACTCTTGTTCCGGCTTGGATTATGCCGAACATGCTGTAAGGAATCATTTCATGTCATTCTTTGGTTTGGTTTTGTAGTTGATTTTTTTACACTTTAAAACAAGCCACCATCTACTTCAGTCAACGCTGCAATGCTGCTTTGCCGCAAATCTCCAAAAATGTTTCCATCAGTATGAGGGTGAGTAGCTCTTTGACTGAATTTTCATCTTTCATCTTTCAGACATTTTGTGGTTTTCAGTTGTCCCCACCTGCTTCAGGTGTTTTAGGAGGAGACTGAATATTCATTTTGGGGTGAACATGTCCTTTAAGATCATTAATCAAATTGGGTCTGTCAGAAACACACACACATTTCCATTTTTGATTATTTTGCCACTCAATTTACTTTTGGATTCAAAGTCGACCCATTTTAAAACGTCACAGTTTTAAAAATAATTTGACGTGACCTGTGTAAGATTGCGACAATTAATACATCGATGTCAACCTCTGAAGTGCTGCTTTTTATTTGATTCAGTGTTCAGTCGAATGGATTCCAAGGACTGTATATTCTTTCATACAAATCAAAAGGGTTGGTCAGGACAGATTCAAATGTTATTTGTGTGATTACCTTCTCAGCAACCTCCACCACTGTACTGGCTGGCTCGACTACTGTTTTTTCAATCACATGTCCCAGTCCTGTCCCAAGTTCTTCAAGTGGTGCTTCTGTTAATGCCTCCCCACCTTTTGAATAGATCAACACAGCTCCTCCAGCTATGACTGTGAAACCCACTAAACGCCTGAACCATGTTCGTAGTGAGCTGTCAACCTGCTTCTTAAAGACGTTAATTTTAGCCTTTTTTCTGATCTCTTCCTCTGTCATGCGTCCCGATGGCTTTCTGATGCGCTTCACCTCTGTCAGTATTGCGTTCTCCATTTCTTGCAGCATCTTATTGGTGTAGTATCCTCCATTGTTCGCCATCACCATCTTGTCTATGGTGTTGAGCAGCTCTGCCACCTGGAACTGGTTGCTCCTGTATTCATCCCCTTGTTTGCTTTTCCAATATCTATTATCTACAATGCAGCAACGGCCTCCACACTTCTTCACCAGATCGCTCAGACCCTCACTTTGAGCCACATACTGCTTAATTTTCATCTCTTCAGAGAGCTGGTCACCGTGAGTGAAGACGACCACAGCATATTTGAGGGCATCTTCAGAGAAATGCTGGCATATTTTGTTGATGACTTCCTGCTTGTGCTTTGTGAATTTCTCCATTTTGAGCACAATGAGAAAAGCATGAGGCCCAGGAGCACACTCTGTCATACAGCTCACTATCTCAGTCCTCATCTTCTGCTCAGATCCCTTCCCATCAAAGAAACCAGGCACATCGATCAGAGTGATGCTCCTTCCATTGAGAGACTTGGTTTCGGCTTGTGTACAGTGTGTTTTCAAGTCACTGGAATGTTTTATTTGAAATTTTGCCTCTCCAAAGATGGTGTCAGCCAGGCTGCTTTTTCCAGCACCGTTTTTACCCAGTATGACGATCCTCCTGGTGTTTGGCACTGGAAGAGAATAACTTGGTATCATTAATCAGTACATTTATCTCTTTGCGTTGTTTTGGATGGACTTTTGGACCAATTACAGGAAGGTATGACGAGCTAAAACCTCGCATCACATGAGCACATGGGTAGAGGAGGAGACCAAATGTAACATTTACATTTGGTCTGACGACTTTATTAAGAATCACCTAGACGAAAAAATAATACAAATGTCGAGAGACGATACAGGAGGACGGGAGAGCAATGCCACCTGAAGACAGAGTAACTGTTGCAACAGTGTACAAATCGTGTGATGCCGTGAGAAAAAGCCGAGCACCGACAAATTCACTTTTCATTAAGAGCTAATTGCTGCCTTTATTTAAAATCTTATATAGTTTGTTTTACGTTTGTTGTTTAAACATTTCATTTCATTTCATTTCATGCTGATGTCTCGACCAGGACTCCGTTGTAATAAAGAATCACAATAGGAATATTCCTGTCAGAATAAAGGTTGAACACCAATAAAACAATAGTGCTACATGCATGGCGCTACACTAGGGTTAGAGGATGCTGAACTACATCACTAATCTGTAAAGCATTTTATAGTATTTCTATGAAGACATATGGAAAGACCTTTAATTGTGGCAGCAGGGGTGCTGTTCTGTGCTGGAGTCGTTCACCAAATGTATTTGTCATTGCCTGGTGGTCACTTGTATTAAGCTGTTCAGTACTATGTGGGTTGTTTTTTATTTT
Source organism: Diplodus sargus (assembly GCA_903131615.1). Classification (NCBI taxonomy): domain Eukaryota; kingdom Metazoa; phylum Chordata; class Actinopteri; order Spariformes; family Sparidae; genus Diplodus; species Diplodus sargus. The sequence goes on along the minus strand of CAEMYA010001736.1, from coordinate 27,381 downwards.
GTGTTGTTGTATGAACAGTTTTGTACTGATAGATATGGTGCCGTGCAAAACAATTTCCCCTGAGTCTTAATCTAAGTCTAAGTCCAAGTCTGGACTTATACGATATTTTGCTATGGTCAGTTAAAAAGATGAATACTTCCTGATAAAGTAACTCTTAAGTCATGTAAATTGACTATTCTCTTAGCGCTCACATGTAATGGTTAAGCCCTCCCTTTGCACCAGAAGAACAAACTCCTGGCACCAGCCGTGGTTAAGGATGATTACTCAGTGTGAAATAAAGCTTATTACATAAAAAAACTGAACATTTACGAGTAGGAAAGACAGAACTTACATCTTTTAGGATTTTGATAGAATATATAGTACTATAGTAGTACTGTGGGGTCACAGTTTACTAATTAGTTTGAGAATAAATCATATGCACAGTAAGACACCAGAGCTACCTGACAGGTGCACATAGGGAAGTTAACTCCTATTTCTAAACATTCTGATAAGCTCAAGTATATTGATACCTTTTAAAAATGATACCAAAAAAATGAATGAATTGGATGGATGAAAGTCAGAAATACATAATTTGAAAATAGATTATTATTATCTAAATGTGATTCTACTACTAGGTAATTCATAAGGTTCTGTCAGAGCTTAAATTATGTAAAAAAAAAAAAGAAAAAAAAAAGAAACCTTTCTGAATAAAATATATCAAAAGGCAGCAACAAAATTGTCTTTTGAAATACTTATTTTGAGTTTTAAGAATGCCACATTGGTATGAGCAACAGTATTTGGTGGTCCTTGTTGACACAACAGCTGATTAAAAATGTTTTAACTTACCGCCCATGCTGTCAGACCACCACAAAAATCACTCAGATCCACGCGACGTCTCGAGGTGAGTCTTTTCTGTTGCTCTCCTGCTCGGACTTGGCTCTTGCTTTGTTTTCTCTCTACCTGTCTGACTTGTTTCCTGGCTGCATGCTGCAGAATTGATCAACACATGTTGCAATTGTTTTCACACAATAACCCCATACAGGCATCAGTATACCTATTAATATTAATAATTAATGGTTGTTCTAGCTTGAATGACGTCCTGGGGGAACCTCATTTCCAGCAAAGTTGGAGTTCTGAAAATCAGTCACTTGTCTAGTGCAGATGAGAGTTGAACAAAAAACAACTTTGACACAATATTTCTCTCTGTAAGTTCTTTATTGTTTGCAAGCAAGAGTCCCTCATTAGCAGCGCATATATGATGACTGAAGAGAGGCGTCTCTCCTCATCCTGGATAGTATCAGAAACCAACACACAATTGAAGTAGTCACAAGGTTACATGTGACCTCACTTAATTAACATTCCCACTCTATGCACATCCACCTATGTTCAACTTGAATTTAACATTCAAATACATTCCATAGTTTATGTGTCATACATCAACCATTGTCAGAACACATTATGCACGGGAGAGGTTACACATAAGAGGTTACAAAAACACCTTTTAGCATGAACTCCTTAACTGAGTTCTTATCTATGTTACAGCCCTCAAAATTAATATATGCTCTGCAACTATAAAACTGTCACTGGACAGAAATCATGCAGGAGGCCCACAGACAGAAGTTTTCACCCTACACACATACTAATGTTACATCTATATTTGTAATGTTTCATATTTAAGCACAACTTATAAAAATAATAAAGAGATGTTAGAGAACTTTCCTCACATGCTGCTTGTTAGCGGTTGCTTTACCAACAAGTAAAGTTATCTGACCAGAGATGAGACAAGGCAGCTGAAAGACAGGAAACAAGACATTATTTTCTCCATAAAACATGACCCAGTTTCATCTAAAGCACTGAAAAAAGGTACAAGGTTGTGTTTTTTTAAAAGTAATCTGAGGCCCAGTCCTCAAAAGAGACTCCCCTGACAGTGTCCATCCATGGTAGCATAATGAAAATTAACAGAGCCTTTTCTTGACGTAAAACTATTATACAGGGCCAAGTGCAGGATGTGCTTTCATTGTTTTCCAGGAAATAGCTCTAAAATACAATTAAGAATACCATCTTGCAGCTTTTTTGGCGTTGTTGGGTTAAATACTAGCATTTAGGTGGAAGAACGTGCACAACGTGGTAAAAACATTTCAAATTGGCATTTTGTGCAATTCGGTGCCCACCATCCCCCAACACAGTTTCTGAGTGCAACACCAGTGTCGTAAATTTAAATCAAATACAAAAATACATATTTATGTGTTGAAAACTTGTATATTGAAGTGAACATGTATATAGCGCTGTGCAGAATGAAGTGATAGGGGGACAGAGTGGACACCATTCACCCCATTACAAGACACTGTACCATCAAAGTGATTTTGAAGCGGTTATTTTCAGATAAAAAGATACATGATGTTGCTTCAGTATTGCTTTTAACTTAACTTTGAACAGCTTTTTCACTTTATAAAAGCGTGCTTCCCTGTGCTGCCCTACCCCACCACCTCTTCTGTGATGCCTCTGCTCCTCTTGCTGCTCCCTTTGCTACTCCTAGTGCTAATGCCATTGTCTCGCTCAATACTTTCTCACTGATGAAAAGTCCCATCAAAGCTGCTGTTGTGACTCCTGGGTTCGCAGTCAAGACGATCGCAGCAAACACAATTTTAGCCTGCTGTGTGATTGCTTCCTTTGACATCAGTTTGCACTTTTCCTCTTGTATTTTATTCTCAGATGCCTCCAGTATCTCATTGGTGTAGCAGCCTCCTTTGTTTGCCTCAGTCATCTTGTCTATCGTTTTGAGCAGCGCCTCTGTCTGAAACTGGTTGCTCCTGTATTCATTCTTTGGCTTGCCTTTCCAGTATTTATTGTCAATGATGTGGCACCGTCCTCCACACTTCTTCACCAGCTCACGCAGAATTTTATTCTTGCAGACAAAATTCTCAATTGTCTCTCCCTCAGGGAGCTGGTCACCATGAGTGAAGACAACTGTTGCATATTTAAAAACTTCATCAGAAAAGTATTGTTGTATCTTTTTCAATCCAACCTGCTCCTGATCTGTGAATACATCCACTTTGAGCACAATGAGAAAAGCATGAGGCCCAGGAGCACACTCTGTGATACAGCTCACTATCTCAGGCTTCATCTCCTCCTCAGATCTGTCTGTGTCAAAGAGACCAGGAGTGTCGATCAGAGTGATGCTTCTTCCATTGACAGATCTGGTTTCTGACTGACATTGTCTAGTCTCAGAGCTGAGAGTGTGGCTGATCTTGAACTCATCTTCTCCAAATATGGTGTTAGCCAGGCTGCTTTTCCCAGCTCCAGTTTTTCCCAACATGATAATTCTCATTGTGTTTGTCACTGAAAGAAAATAATGTCTATCACTAAGACTGTACGTTTGTCATTCAGTTGTTTTTTAATATAAGAAACTACACATGAGCTCAGTTACAATAAAATTCCTCACTGGTCAAAAATCACCAAGTAAGATACTATTCCAATAATGTTGATGATGCAGCTACTCGAAAGTAGCAACAATAATCACATATTAACAGGTGAAAGTGACGATCAGCACCGCCTAAAACTGAGAAGCTGCCGCCTAAATGTTTTCACACTTTTCTTTACTACTGTGAAAAAACAACTGATTTTTTGGGCTCCGAGGATCTTTGTTAATATTAGAACAATTAGTGGTCACACCCTGTACTTTTCATACTCTGCAAAAAATGCTCACAGTGTAGAAGTCAGCTTTTATTAAACAGAACTGAACCTAATCAGTAACAAACATAAGTATTGCTTATCAGTATAAGAGCATTATGATTCACATTATATAGGAAAAGAAAAATGAGGAGAATGGCATGGCAGCCATAATGTAGTGCCTCTGTACTGTAAAAATGTATCTTAGGACTTAATGTGCTGTGATCAGTCTTGAAGAAAGAAACTAACTTACTGTCTGTCATGTTGTCCAAAGTGAAGATCCTGCAGAGCGACAATCAGTCAGAGTAACGAGGCTGTCAGTGTGCATGTGAATGTGTTTCCTGTATCTACCATGAGTTTGTCTGCCAAGTTCACTTCCTTATTGAAGTGCACAACAAAAAAGAAAAAAAAGAAAAGAAACACCCTTTAGACTCCGTGTTCATGCACCTTGTTTGTGCGTGTTGGACTACACAATATAAACCTATCACACTAACTAATCCTGTTTTAGGTTCAATGATAATCTGATTGTGAAAACACAAACATGTTGGACTTTTTGTCATCAACTGCATGCACCAGCACTGCTATGTGGTTTATCTTCGCGTTGTCCTCAGTGACAAACCTGTGGAGCGACAGTCAGTCAGAGTGACGAGGCTGTCAGTGAGCATGTGAATGTATTTCTTGTTCTCTGAGTTTGGCTGCCATGTTCACTTCTTAACTACACAAAGTGAGAGGAAAAAGTGTCCTGTAGACTACATGTTTACACAAACCAATGAACCAGCAACCATGAAAAGAAGAAATCCATCACATAAGTTTGGTTTAATGAAAACCTTATTGTGAAGATACCAGATGCTTTTCATTGAATGCATTTACAAGTCTTGGTGTGCAGTTTGACCTCCATCATGAAAATAAATACTATTGACTGTTGAATGATGTAAGATTTCATGGCTGTCTCAATTCCACTGAAACTGTCAATTTAAACAGTTCAGACAGACAGACAGACAGTCCACTCTGTTAAACAAGAAATAGTTCAGCTGTAAGCAGTGTTGGGAGTAACGCTATAAGGTATCGCGTTACTGTAATTCCACTACTTTTAGCGTTAACAAGCATGTAACGGAATGTTTTAATCCAGTAAGGCAATTACAATTATTGAAATTTAAATGAGTTTGTTACTCGCGTTACTCTCTTTTGGGAAAAATGAACGCTTGCAGACGAGAAGAGTGTTCCACCATTCCCTTGGCTCCCGGACCGTCAGCAGGGGAAGCACGGGGGAGATGATTTCCTTCAGGGCAGAGTTTGTGTTAAGCTGGTCGGGAAATAATACCAGCGACGGCTCCACCAGATACAGCAAAGCTTGCTGTATCTGGAGGAGCTGTTGCCTTTATTCCACAGCCAAACTGCAGCATATACTGTACATTAACTGCTCGATCTACTACTGTTACCTGCCTCGCTTTCCTTCCTCTCCCATTCATTCACCTACTGCACGCATGCACGCTCCCTCTCTGGGAGGGACGTGTCGTTCGAAAGAACGAATCTTTTAAGTGAACGAAGTAAACGGAATCACTTCAGGAACTGATTCGTTCCTTTCTCAGTTCAGTTGAGCTCAGCCGCGAGCATGCCGGCCGGGAGTGGAACTGTCGCGACTCACGAGAACTGTGAGGACGTGATTCACGTTCGCGCTGTGATTCGTTCCTGATTCGCGAACCTACTGCATACAGAGAACTGTCTGAGGACGTGATTCTCGTTCACGTACTGTGCTGATAGTAGCGCTGTGTCACTCACTCACTCACTCAAGGCAGAGGAGTTGATTCACGTTCAGCAACCGTACTGCTAAAACTAGTGTTGTGTTGCTAACATCAGTGTAGCATCATGTTAAGTGATTTTACTGCACAGTAAAAGGCACCCACGAACGTGATTCTCAGACCTGCTGAGGGCGTGATTCACGTCCTCAGCAGGTCATTCGCGAACGACTGATTCACTCATGATTCGCTTCGCTGAGGACGCGAATCTCGTTCATGTACTGTGCTGAAAGTGGCGCTGTGTCACTCACTTACTCACTCAAGGCAGAGGAGGTGATTCTTGTTCAGTAACCGTACTGCTAAAACTAGCGCTGTGTTGCTAACATCCATGCAGGGATGGACTGGGACAAAAAATCGGCCCTGGCATTTTTGGCTTAGACCGGCCCCTCATAATTAGCGGAGCACAAGCATAACTTTTTGCCTTTAGGCTTATTAGAAATTTACAGTTTACTTTAGAAGTCTATCAAAAAACCACTGTGGAAAGCAAATAAGTAAATTTACTCGACACATAGTTCTAACTCCTTCTCTATTTCAAGCATAATGTATCATCAACATCCTAAATCTCAGAGGTTTAGTGTCTTTTGTTATGTCCACCACTTTTGTCTGCTCTGTGTAGTTCAATTGATTATTTTATCCTTTTTATTGAAATCATCTCTAATATGTATTTTCTGTATTCCTCTGATATAGCAGCTCAATTCTAATTCTTCAGGTTAAAAGGTGCTCCCTCCTTCAAAAAGCTGTAACATTGTTATATCAGGCTAAAGACAGGGCTGCTTTATGAACTCATACAAAGCAACTATGTCTTAAAAGCATTTAACACTGTCTTACTCATCTTGTTCATTGTGGGCATATTTTGCTAATAATACTTTTATATTTTCTTCACACTTACTTTAGTGCTTAAATTGCAAAGCTTTTACTTATCATTTAGCAGTTTTAAAATCAGTTTTTTAAAACATGTTTAACCACAGCATAGAGATTTGCTACAAATTCAAACTACTATGCAGCCTTTCAACACACCTTTAACCTAAATATCTAAAATGCTATGATGGAGCCTAAAATGGACACTTGCTGCTCATCCAACACTTCGCAGCCTTGACCGTTTGCTATTTTATCAGAATAAGGTGCCGTGGCTGCCAGATTTTGGGATGCAACACCAATTAATATTGATACTAATCAATCGCCATTGCTCATCATTCTCATGTAATTAGAGTTCTAAACGGGCTTGAATTACAACCCAACCTGGCCCGCGGGTTTTTAAGCCGGAACCTGACGCAGCGCGACACACCGACATGAACTGTCTGCAGCGCCCCCACGTTAACCTGACCGGACCTGAGCCCGCGAGTCCGGTCGGGTTTGTCGGGCCGGCCCGACCCGCTGATAACTCTACATGTAGGCTAATAGAGCTATCGTTACCTCCATCACCTCACAGTCCCTGTATTAACGTTACTACCTGCTTACCGGTTGTACTACACTGTCCCTGTCAGTCAGCAGCATCTCTGGCTGCTCCTCCCCTGCCCGCTGCTGCTGTCTTCACCTTCAGCCTGCTGTTGCTGGCTCATTGCTACCTCAGAGGACGTGGAGGCTACAGCAGCCCCTCCAAGTCTGTGATTTTAGCACATTTTGCAGCATTTACAGTGAGATTCTTCTCTTAGCACGCATCTTTTCTTTCTCTTTAATTCCTCCATGTTGTCACTCCTCGCGCTCAACACTTTGAAACTAGCAGAGGTTACAGGAGACAGCGCAGAGAAGGGGTGGGACCGCTGTCGTACTATATCCTGATTGGTTCAGTCCACTGACTATATTGAAGGTGGACCAATGGGCCGCCCCCTATAAATTGTGCACTTAGTAAAAAAGAGGAGGGCTGAGAGATTTCATTGGATTAACCCAATGTCCTTCTAGAAAATAAACCAATGGGTAGTCGCGGTCGAAAAAAATGATTTATAATAAACTTTTTTGATTAAATTATGACAGGCCGGCCCAAAAATGTGTGTCGGCCCACCGGGCATTGCCCGGTACGCCAGATGGCCAGTCCATGCCTGCATCCATGTAGCATCATGTTAAGTGATTTTACTGCACAGTAAGTCACTCACGTTCGCGAAGGTGATTCGCAGACCTGCTGAGGACATGAATCACGTTCGCGAACGTGACTCTAAGCAGGACGTGAATCATGTTTGCGCGGTCATTCACGTTTGCGAACGTGATTCATGTTCACGGTGATTCAGAGACAGCGCTGCGCGAACTTGATTCACGTCCTCAGGAGGTCGTTCGCGAACGACTGATTCACTCACAATTCACATCGCTGAGGACGTGAATCTCGTTCACGTACTGTGCTAAGAGTGGCGCTGTGTCACTCACTCACTCAGGGCAGAGGAGCTGATTCTCGTTCAGTACTGCTAAAACTAGCGCTGTGTTGCTACGTGTAGCATCATGTTAAGTGATTTTACTGTGCACAGAGGACACTATCACCGTGTAATAGTTTTAGTGCATCTATACCACTCAAAGCAGCGCTGCGTCTCCCGCGTATGATTGTGTACTATAGTCCGTGAACGCACCGTCCCTCAGTAAGTGAACGTGAGCCTCAGGGCTCAATCATGAACTGAATGACGGATTGTTTGGCTGTTTATCAGTTCAGGGAGTTGGAGAGCACTGAACGATTCGGTGAACGAATCTTTTGAACAAGTCATTTTAATGAACGGATTCTAGAGATTAAGTACAGTAAAAAGAACTGACGTTCCCATCACTAATTCCTGAAAGGGGCTTCGCCACTCTTAAAACAACAGACAGGCCTACTTTAGCTGCCTCTGATCTAACGTCGCAGGACCTTATGGTGACGCAAAGATACACCAATCGAATCAATCAATCAGCATTGAACCACAGCATGGCCGACAGTGCAGATAGAATGAGCTTTCTCTATTGGAAGAATGGACATTACTTTTCACTTGTCAAAAAAAGACAAAAATGTAGTGCTGAGTTGTCATTTACTTGCAGGTGTAAATAACCTATCCACATCAAAGAGTAGAAATGTTAAATGACTGAGACAGTTATAAGTTTTGCACTACTGCTTGATTTGAAGGCCTGTTGCCCTGTTGATTACAATAAATAGAAGAAAAAAAAATCTAAAAATGATGTTTATTGTGTTTGACTGTTCAGTGCTGCTCATATTTACTTTTAAAAAGCAGACATAAAAGTAACTTAAAAGTTACTTTCCCTAGTAGCTAATTACTTTTGATATACAGTAATTGGTAAAGCAATTCAATTTCTTTTAAAAGAAGTAATTAGTAACTGTAACTAATTACTAATTTTCAGTAACTTGCCAAACACTGGCTGTAAGTCTAGATGAACTTATTCCAACTATAGTCCAGCTGTTCAGACCTGAGGGGCAGTTGGGTAGTTGAGGAGGGAATCTTACCAGCACATGTGATGTGACTTTATGGTCAAAATAAATAAAAAAAGTCCTGTCAGGGCACAGATCTGTTTACATGCTGACATACACATGAACTAAAGTGTATTTTAAGATCCTGAAAACATTTTCTCAATCAGCTTGTTACAATGACTGATGAGGTCCTTCATGAACACAAATCTGGACTAATCAACACAACAGTTGTTACTAATTGTTCTAGCTCCTGCTGCAATGACTTCCCTTAATTATTTCGTATTTGTTTCTTTGTAAAAGCAATCAACTTGCCTGTTGTTGTATTTTTATTCAACTTTTATTCCATAACTCTTATTGTTCTATCAGGCACCAATGAAACATTCTCTTGATAGTTAAGAAATGAGTTTTGAATGGAAAAAAATCTCACTATTCATTGCAACCTGTACAGGACAAGCAGTGACCTTATCTACAGTTCAGTGTCAGTGAAAAGTGCAGAATGACAGTAGAATGAAACTGCTAGATAATCTGACTGTATGTTTCCTGTTGTTGTTGGCACCTCATCTTACTTCTACCACACAGTTCATCTCCCAACAGGATGATTAACGGAGCAACAAAGGCATGTTACAAATGTCTTCATGGTTGCATTATGAAGACACAACAACACATTGTGGAACCACGTTTCATCACTTTAATTCAAATTTAAAAACTAAAAACTTTATTTGCTCAAATGACATTATTTTAAATGTTTTAAAATACTTGTTAACAAGACAAGAGGAAGAAATCTAGAAGAAGAGATCTTGAGGGCGTGCAGCCCCATGGCAGCTGAATTTGCACCTGGGTTGAAAGACTGGAGAATTCTGGGAAACTGAGTTCAACTCAGAGTCACTTTTGAAATCCAGAAAATTAAATACATTCATATGCATGCTGGCAGCCTCGCACACATACATAACGCCATGGATTTCCATTCTATTCAGACTCACATGTCATGAAGTCCATCATAAAGGACCTTTCATGATTTTAGTGAGGTAAATCTTGATTTATAAAGTATTCACAGTGTTACGACCCCGGCTCTTGGGAAGCAACACAGGAGTCAAACAATCAAATGTAGCAAAAGTAACATTTACTGCTCCACAAAAGAACAACCATGGAGGACAAAGAAAACCAAAGGTGGCGGCTGGAGGCATTGCAGCAGGACCAAGCTGCAGTGTGAGAGAGAGAGAGTGGGTTGAGCTAGCAGGAGCTCTTAAAGGCTTCCCAGCAGGTGCCCGTGAGGTTTCTGGACAGCAACACATTCTGGGCTTTAATTCAACTCCGTGTAAATTTAACCTGTTCATCCTTGTGTAAGTTAGGGAATGCAGACAATACGGGGCTCACAGCTCCAAGGGACCTTGGAGCCAGCATTCAGCTGTGTGTAGGTCAAAGGTTAGCAGGAGACAAGGCCACTATAGGGACTAAAATGGAGCCTGACTCCTATGTCGGATGGAGGGAGATATCTAACTGTGTACATCTCCAGAAAAGGATAGAGGGGTCATTTAGGTAATTTTGGAGTACAAGACCTAAGGAGGGACAAGAACAGATTTAGCCATTTATGGGAGATGAGCAGAGAGATAGGCCAACTCCTTTTTTTAGTTTTTTTGGACAGATGGACCCTCAACCCACCACAGTGACCAATTAGAAGTAGGCAAGTACAGCCCAAGAGACTTTAAGACGGCTTACGAGTAGAGAATCGGGGGGTGGCATTTTGGTAAAGATCGAGCAGAGGGCGAAGCCGTTTGGCATTACCTTCGCAATAGATTTGAGAACTCCAGAGGGCGGCCGCACTCTGAATTCAGACGCTGGCTAGAAGAACTGTTTCAATAAAGACTGCTCTTTCCTCCACCCAAGCCATGCCTCCGCAGAATTCTTTTATCATCAAACTACACGCCGACACCTTTGAGGAAAAGAGCCCAGAAACTACACCCGAAATCAGGAGGGAATAATGGGGAGGAGTTTCTGATCACCTGAAAAATTGAGAGATTAGCCTTGGACATAACAACAGCTTCACTGAGTAAAATAGTGTAGTGTTGCTATGCGCTGCCATCGAGATGTTGCTGAAATAAAGTGCAATGATACATCACACAGGTTCTGTTCAGTCTCTACCTCACCCTCTCTCTCAGGCCCTCCTTGTCTCTCTTTCACTGTCGGCTGTTTTCACTTCTCTTCATTTAGTGACATTTTGTACCGACATTTATGGTTTTTAGACAGGGGCTGTGTCTGAATTCAGGGGCGCATTTGAAGTGCAATTACGTCACTACGCCGCCCGAAGGCTGTCCCAATTCAAAGTGACCTCCAAATGCACCCCACAAATGCTGCCTGCATTTACCTGTTTTTGGGGGGTGCACCGCTACTACCCTTTGTGGTCTCGCATATCCCAAGAGTCATCGCGTGCCCAACGAGAATAAATAAATAAATAAAAATAATGGCGACCTCAAGTGGTGCAAGTATTGTATCCAAGTATTGGGTCAATACTCGGTTTTTACTCATTTGAACAGCCAACGCCAGATATGTTAAACTTCAAGGAACATTAAAACCTCAAAATATCAGTTAAAATATGTTGGTAATCAGCATGATGCCTTTGGAAGTAAAGCCTTAAAAGCCTTCACTTTCAACTATTAGACGTTCAGAGGTTGACTTATATCTTATTGTGACTGTGGAGATGTTAGAAACTATTTTTACTTCATGTACATAAATGGACCAAGATGAACAGATTCAGATCAGGCTGTGATCTCTGCTTTATTTCCAGACTATGAACTATAAAGTCTAGTTAAACGCTTGAATTGAATAAAGAGCTATGTTTATGATTATCCTCATGATGATTATATATACTTTTTGCTGTATTAGAACTATTTTGTCTGTTGACGTAACACAAACATCTTTTACATTTCATTGTGTTTTAGGAAGCAAACAGAGAGCTTCATCGCTGTCCGAGGTCAGAACAACATTAGTTCACAGGGCGAAACATTCCGCCACCTGGATGGAAGCAAAGCAGTAATAAATTAATAATAAATAGCCAATTTGTCAGTCCTGGTGTCACTAATTGTAAATCTTTGCATCCCTGTGTTCATGTGATCCTGTGTTGACCTTTTCTCTTGTTTCTCTCTGTGTTCAGAAGAGTTCTGGAAACAATGGGCCTGCAGGGGAAGGTCGAGCCCAGCAGGCCAGAAACAAGTGGGACCATTTAAAGAACAAGTACAAGGTAGGTGCAGGTTTAAATGATGATGTGGAAACTAAATTATATTTCTTTTTACCCATGCAAGTTCATAAATAATTTGCTGAATGCTAATATCCATGGACAGCAGAGGGTCAGCGGGAGGCCCAGCACTGCTTCTGGGTCCTGGTTTGTCTTCATGGATGAGGTGTTAGAACAGAGGCCTTCCACTGCCTCCCCGTCTTAACTGCCTCCATCCCAGAGGACACACCAGGGGCAAGTGACCAGGAAGAGGAGGAGGATGAAGACGAAGACAATGAGGAGGAGGAGAACCAGCCAGGGTGAAGGAGGAAGAGGAGGAGGGAGGATGAAGGAGGACATGAGGCTGCAGAGAGGATGGAGAGGCTCTTCTCTGCTCCTGAGGACAATCCTTACATTATATCTGTTGTTATTTCGTTAATTTATGAGTTCTTTTTAAATTATTTCTTTATAATTGTTCATTTTATATAATTCATGAAATAAAATGTTGTTTTATTGCTCCATGTTGTCTATTCCATTCAGTATTTACAGCTTAGTACAATTTATAACAGCAAACGGCATCAAGTTTTACTTTTCAGGGACAACAAGGGATTGAATGTTTTGTTTTATTATTAAGGTCATAACATTTACAACTATTTACAAAATTACAGCATAAATAACCATTTACAGATTATTATTCACTATTAACAAAAACAATTATCATTAAAAACAATATTTAAACGGTTACAAATGATGTACAGTAACAGGCTGAGCAGGAGTCCCTGCAGTGCTGCTGGGCTGGATGGTGTCAGTGGGACATCATCTGGGTCAGTACTCAGGGTGTTTGGGGGTCCAGTCTCCTCTGTCCACCACATCCTCCATCAACCAGGTTTCAGTTCTGACTCCATCCACGGCTGTCACGTCATTAAGAATTTCTTAAGAAAGAGGTAATTTCATTATATAATTATGATAATAATAAATCATTACTACAAACACATATCTACAAAACACTCTAAATTTTAATAATGCCTTTAAAATCATAATAAAACCATATGTGGTCATCAGCAGTTTACATATCAGCATTAACGTAATGTATCGGTATTTTAATGACCCCAAACTGTTAGCTAGCTAATGATGATAATATTGATAACATTACTGTGGGTTCAATAACAGGTTTACCTCTCCATGGTCCTCTCAGCCAGAGATAAACCAGCCGCTTCTCCTCTTTCTCCACAAGCAGGAGGCTTAAAAAGAAAATCATGAATTCCTGAAGCTCAAACAGATCTGACAGTCAAACTTTACTCTTCTTGTCAGTTTCAAGGACCTGCGCTGCAGAAATAGTGACATACGGATAGAGGCGGGAACATCTGGTGACGCAACCAGGAAATGCTGCGAAGGGTAGACTGCCCCATTTCACAACATGCTGACGCAGCCTGCAGGTCTCTCTGAAGGACCCTGCCTTTGCTGGCGGCGAAGGATGGGTCCTTGAAGGATGCTGTCTTTGAATTGGGACACAGCCAGTGAATGCTGCTGACTTTAAGACATCCGACCAATGACATCCGCCTTTACTGCATTTTATCTTGTGCTAATATCCAAATGCTAATATGCTAACCTAAGGTGATGATCATGGTAAACATCAAACATGATGCATGATATCCTTGAACACCTCCTATCACTCCTCCTGCTAAAGCGACTGCCTCTCCAAATGTTCTGGTTGCTGCTCCTCGTCCTGCTACTCTTGCGACTGAACAGGAAAGGAGACATCACAGTCCGCTGTGGAGCTCTTGTATCACTAACCACTGCATCAGATAGAACACTGCCCATACGGACAAACTGTGGCCTGCCTGTCAGGTTTCAGTAATCCAGAAGATCATTGTGTCGTCTACACCCATCACAGTGGCTGAATGGTGTTAAATGCACTGGGGAAATCAAAGAATGTGATTCTCACAGTGCGTCCTCCACCATCCAGGTGCGACTGGGCTCGTTGCAGCAGGTAGATGACAGCGTCATCAACTCCCAAGTGGGGCTGGTAAGCAAATTGCAGAGGGTCTAGCAGGGCTCTCACCTGCGGCCTCAGGTTGGCCAAGACCGCCTCTCCAGCACCTTCATGGCGTAAGATGTGAGGAATTATTTGGGGCAGTGGGGACATCTTGAAAACATCTTCTCAAGATAAGTTCTCCAAGCCAGGCTGCTTTTCCCAGCTCCAGTTTTTCCCAGTAGAATGATCCTCCTTGAAGTCAGTTCTACAAGACAGAACAGCGACACTGTTTACTTCATTTTATTGATGATTAACCTGCAGATTAATTTTTCATTTCAGAAATTATTTGATCTGTAAACTCAGAAAAAAGTGAACTAGAATGACACACATATCTCCACCAAGACCTCCACAAAGCCCTGTATCACTCTAAATGACCTTATCATTTCTTAAACAATTGTTTATAAAGCATTGCATTGTTTGTTTAATGACATGTAACAATTAACACAATTTTAAGCCAACTATAAATTTAACATTTTTAATGATGGTTGTGAAAAAATGCTACCTTAATCTCAACCAGCTGAAATAGTGAAACGCCCCTTATATATTAATCATTCCATCATTGTGTTGCAGCTTTATTGTAATTTGCAGTACAGGCAAATTACAGACATGCCTCTGCACATACAAAGCAGCTTCAGGATTAATAATAAAACATGGGCATTCTACGCAAAAGCTGAAAAAAGATAATAACAAAGAATGCAAAAGTATATCTCACAATGTTTTTCCATTTTTTGGTGTTGTTGTCATTTTATGAATGAAGAGGAATGGTTCAGGGGCATGAATCAGGCACTTTAATATTTCATATTTTATCTTATTCTTATAAAGGCACATGTTAACTTATGTTTTGCTTTAGATTGTCTCTCTCTTGAAATCATGTGACTCTTTGTTAATCCCAACATTTGTATATCTAACTTTATCCAACTAGTTAAACACAGCGTTTATGGATTTGTACGGACATGTTTGTAGAAGAAAATTCTAGTTAGTTATACAGTACTGCCCACCTTCAAGAGCTGCAGTTGTTCGCTTTGTTTTCTCGTAATGGAAACTTTGATTGAAGTTGTCAAGAGGGTGGTGACTGCACCTTTTCATCGCTGTGGCTTACAAGGTACAGGTTCAAACGAATGATATTTTAATTGCCATCAGGTGTTTCCACCGTGAGAATGATCAGGCTGTAAAAGTTGAGGATAGTTGGGTACTCCACCCTTCTGGCACTGCTGTCTTTTTGACAGGTTTGTAATAATACGTGTCGTGCCAAAACTTTTTCTGTACACAGCAGGTAATTATGCAGCAACAATAGAGGTGGTGCTGCACTTGTTCATACCTTTGTCAGGTGGAGTGTTTTGTCTCATACAGAACAAGCTGAAAGGATTTTATTTTATCTGTTAGTGTTGGCAGCATCCATACCCAGCTGCTGGGAATCCACTGTACAAGCACACAGACTGAAAACAAAAAGGCCTTTGTGTTTAAAGTTTGGCCAGTACCCAGATTACTTTCTCATGAGTGTATTGCATGGTTCTTAGTTTATTTTTTGTCTTTAAGAATATTACAAAATAAAAATGACAGTTGGGAATTGAGATTCAAGGCTGCTTTTAAAAATGTATAGTAAACCTAAAGGTAAAACTTTGGTCATTGTCTACTAACCCTCATGCTGATGGAGAGTCAGGAGAAGTTCTGTAGCCTCCAAAACATTTCTGAAGCTGCACTTCAAAAGTGTTGTAGCATTCTTCTAAACAATTGACATAGATTAGGATTAAACACATCATCATCACATCAGTCAATTTGTCCAGCGTAATCCTAGTCTCAGGAACCCCAGAGATCCCAAACTAACTTAAAAAGACATCAACACACGGTTGAGCAACTCATTGGAAAATAGGGGGCTCATTGCACCTTTTCAAATCAATGTTCCGACTAGGATTACGCCAAACAAGCTGTAAGGAACTATTCCAAGTTTTTCTTTTTAGTTGATTTTTTTACACTTTAAAACAAGTCCCCATCCACTTCAGTTGTTTAGGAGAATGCTACAATGCTGCTTTGCAGCAGATCTCCATGTTCAATATCAAATGTTTTGTGGACTTCAAACTTCATCTGTCTTTCCATCATCATGAGGGTGAGTAGATGTTGACTGAATTTTCATCTTTGAGTGAACAAATATAACATGTGAGCGGGAAAAAAGAAACACCTCAAAAAAAGAAATGTGACCAATCAGCTTTTTTCGTTTTGTTGTACAATACATTTATGGTAGAGGGTCACATATTAATAAAACATGTAATCATCGTTAAACAGTACACCATTAACTCGGTATTGTACTCCCACAAAGCTTCAACAAAAACACAATTAAAAACAGTCCTCACTGTTAGTCTCTTTTAAGCAGTAAGTCAACCTTTCACAATTGTCATTATGGACTTCAAGTGTCTTTTATTGTTTTCCTTCCTCGCCTCTTAAATTTTGATGTTGTGATGAAATTAAAACGGAAGTGAAATAATCATTTAAGATTGGTAGCATATCGTTCTGAAACAACATAAAGTCATAGAGAATCTGTAACCCAACAACCACTTTTAGCTTTAATGGTAAGCCCACCCAAAAATCAGAAGTCAGCCATTATCTACTCACTATCAAGAGTGAAGTTTCATAGTTCACGAAACATTTTGTGAAATCAATTAAAACAAAAACAAAAAGTAAAACAGGACGTCATTAAAAGCAAAATCACACTCATGAACCGTAAATGCCTCTTCAAAGTTGCACAACTACATGTATGTTTATCTTGTGCTCATGAAAATACTGAAAATAAAACTAAAGTTTATAGGGAGTCTGTTTACTCCACCACAAAGAGAAATGGATTGTAATCCTACTCATCCTCACAGCTCAGACTCCATCATAAAGAAGCTTTATGTGACAAATCCAACCTCCCATGATCTTTCGTTTCGTTTCGTTTTCTGCCGCTTTTTCCATGCGGGTCGCGGGTGATGTTACCGCTTTTATACCACCTTTTTCAAGGTGGAGCGGGGATTACTGTCTAGATGTTACTGGGGCCAAATCCAATGACACTATGAGCGTAGGCCAGGGTACTCCCTGGATGAGTCGCCAGCTCATCGCAGGGCCCTTACTGATGTGGTGGCCGCAACGAAGGTGCCAACTACACATCAGGAGCAATTTTGGGGTTCAGTATCTTGCTCAAGGATACTTCGGCATGTAGCTCAGTCCCGCCCCGGGGACTCAGCTCAGCTCAGCTCTACCCACTGAGCTACAGCCGCTCCCATGATCTTATTGAGTATAAACCTGATTTATAAATAATTCACAACTACACTGACTAAAAGCTTCACCTACATGAGTGAAAAGTGAACATAGTTTAAAATGAATCATAGACTTTCACGGACGTGTTTTTTCTGAAGCTCTTCATCATAAAGATTCCCGTCCTCTTCAGTGTATTCTTCGGCTAATGTTTCTCTGTGCTTCTGTCTAGATGTTGCTGAAATATAGTGCAATTATACATCTCACAAGTTCAGTTCAGTCTCTACCTCACCCTCTCTCAGGCCCTCCTTGTCTCTCTTTCACTGAGTCAGCTGTTTTTACTTCTTTTTGTTTAGGGAAATTTTATACTGATATTTGGTTTTCAGACAGTGTATGCTGCTGACTTTATGATTACCTGTCATGTCATACAGCACGACTTGTCCAATACTTTTCATTATTACCAAATACCTGTAAACTAACAACATCTGACCAATGACATCTGCCTCAACTGTATTTTATCTTGTGTTAATAATCAAATGCTCATATGCTAAACTAAGATGATGATCATGGTAAACATCAGACCTATTAGACATCAGCATGTTAGCTTTATCATTGTGAGGATGTTAGCATGCTGACATTAGCTGAGCCTATAGACAATCATATAGTCTTGTTTTACTCTTTAGTAATTGTATCTTTGATTAACATGTTTGGTTTGCTCTGTTTGGAGTTGTTTTATTTTCAGTGCACAACTTTTAAATTGATTATGTTAATGAGTGAAAACTCAAAAATGACAATTTTGGGGGGGGTTTCATTTAATTGATTGTTGTAATAATACATTTTAATTCACAAAGAAACAAAGCTGTTTTAGTGCGAGCATCAGAATCCTGTCAAACAAAATGATGTTGTACATGTAGATCAAATTATAATTTCTGGTTAGTTTTTTCAACATGAAACCATGATCAGTGTTTTAAGGACAGACAGAAAGAACCCATCAAACCAACACTGAGGTCATCTCCTAAATTAGAATTAAGTGACTAAAGCTTGAACCTTTGGACAGAAAGTCCAAGCTATCAAAGTTAAATAAACATATTAGAGAGAGAATAAAGATATGTCATTACATATACAGGGTTAGGGTTTGTTCAGGAGCACAGGGTTACAGTCCCTCAGAACTGTAGACGTCCCCATCTTTTCTTAACCTGATCGTGTGAGGGTCAGCCATAGCACGTGATTGGTCACTTCCTGGGAAGAAAGTACAGATATCTCCACAACATTCCCATCCATCATTTGATGTGTCATGAAATTTCTTACACATATCAACAGTGACAAGAGCATGAACACTAATGATTTTGTGATCCCCTGACTATCAATGTAGCTCCGACAGCAGGTCAAAGTTTTTACTTGTCCAGTGAAATATGTCAACATCTACTCAAAGGATGGGCACAAAATCTAACATAACTCAACAGTGAATGCAAATGCATCAAATAGCTGAGCAGCTGAACAGGCATTTATGGCTCTAAGATGACAAATACCACCGACCTTGGTGATCACCTCATATTTCACATAACACCATCATCAGCTCAAAATGTTGTTTGGTTTGCACCAAAACGCGCTAAAATGTCCTCTTGTGAGCCAAAACACGTGCTAACGTGTCCTCTTGGGTGTCAAAAACGAGGGCTAAAATGTCATCTCGAGAGCCAAAATGCGTGCTAACATGCCCGACCTTCTCACCTGCTTTTAACCTGATGGTATGAGGGTCTGCCCTTGCACATGATTGGTCACTTCAGTCAGTGTGTGGAGGGCAACTGGCCAGAGTGGAAAAGAGGAAACTTAGAGCTGAGAAGGAGAGTATGATGTATAGAAAAGCCAACAATATCCACCATTGGATGTGTTGTCATGAAATTTCTTACAGATATCAAAGGTGACAAGAGCATGAATACTAATGAATTTTTGATCCCCTCAATTTTAATCTAGCTCCACCAGCAGGTCAAAGTTTTCACTTGTCCGGTGAAGTATCTCAGCATTCACTCCATGAACAGGCACAAAATCTGAACTATCCCAACAATTAATGCAAATGCATCAAATGCTGTATAGACTTTTATGACTCTAAGATAATAAATACCACTGACTTTGGTAATCACCTCACATTTCACACAACACCATCATCAGCTCAAAATGTTGTTTGGTTTGTAACCAATTTAATGACTTTCAATCAATGACATAACAAATTCACATTCTTGAATAAGAAGTCAAAATAAACTGTTCTAGATAATATTGAGGGGCAACAGGTAAACTAAGTGAAAGAAAATGAGATTGTGCCCTTATTTTCAATTGTAGTATTTGATTGGTTAATGTAGTTATCAGTCAATGTGAGTACTGGGTAATTGGCTGTAGGTCATGAAGATAACAGTAAGGGAGGAAAAGTGAGGAGAGATCAACTTTTTCCTGAGAAAAAGGGGAACATAAGGAGTTCTGCTTGAAGATATAGCATAATGATTTAAGTTCTGTGGTAATTTATACAAAGTCATTTTTCTTATTCTTTGAGATAAGTATTTGTTAATTTTGGCGAAGGTGTTTGTGTTTTATATGGTTTTCAAAGCAAACATTAAAACTAATCACCTTACCAAATGAAAAAAAAATACAAAATAGGCTTTTCATAGGTTTTTATTGATTGTTCATGTGTGATGAAACATTTTATTTTCAAAGATACCACAACTTTAACTTCATCATCAGATGCATGTTACAAATATCATGTACATACATGACTCTGGTCAGTGTTAAAAAAAGAGACAGAAATACAACTGACACCGTACTCTGGTTTGATTACAATATCTTTAAAGTTAGTTTCTATGAATGCAATAAAAATGTTCGAACTTTGTCAGCACTTTGTGCTGTGGTTAGCTCATGAAACAAGAATAAGCAAATAAAAGTTTGGTGCTCAGACAAAGTACAACCTATAACATACAACATCTAAATCGATATAAGATCAATGGTTAACTATTTAAATCTGATCAGAGATTGTTAATAAAGAATTCTCTCCAGCTCTCTCACATCTCACGGCTCATTACAGGTTTCAACAATGTTTAAACTTGTGATAGAGCTGTGGTGAATTTGCTTCACTTAAAACTGATTCTTCATTCTTGACAACCGCAGCTTCCTCTGGTGTGTCTGCTCCTTTACCTTTAATATATCCTGTAACACCTCCTATTACTTCTCCTACTACAGCTGCTGCGACTGTGCTGTATTGCAATGAAAATAAAAAAACCTAAGGCGACACCAACAGCACATCCTAACAATGCTCTTATTCTAATGTCTACCAATCTGATCAAAAGCCTCCAAAAATCTCTGCTCTTGGCCCGCTCTCTAAACAGCATCTCATTGGTGTAGCAGCCTCCATTGTTTTTCGTCACCATCTTGTCTATCGTCTTGAGCAGCTCCTCCACCTGGAACTGGTTGCTCCTGTATTCATTATTTGGTTTTCCTCTCCAGTATTTGCTGTCAACAACGTGGCACCGTCCTCCACACTTCTTCACCAGATCACGCAAAATTTTATTCTTGCAGACAAAATTCTCAATTGTCTCTCCTTCAGGGAGCTGGTCACCATGAGTGAAGACAACTGTTGCATATTTAAAAACTTCATCAGAAAAGTATTGTTGTATCTTTTTCAATCCAACCTGCTCCTGATCTGTGAATACATCCACTTTGAGCACAATGAGAAAAGCATGAGGCCCAGGAGCACACTTTGTGATACAGCTCACTATCTCAGGCTTCATCTCCTCCTCAGATCTGTCTGTGTCAAAGAGACCAGGAGTGTCGATCAGAGTGATGCTTCTTCCATTGACAGATCTGGTTTCTGACTGACATCGTCTAGTCTCAGAGCTGAGAGTGTGGCTGATCTTGAACTCATCTTCTCCAAATATGGTGTTCGCCAGGCTGCTTCTCCCAGCTCCAGTTTTTCCCAACATGACAATTCTCCTTTTGTTTGACACTGAAACAAAATAATGTCTGTCACTAAGACTGTACGTTTGTCATTCAGTTGCTTTTTATTTAATTACACATGAGCTCAGTTACAATAGAAATCCTTATTGCAGGGCTCCAGACTAACTTTTTGCATTGGTTGCACTGGTGCGCCTAACTTTTTTTTTTAGGTGCACTGGCACAAAATTTAGGTGCACTCGAATTTTAACGCCATAAGGAGACCTTTCTGGCTCCATAACTTTAATATAACGTGAATGATTTCCAAACAAGAATAAGATATTGAGAAATCCTTGTCTTTATTTGAAGAACATTGACATAAGAATAAGGTGTTTCACTATTAGGCAGCTCCTCTTTGGCAATGTTGTATGCAACATTAAATTTGATTATCATTTGTGATTCCTCAGAGGACCTGATTGCTGCTGCCTGCCGCTGAAATGCAGCTGGGAGAGGGGTCACTTTCTCCACACACCGGTCCCGGCATGTAGTGTGTTTTTTTGACATGCTGTGTTTTTTTAAAGTTTCGATACGAAACGTTGTTGACCCGCTTACAAATGCACTATTACCGGCCATACTCTGACCGCACTCATGACAGTATACACAGTGCATTATATTACGTCCTTTATCGTACCGTAACCAGGGAAACTGTTTCAACCAGTCCTGCCTCTAAAACCGAGGCGGAAATGTGCCGGCCCGTGGGTGAGGTGGGCGGAGGTGTCAACGACCTGTACTGTTGTGCGACCCACAACCGGGGAGTTTTAAAACCAAAAAACAGCTGATCACAGCAGTCAGTCCTTCATTTCATCCGTGGACATTAAGATGAACAACTGAACAGCCGCTGAGATCCAGGAGCCTCGGTCTCTGCAGCTGTTTTGTTGTGTTAGCGTGATGTTATGTCGGAAAGCTAAGGATGGTCGCTACTTTCAAATTAAAAGCCCCCCGCTAAGAACCCAGTTCTAAACTCCAGTGGGGTGCAATGTGAAGCTCTTATTTTGAAGACAAATTCTATGTCACCGTTCACAGCCCAACTTCCAGCTTCACGTACGTCACATGTTTACGCCGACCTCAGAGGCGGCTTTTGGAAAAGGAGGAATATTACGTCTTGGTTTTAGAAAGACGGGCTGGCAAATTGCCGCCCTTGAGTTGGAGCAAATGTGCCGCCTTTTCTATCTAAAAAGGGCTTCTGACTCGGTTGTCTCCTCTGGTTCCGAGTCTGATGCCGCCGAAGGACATCTCAGCAGGAACCGAGGGAAATGGCAGCAGGGGTGGTTGTCGGCTTAGATTGTTTAGTGAAAAAACTTTCAGTACTTCTGCCCCTCTTCATTTTGCCTCGTTTTGTTTCTTTTATGTTCCCCTTACGCTGCTGTGGCGCCCAGGTCGCTCGCTTGCATTTTTTTGTTTTGTTTTGTTTTTTAAATACACACAACGGAGAGCAGTGACCACAGCCAATCTGAGGCAAAGTTCCGCCCAAACTCTGTCTCTTATCGGTTTAGACCAAGATAATGATCTACCATGCTTGTCAGTTTAGTCACAGGAGAACACAGAGAGACGATGTGCTTGCAAAGTACATTTATATATTTTAAATGCACCGGTGCGACCTAGAAAAATCCTTAGGTGCACTCTTAAAATTTTTGGTCGCATATGCGACCAAAATGGTCGCACTCTGGAGCCCTGTATTGGTAAAAAATCACCAGATTACTACTGCAATGATGTGACAAAGCAGCTGCTTTAAAGTAGCAACAATAGTCACATATTAACATGTGAAAGTGAAGATCAGCACCGCCTTAAACTGAGAAGCTGTCACCTGAATGTTTTCACACTTTTCTTTACTACCGGGAAAAAGCAACTGATTTTTTGGGCTCCGAGGATCTTTGTTAATATTAGAGCAATCATTGGTCACACCCTATTTTTCACACTCTGCAAAATGCTCACAGTATGGAAGTCAACTTCTATTAAACAGAGCTGAACCTAATCAGTAACAAACATAAGTATTGCTTATCAGTATAAGAGCATTATGATTCACATTATATAGGAAAAGAAAAAGAAGGAGGAGAATTGCATGGCAGCCATAGTAAAGTGCCTCTGCACGGTAAAAAATGATTCTACACAAAACAGTTTAAATTTCTATATCTTAAGACTTAATGTGCTGTGATCAGTCCTGAAGATAGAAACTAACTTACTGTCTGTCATGTTGTCCAAAGTAAAGAACCTGCAGAGCGACAATCAGTCAGAGTAACGAGGCTGCCAGTGTGCATGTGAATGTGCTTCCTGTATATTCCCAGAGTTTGTCTGCCACGTTCACTTCCTGACTGAAGTGCACAAAAAAAAGAAAAAAAGAAAAGAAACACCCTTTAGAGAACGTGTTCATGCACCTCAATTGCAAGTGCTGGACTGCACGATAAACTTACCACACTAACCTCCTGTTTTAGGTTCAATGATAATCTGATTGTCAAAACACAAACATGTTGGACTTTTTGTCATCAACTGCATGCACCAGCACTGCTATGTGGTTTATCTTCGCGTTGTCCTCAGTGACAAACCTGTGGAGCGACAGTCAGTCAGAGTGATGAGGCTGTCAGTGAGCATGTGAATGTATTTCTTGTTCTCTGAGTTTGGCTGCCATGTTCACTTCTTAACTACACAAAGTGAGAGGAAAAAGTGTCCTGTAGACTACATGTTTACACAAACCAATGAACCAGCAACCATGAAAAGAAGAAATCCATCACATAAGTTTGGTTTAATGAAAACCTTATTGTGAAGATACTGAATGCCTTTTATTGAATCCATTAACAAGTCTTGGTGTGCAGTTTGAAATCCATCGTGAGAATATATACTATCGACTGTTATATGATGTAAGATTTCTTGGCTGTCTCAATTCCACTGAAACTGTCAATTTAAACAGTACA
This sequence comes from Diplodus sargus, assembly GCA_903131615.1. Classification (NCBI taxonomy): domain Eukaryota; kingdom Metazoa; phylum Chordata; class Actinopteri; order Spariformes; family Sparidae; genus Diplodus; species Diplodus sargus. The sequence continues at coordinate 3,218 of CAEMYA010001736.1, read as the reverse complement.
GACAGACAGACAGACAGACAGACAGACAGTCCACTCTGTTAAACAGGAAATAGTTCAGCTGTAAGTCTAGATGAACTTATTCCAGCTGAAGTCCAGCTGCTCAGACCTGAGGGGCAGTTGGGTAGTTGAGGAGGGAATCTTACCAGCACATGTGATATGTGGGAAAAAAAGTCCTGTCAGGGCACAGATCTGTTTACATGCTGACATACACATTAACTAAAATGTATTTTAAGATCCTGAAAACATTTTCTCAATCTGCTTGTTACAATGACTGATGAGGTCCTTCATGAACACAAATCTGGACAGGGTGCTTGTTGTTTTAAAAAGAAAATAGTTCATGGTTTGATCTGTCACAAACAAAACATTCTCTTGATAGTTAAGATATGAGTTTTGAATTTAAAAAATCTCACTATTCATTGCAACCTGTGTTTTGCTCATCTTCTCTGCAGGTATGTAGCTCATTTTACAGGACAAGCAGTGACCTTATCTACAGTCCAGTGTCGGTGAGAAGTGCAGAATGACAGTAGAATGAAACTGCTATAACTTCACTGTATGTTTCCTGTTGTTTTGGCACCTCATCTTACTTCTACTGCACATTTCATCTCCCTATCAGGTCTATTCACATTAGAAGGTTAAGATAAAGTTCACCCCAAAATTAAAACTCAGTGGCTATCTACTCACCCCCATGCTGAAGGAAATTTGGGTGAATTTTAGTAGTAGTGTGTAGTACTAGAAATTGTTGTAGTCCACCAAACATTTTTGGATCATTACAGCATTTTCCTAAACAAGTGAAATAGATGAGGACTTGTTTTAAAACACAACACAATATGTAGGAATCGGCCACCTCAAGAGCATGTCACCTGAGTAACCTCTAACTGCTGCTAACTGTAGCTGTCACTCGCTAGTTAGCTTAGTTAGCAGTGGAGCTATTACAAAATAGTTATTGAAACTGTATATGCATGCTCATGAAAAGACTGAAAATACAATTTACAAAAATTTTGAGCAATCTGTTTACCTCACCACGTTATATACACATATATAAAACCATGGATTTCCATTCTACTCACACTCACATGTAAGAGTCCATCATAAAGGACCTTTCATGATTTTGGTGAGTTAAATCCTGAAAGATGAAGTATTCATTGTTACACTGAGTAAAATCTTTACTTCAATGGGAGAAAAGTGAACATAGATGAAAATGAATCATGGACTTTCATTGATTTGGTTTCCCTTCTTCTTCAGTGTCCTCTTCAGCTAATGTTGCTTTGCGCTGCCATCTAGAGGTTGCTGAAATAAAGTGCAATGATACATCACACAGGTTCAGTTCAGTTTCTACCTCACGGTAAACATCAGACCTGCTAGACATCAGCATATTAGCCTTATCATTGTGAGGATGTTAGCATGCTGACATTAGCTGAGCCTACATACAGTCTCATATAGTCTTGTTTTACTCTTTACAGTTACTGTGTCTTTGATTATAATGTTTGGTTCACTCTGTATGGGTTTTTTTTAATCTCAATGCACCGCTTTTAAATGTATCACCTAACCAAGTAAAAACTCAGAAATGACATTTTTCATAGGTTTCATTTTATTGATTGTTCATATTGATGAGACATTGTGATCCACAAAGAAACAAAGCTGTTTTAGCATGAGCATCAGAATTTTGTCTTACTAAATGATGTTGTACATACAGCCAACAGCGTACACTGGTCAAAATAATCCATACATTTGAAAAATGAACGTATCAAAATGTTTCATATTTGTGCTTTGTAGTAACACAACAGTGTATGCACTCAACAACACATCGCAAGAAGAATGTTTTTGTAATTCAGCCTGCCACTTTGTCCCCCGTCTTCAAGTGTCCAACATCAGGTTTAGACATTAAAAGTCTGTTGAGAGGATCATGTACTTCATTTAAGTCGGACTGGGTTTTATTCCTGATGGCCTCTGCTGCCCTCTTTGCCGCCTGACTGGGTGTCTCTGCTCCCTCAGCTGCATGATATCCTTCAACCTGCTGCTCCAGATACCACTACAGCTGCCAAAACTGCTGGTGCTCCATCCACAGCGCACCACAGTGCCGCCTCCGAGTGCTAGTCCAAGTATTCCTTCTCCTGTAGCTTTTACTGTTCTGCTCACAGCTTGATGTAATTGTATCGGCTTTGGAGATTTGCTATAAACTGTGAGAACTAGACCAACCATTTCAACTACACCATACAACGCTCCTACCAGTGCACCTGTTCCAACACCTGCCAGTTTCATCAATAGCCTCTCAAATATGCTGCTCTTAGCCTTCTTTCTGATCTCCTTCTCTCTTGTGTTTCCTGTCAACAATCTAATGTTTTCCTCCTCTTGTTGTATTTCCTCCTCCACTTTTTGCAGCATCTCATTGGTGTAGTAATTTCTATTGTTTGCCGTCACCATCTCATCTATCATCTTAAGTAGCTCCTCTATGGAGTCAAAACAGTCTCAAATGGATAAATGCACACAGAAAGGAACAAATGCACAGAAAAGGACTCACAAATGTATTTGGGGAGTTGTATATGTATATGACTCGATACACAAATGCATTTTCAGTGCACACACAAATATACTTCAATCCATATATAAGTTAAAAAAAAAATTCACATAGAAAAATAAGATTTGTATTCATATTTGTGACGCGCACACACATATTCCTTGATTTAAATATGTACAATGAAAATTCACAAATGTACAAATCGTCGGTTATGTGCAATTTTCATCAAATACATATTTGGAAGTTGCTCCTTAATTTGTAAATCTCCCTGCATTTGTGTGCGGATTTTTGAGACTCATCTAGCATGACTCAGTTTCACAAATGTTTTTTTTCTACAAGGGGGTCGTCTGCAGCCAATCAGATGTCTCACTCCTTTACAGCCAATCACATGTGTGCCTCCCCACAAAGAGTTTTTCACTAACAAGAACACGCCAAGTTGATTGTTGAGATTTGAGAGTTTATTTAAGTGTCGGGAATATTCGAAGAGGACAGAATAGAGAGGGGGGTCGGGGTGGTTGGATGAGGAAAGGGGTAGGGGTCGGTGGATGGAGAGGGGGGCTGCGGGTTTGCCAAGCCGTCGAGAGACCAAGGGAGGGAGACGGTCGAGACTCAGAGTGGGGGTACGTCTCGATGAGCACGCATCCTTTCGGGCGTGACTACATCTTCCCCCCCGTCTCATGTGCTGGGTGGCCTGGGTCCCTGC